>JAGIQG010000001.1:143769299-143880637 GCA_024679065.1 Sphyrna mokarran | reverse complement strand
GGGGGGGGGATCCTAAGTAGTTGGGGGGCCGAGAGGGATGAGAGTAAGGGGGTTATAGAAGAGAGTTGTAAAACACAGCGGCGTACGGGTGGGGTGGGGCATGGTTTGAAATGCGTATACTTTAATGCAAGGAGTATTCGCAATAAGGGGGAGTAACTTGCAGCTTGGACCAGTACCTGGAACTTCGATGTTGTGGCCATTTCAGAGACTTGGGTAGAGCAGGGACAGGAATGGATGTTGCAGGTTCCGGGGTACAAATGCTTTAGTCGGAGTAGAGAAGGAGGTGGAAGGGGGGGAGGAGTGGCATTATTGGTCAAAGACTGTATCACGGTGATAGAAAAGAAGTTTGATGAGGACTTGTCTGCTGAGGTAGTATGGGCTGAGATTAGAAACAGGAGAGGAGAGGTCACCCTGTTGGGAGTCTTTTACAGACCTCCTAATAGTTCTAGAGAGGTTGAGGAAAGGATTGCAAAGTCAATTCTGATTAGGAGTGAAAGTAGTATGGTAATTGTGATGGGGGACTTTAACTTTGCTAATATTGATTGGAATAGCTATAGCTCTAGCTCGTTAGAGGGGTCAGTTTTCGTACAGAGTGTGCAGGAAGGTTTTTTGACTCAGTATGTAGATAGGCCAACTAGAGGTGAGGCTACATTGGATTTGGTGCTGGGCAATGAGCCAGACCAGGTGTTAGGCTTGGAAGTTGGTGAACATTTTGGTGATAGTGACCACAATTCGGTTACGTTCACCTTAGTGATGGATAGGGATAGGCATGAAGCTGGGGGCAGTAGTTATAGCTGGGGCAAGGGTAATTATGAGGCCATCAGGAGAGAATTAGGGTGCATAGATTTGGACTAGGAAACTACAGGGACTGGGAACATCTGGAATGTGGTGCTTATTCAAGGAGCAGCTGCTGCGAGTCCTTGATAAGTATGTCCCTGTCAGGCAGGGAGGAAATGGACGAGTAAGAGAGCCTTGGTGTACGAAAAAAGTTGATTTGCTGGTTAAGAAGAAAAAGGAGGCTTATGTCAGGATGAGGCTTGAAGGCTCAGATAGTGCAATGGATAGCTATAGATTAGCCAGGAAGGAGCTAAAAAGTGAATTGAGGAGAGCTAAGAGGGGACACGAGAAGATGTTGGCTGATAGGATTAAGGAGAATCCTAAAGCTTTCTTTCGATATGTTAAGAATAGAAGATTGGTTAGGGCAAGATTAGGGCCAGTCATAGACAGCAGTGGGAAGTTGTGCGTGGAGCCTGAAGAGATTGGTGAGGCACTGAATAAATATTTCTCTTCGGTATTCACGCAGAGTGCTGGAAATGTAGCTATGGAGAACACTGAGGTACAGGGTTGCAAATTGGGAAGTATTGTAGTAGATAGGGAGGATGTGCTAGAAATTCTCGAGGGTTTGAAGTTGGATAAGTCCCCTGGGCCGGACGGGATTTACCCTAGGATTCTCTGGGAGGCAAGAGAGGAGATTGCAGAGCCTCTGGCTCTGATCTTCAGGTCCTCGTTGGTTACGGGTGTGGTTCCGGAGGACTGGAGGATAGCGAATGTGGTCCCATTGTTTAAGAAGGGGAAGAGAGACCTTCCTGGGAATTATAGGCCAGTGAGTCTTACTTCTGTTGTGGGCAAGGTATTGGAGAGAATTATTAGGGAAAGGATTTATAGTTATTTAGAGAGAAATGAATTGATTGGGGATAGTCAGCATGGTTTCGTGAAGGGTAAGGTCATGCCTTACTAACCTCTTGATTTTTTGAGAAGTGACCAAAGAGGTGGATGGGGGTAAGGCGGTTGATGTAGTATATATGGACTTTAGTAAGGCGTTGATAAGGTGGCCCATGGAAGACTTCTACAGAAAATGCAGATGTGTGGAATAGAGGTGATTTAGCTAATTGGATTAGGAATTGGCTAGCATAGAAGACAGAGGGTGGTGGTTGATGGGAGATATTCATCGTGGAGTTCGGTGACAAGTGGTGTGCCTCAGGGGTCTGTTTTGGGGCCCCTGCTGTTTGTAATTTTTATAAATGATCTGGATGAGGGTATTGAGGGATGGATCAGTAAATTTGCAGATGACACTAAAGTTGGTGGAGTGGTAGATAGTGAAGAGGGGTGTTATAGTTTACAGAGTGACTTGGACAAGTTGCAGAGCTGGGCCGAGAGGTGGCAAATGGAGTTTAATGTGGAAAAGTGTGAGGTAATGCACTTTGGCAGGAACAATAAATGTGTAGAGTATAGGGCTAATGGTAGGGCTCTTAATAGTGTTGAGGAATAGAAGGATCTTGGTGTATGTGTCAATAGATCCCTGAAAGTAGGCAGTCAAGTGGATAAAGTTGTTAAGAAGGCATATGGAGTCTTAGCTTTTATTGGTAGGGGGATTGAATTTAGGAGCCGCAGCATCATGTTGCAACTGTACAAAACTCTAGTGCGGCCGCACTTGGAGTATTGTGTGCAGTTCTGGTCCCCACATTATAAGAAAGATGTGGAGGCATTGGAGAGGGTACAGAGGAGGTTTACCAGGATGTTGCCTGGTATGGAGGGCAGGTCCTATGAAGAGAGGTTGAAGGATTTGAGGTTGTTTTCGTTAGAAAGGAGGCGGCTAAGAGGGGATCTTATTGAAGCATATAAGATGATTAGAGGTTTAGATAGGGTGGACAGTGATAGCCTTTTTCCTAGGATGGAGAAAGCTAGCACGAGGGGACACAGCTTTAAATTAAGGGGTATGAGTTATAGGACGGATATCAGAGGTAGGTTCTTTACTCAAAGAGTGATTAGGGAGTGGAATGCCCTGCCTGCAGCTGTTGTAGATGCGCCAAGTTTGGTGGCGTTTAAGAGGTTAATTGATAAGCATATGGAAGAGAAGGGAATGGTTTAGTTTGGAGGGGCATTGCTCTTTATTTTGGTCGGCACAACATCGAGGGCCGAAGGACCTGTTCTGTGCTGTAATATTCTATGTTCTATGTTCTACATTTTGGATAGGTGCAGAAAGAACAGTCGTTATAGTGGGAGATTTTAATCTCCCCAGGGTGGATTGGAAAGTACCTAGAGCTGGGGGATTGGACAGGCAGGAATTTGTCAAATGTATACTGGAAGGATCATTGGAGCAGTATGTGACTAGCCCGACTAGAGAAGGGGCTATATTGGATTTAGTTCTGAGTAATTATTTTCATAAATGACCTGGATGAGGAAGTGGAGGGATGGGTTAGCAAGTTTGCCGATGATACAAAGATCGGTGGTGTTGTGGATGGTCTGGAGGGATGCCAAAAGTTGCAGCGGGACATAGGGTGCAAGACTGGGCAGAGAAGTGGCAGATGGACTTCAACGCAGATAAACGTGTAGTGGTCCATTTTGGCAGGAATAATGGGATGAAGGAGTACAATATAAGGGGTAGGAGTCTTAGCTGTGTTGTAGAGCAGAAGGATCTCGGGGTCCGGGTCCATAGGACTCTTAAATCAGCCTCACAGGTGGAGGAAGTGGTCAAGAAGGCGTACGGTGTACTGGCCTTCATTAATCGAGGAATAGAGTTTAGGAGTCAGGAGGTAATGATGCAGCTCTATAAGACTCTTGTCAGACCCCAGTTGGAGTATTGTGCGCAGTTCTGGTCGCCTCATTATAGGAAGGATGTAGAGGCTATTGAGAGAGTTCAGAGGAGATTTACAAGGATGCTGCCTGGATTGGGAGGCAGGCCTTATGAAGATAGGTTGAGGGAGCTGGACTGTTCTCACTGGAGAGACGTAGGTTGAGAGGCGACCTGATAGAGATTTATAAAATGTTGAGAGGAATAGATAGGGTGGACTCTCAGACTATTTCCCCGAGCGGAAATGGTCAATACAAGAGGACACAGATTTAAAGTGCAGGGAAGCAAATACAAAGGAGATGTCAGGGGTAGGTTTTTCACTCAGAGGGTGGTGAGTGAATGGAACCGACTGCCGTCGGAGGTTGTTGAGGCAAACTCACTGGGGTCTTTTAAGAGACTTCTGGATGAGTATATGGAAAAGAATAGGATAGGGGGTTATAGATAGGTCTGTGGATTGGTAGATGTGATCGGTGCAACTCGTGGGCCGAAGGGCCTGTTTGTGCTGTATTGTTCTATGTTCTATGTTCTAATGACCCAGGGCAGGTTGTTGGTGATGTAGTAGGGGAACATGTGGCTAACAGTGTCCACAATTCTCTCTACTTTAGGGTACAGATGGAGAAGGATGCTTTTTGCCCTAAGGGAAGGGTGCTGAATTGGGGGAAGGCTAACTACAGTTGGATTAGGCAGGAACTTATGGAAACTGATTGGGAACGGTTGTTCGAGGGTAAATCCACACTAGGCATGTGGGACTCTTTCAAGGGAATACTGAAAATGTTGCAAGATAAACATGTGCCAGCTAAGAGGAAAGATGGGAAAGGTAGGATTAGAGAGCCGTGGATTTCTAGGGATATTGAGGACTTGGTTAGGAAGAAAAGAGAGGCGTATGATAGGTCAAAGCAGCTGGGAACGGAGACAGCGTTGGAGGAATATAGACAGAGTAGGAGGGAGCTCAAACGGGGAGTTAGAAGGGCAAAAGGGGGGCATGAAATGATTTTGGCGGATAGGATTAAGGAAAATCCAAAGGCTTTTTACTCCTATGTTAGGAATAAAAGGGTGGTTAGAGGAAAAATCAGACCTCTTAGGGACAGAGGAGGGGAACTGTGCTTAGAGCCTGAGCGAATGGCGGAGATCCTGAATGAATACGTTGCGTTGGTATTCACGAAGGAGAGGGGCTCCTGTCCCTGAGGGAGCTGTGGACCAGTTGAGGGAAATATCCACACCGAGGGAGGAAGTATTAGAGCTTCACGATAGCATTAAAACTGATAAATCTCCGGGGCCTGATGGCATTTATCCCAGGCTGCTTAGAGAGGTGCGAGGTGAAATTGCTGGGCCTCTGTTGCAAATCTTTGTCTCTTCTTTGGACACAGGTGAGGTCCCAGAGGACTGGAGAATAGCTAATGTTGTACCATTGTTTAAAAAGGGTAGTAGGGATAACCCTAGAAATTATAGGCCGGTGAGTTTGACATTAGTGGTCGGGAAGCTGTTGGAGGGGATTCTTAGAGATAGGATGTATAGGCACTTAGAGCGTTGCGATCTGATTAGGGATTAGTTAAGGGGAGGTCGTGCCTTACAAATCTGGTGGAATTTTTTGAGGAGGTGACAAAAAGGTGGACGAAGGGCGAGCTGTTGATGTCATCTATATGGATTTTAGTAAGGCATTTGACAAAGTCCCTCATGGGAGGTTAGTCGAGTAGGTCAAGCCTCATAGGATACAAGGACAGGTAGCTAGATGGATAAGTAACTGGCTTGGTAATAGGAGACAGAGAGTAATAGTGAAAGGGTGTTTTTCTAGCTGGAGGTCGGTCACTAGTGGTGTGCCACAGAGCTCGTTACTGGAACCTCTTCTATTTGTAATATAAATGACTTGGAAGAGGGAGTAAGTGGAGTGATCAGCAAGTTTGCAGACGATAAAGAAAGATGGCTGGACTCGCGGATAGTGAGGAGCGTCGTCAGGCGATGCAGCAGGACATAGATAGGCTGGTAGTTTGGGCAGATAGATGGCAGGTGGAATTCAATCCTGATAAATGTGAGGTGATGCATTTTGGAAGAAAGAATGTAGGAGGGAGGTATATGATAAAGGGTAGACCTATTAAGAGTAGAGGGACCTGGGGGTGCAGGTGAACAAGTCTCTGTAGGTGGCAGAGCAAGTGGAGAAGGTTGTGAAGAAAGCGTATGGTATGCTAGCCTTTATAGGAAGAGGTATAGAGTACAAGAGCTGGCCTTTAATGTTACAGTTGTATAAAACGTTGGTTAGACCTCATTTGGAATACTAGGTCCAGTTCTGGTCGCTTTACTACTGGAAGGACGTGGAGACTCTGGAGAGAGTGCAGAGGAGGTTTACCAGGATGCTGCCTGGTATGGAAGGTCTGAGTTACGAGGAGAGATTAGGCAAATTGGGACTGTTTTCCTTAGAAAGACGTAGACTTAGAGAAGATCTAATAGAGGTGTACAAGATTATGAAGGGTATAGATAGAGTAAACAGGGTTAAGCTTTTTCCTAGGATGGACTCAAATAGCATGAAGGGTCACGGGCTTAGAGTGAGGGGGGTAAGGTATAATTTGGATGCTAGAGGGAGTTTTTTCACACAGAGGGTGGTGGGGTATGGAATGCGCTGCCAAGTAAAGTGGTGGAGGCAGGTACTCTGGAGTTATTTAAGAAATACTTAGATGGGCACGTGAACAGAATGGGAATGGAGGGGTATAGAAAACTGATTTAAAATAGGATCATGAGCCTTGGGAGTCCCTGGGAAGTGTGTAAATAGATGATGATATTGATGTACTTGTTTTTATCCTACAGGTGCTTTTGTCCACCTTGTTGTCTAACGAGGGGCATACACGCGATGGGTCGTGAAAGGACTGCTCTTGGATCTTTTTCGAGAGTATCCTAGTGCTTCACGTCATTAGTGTATGCTTGACCTGGACCATTTGATGGGCAACACGACAGCTCAGTGACTATCGCTGTGCTGTGCAGATACGTGGATTTGGGCCTGTGTCTGTGGGAGTTTGCGCATTCTCCCCATGCTTGCGTGGGTTTTCTCCAGGTGCTCCGGTTTCCTCCCACGCCCCGAAGATGTGCTCTTAGGCTAATTGGCAAAACAAATTCTCCCTAAATTGTCTCAAATTTGGTTTTTAATCCATAGACAGGGATCACGAGTAGAGGTGGGAACATCGGGGTGGTGGCGCGGGCTCGTTGGGCCGAAGGGCCTGTTTCCCATGCTGTTTTGTTCTTTCTAATCCAGAGACCCAGGATTCAAATCAGGGTCCGACCACAGCAGATGGTGACGTTCGTATTCAGTAAAAATCTGAGTTAAGAGTCTAATGATGACCATAAGAACATAAATAGGAGCAGGAATAGGCCATCTATCCCTTAGAGCCTGCCCTGCCATTCAACAATATCATGGCTGATCTTAAGTAGATCAGTTCCTCTTTCCCACTTTCTCCCCATAACCCTTAATTCTCTTGTCAGAAACCTATCTACCCCCATGACTTAAATATATTCAGCGAGGCAGCCTCCACCACTTCAATGGGCAGAGAATTCCAGAGACTCACCACCCTTTGAGTGAAGAAGTTCCTCCTCAACTCCGATCTAAACTGCCATCTTGTTTTGAGGATGTGCTCTCTATTCTGGTTTCTTTTCTAAGCGGGAAGAATCTCTCTACCTCTACCCTATCTAGCCCCTTCATTATCGTATATGCCTCTATAAGATCCCCCTTCAGCTTTCTAAACTCTTAACAAGTACAGACCCAGCCTATTCAATCTCTCTTCATAGGTTAACCCCCTCATCTCCAGTATCAGCCTAGTGAACCTTCTGTGTACTCCCTCGGAGGCCAGTATATCCTTTTGCAAATGCGGGGACCAAAACTGCACACAGTACTCCAGTTACGGCCTCATCAGTGCCCTGTACAGTTGCAGCAAGACCTCCCTGCTTTTATATTCTATCCCTCTCTCTATAAAGACCAACATTCCTTTTGTCTTCTTGATCACCTGCACCTGCAGACTGGGTTTTTGCGATTCGTGCACAAGGACCCCTAGGTCACTCTACACCGTAGCATGCTGCAGCTTTTTGCTCTTTAAATAATAATCTCTCCTATTATTATTTCTACCAAAGTGGATAACCTCATATTTGCTAACATTATACTCCATCTACCAGGTCCTTGCCCATTCACTCAGCCTATCCAGATCTCTCTGCAGAGTTTCCACACAATTCACTTTTCCACTCATCTTCATGTCATCAGCAAATTTCATTACACCACACTCAGCCCCCTCCTCCAGTTCAATTATGTAAATGGTAAACAGTTGAGGCCCCAGCACTGATCCCTGTGGCACTCCACTAGTCACAACTGTCAACTAGAATAGTACCGTGATTACCAATTGTTGTTAAAACCCAATTGGTCACTAGTGTCTTTAGGGAAGAAAGTCTGCTATCATTACCTGGTCTGACCTACATATAACTCAACGTCCACCCCAATGTGGCTGACTTTTAACTACCCTCTGAAATGGCCCAGCAAGCCACTCAGTTCAAAGACATTTGGGGATAAGCAAATGATGTGACAAACACATCCAAATAAAGAAAAAAGTTAACATTTTGAGTCCAATTTGACAACCCTTCGGATCTGAAAAATTGGTTGAACTAAATTGTCATTCCAGTGATTTATCCAATGATGGCAAGTTATTTAAAGATTTATTTTTTCCATTAATCTTGACTTAGATTGTTTGTTTGAAAAGTTATAAATGTACGAAATGTCTTTTGTGATGCATTCATTTAATAGTATTCTTGCTTGTAGAGGTATATGATAGAATATTTCAATTTCAAGAATGAAAACACTAAAGTGTAAATTAATGCTAGAAATCTTTAATTTGGGGGAAAACAATAAAATGTCACAATAATTGAACAACAGCAACCAATATTCATATGGTATCTTGTGGCTGGAGAAGAGTTCAGTGCTGTGGAATGGTGAGGCCATGCAGGGATTTGAAAACAAGAATCAGAACTTTAAGAATGTTGTTTGACTAAGGGTCAGTGTAGATCAGCAAACACTGATTTTAGGCAAATGCAAGACATGGGCAGCAGAGTTTTGGATGACCTCGTCAAGTTTACGGAGCGTAAGATGCAGTAGACAAGCTAGGAGAATGATGGAACATACAAGTTTATATTAACAAAGGTATAGATGTGGGTTTTAGCATGCGATGAGCCGATGCAGAGGAAAAACTGGATAATGTTGCAGAGGTAAAAATAGGAGACCTTAGTGCAGTTGAAAGTACACTTCAGTCAGGGTGACATCAATTTGTAAAGTGTGGGTTAGTCTCAAACTGTTGCTGAGAAGAGGGATGCAGTCAGTAGCTAGGGGAACTAGTTTGTCTTCAGTCCCCACTTCACTGCCATAGTCTTCCTGGTACTGAATTGGAGGGAATTTCTGCTCATCCAGTATGGATGTTTGATAATTTAGCAATAGTGAAGGAGTCAACTGATGGTACAGGATATTGTCAGCACTTATGAAGTTAAATACATCCTGTGTGGGTCTTCTTTCATTGCCAGTTCACTCATCTACCCTAAAAAAAAAATCCTCACTGTCATTTATTCTAGTTACCTGGTGCCTTGCTAAAGTTACTCAGTTTTACTTTTCATGAGATTTGAGGCTGTGGCCAAACGGGCCATCTAAAATGGCAATTTTGTAAAGCACTCTGGGACTATTGAGCAAGAAGTAAACTGACAGACTGCAGCCTAAAAGACAGATAAACAGGCTGCAGCCCAGATGAGTGAATACAGAGGATATGGGTCATTTCCAGGACAGAAGAGACTTTCTGGTCAAATTGGGTTGCTTACCAGACAAACGGGTGCCATAACCTCTTATTTGGGAGGGAGGTGTGTATTCTACATGCCCCCAGCACCTGCAGGCAAGGTCGTTGGGGACACACCCAGGATTGATGTGGCAGCACCCAATTGGACTTTATCAATCAGGGTGGTCAAGTTCTGATTGATTGATTGGCAATGGCCAAAAAGAGTGCAAAACCCAACGGAGTATAAAGGGTGCTGCGCAACCAAGCATCTCTCTGTCTCTCTGACCCCATGAACGAGCTACAGCAATGGTGACCATCGCCAGAAATAACTAGTACAAGGAGAGCCACCACATTCAAGAAGGAAGGAAGACTAGAGTCAGAGTGCCAGAACAGACCAAAGGACCAGACTACGCAGAGGATGATGGAGTCTAACGCACAGATAAAGGCCAATATCTGCTTGAGTACTTGCAGTATCACAAAGTTAAGTCAAGGTCTTGTATTGGACTTGAACTCTAGTAGTTTCTGTAAAGATAATTTATTTTTGGTTGGGTGGATCATTATCGACTGTGTATCTTAAATAAATATTGGTTGTACTAACAAGACATCTACTTACTTGCAGTTATTTGTCCATCGTATAAGGATTAAAATAGACTGTGTGGCAGGCACAACGATGGGCAACTCTGCCGGGACATCGACAAGAAGTAACTTTGTTGCTCCAATATCGCATCCTGCAGAATCTATATTAAACGATTATTTAAAACTCAGAGCCAACAGGTATATGCTCCTTACTGGACAAATAACTGCTTTCAGGAAATTGTTTATTGTGCATGCATTGTTACTAACAAGGAGGATAGGGTAAACTCCGTAGGTTTGCATTAGAATCCAGAGAGATTAGGACCAGAACATTGCCCAAAGCCATACCCACAATCTGATCATTGAAAATGGAATGGCAGGAAGCAGCACAGAGACAGAGCAGTGTCCCATATGGGAAACAAAAATCAAGGAATTTATTAAGAAGAAAGGGTGGCCTCTATGGGCAGAATCTTGTACCAATACTGAGTCAGGATCTGGATCCCGAGGACAGAATTATTGGGATAATCTAAGGAAAGTTCAGGGAAAATGGGCAGACAAAAATGAGAAAGAAATTCCCGTTGTCAGCTGCTAGGAACAGAAAGGGAATTAAACACAGTTCGTAAGGAACTGGAGGATTTGAAGCATGTACAGCAGGAAGATTAAGAAATTAAGGGAACAGCAGCAGGAGAGGATAGAGCAAATGAGAGCATAGAAGTAGGAGAGGTAGATGAATTAAGGAGAATCAACCAGGCAAACTTATTACATCTGAACAATTTTCAAACCATTGAGATAGCCTACCAAGACGCCCAGCACACGGTCCTGGTGAAAGGTGAAGCTGAGCAGGCGGTAGCACAATTGGAAGCGAAGTACACTGATCTGCAGGTGGCAATAAAAGCGCTACATCAAGCCAGTAAAGAACAGAGTCAGGCAACCACTGACCACTGCCAGGGAGAAATTTCATGGTTGGAATCCCTACTACCAGTTCAAAATGGATTTATGTGCACCTTCGGGATAGTAGAGGCAGAGGAGATAGAGATTGAGGATGGAGAGAGTTAAAGAAAAATGCTAGATTTTACGTTATGTAAGTTGAGGACTGGGATCCACCATATCCTTTTCCAGGGGAAGTCATACCCATTGTTCCCCCCCCCGCCAGATTCATCTCCAATACCGATGCACCTAGTGACAACTGAACACCTGGTAGGATGTTGCCTGGTATGGAGGGCAGGTCTTATGAAGAGAGGCTGAGGGATTTGAAGTTGTTTCGTTAGAAAGAAGGTGGCTAAGAGGAGACCTTATTGAAACATATAAGAAGATTAGAGGTTTAAATAGGGTGGACAGTGATAGCCTTTTTCCTAGAATGGAGAAAGATAGCACAAGGGGACATAGCTTTAAATTAAGGAGTGGTAGTTATAGGACGGATGTCAGAGGTAGGTTCTTTACCCAGAGGGTGGTAAGGGTATGGAATGCCCTGCCTGCTGCAGTTGTAGATGCGCCAAGTTTGGTGGCGTTTAAGAGGTTAGTAGATAAGTTTATGGATGAAAAGGGAATGGTTTAGGTTAGAGGGTCATTGCTTTTTCTTAATTGATCGGCGCAACATCGAGGGCCGAAGGGCCTGTTCTGCGCTGTAATGTTCTATAAGAGTCTCAGAGCCTGGCTGTTACATACATGACCCTGTTTACAGTGGCACAATTGGCTGAAATCACAAATAAAATCACAGTTTTTGAGCCATTGGCTGATCCACACGATTTCTTTGAGAATGTTAGACAGCAGAAGAGGATGCATGGACTAGATGAAAGGGAAAAGGTGAACCTCTGATAGTCATATGCTGAAGCAATTCTGTACAGTCTGCCCTCCCAGCCCCTCAAAATGTCGCGAAAGGAACCGAAATTAAGGAAGCGATATTGACCGCAGTAGGTTTTAATAAAGGGGATCCTGTAGATAGGTTAAATAAATATAGATAGAGGAAAGGGGAACATCAGACTGCCTTTGCTGGTTGTTTGTGGATCCACTTCACGGGAGTTTATGGGGAATTAGGCAAAGCTGATTCATTCAAATGGGCTAAGGCATTAGTCTCGCATACCACAGAGAAAGGCAAGAAAGCCTGCGCTAATTTTGACCCTGCAGAGACCACACACAATAAAGCATGGGTTATCCAGTACTTAGCTGGAGTCTGGGAACTGGAAATTCAAGGAACCCCAATATTACGGTCAGAAAGGGAGGCGAGAATGCTTCCGATGAGGGCTAGCCAGGGTCCAGTATGGAAAAACAAGTCTAGAAGGGATCACCAATACCAGAGAATTACAGCTCCACCTTACACTCTGAGAGATAGAGGGGCATGTTTTAATTGCAGGCAGCCAGGACACCGCCTGAGATTGTAGGAGACCCCTGCCACCATATAAACGGTCCCCAAGACTACCAGGACCACCGACTCCACCAGTTAGAGCAGCTCCTAGGTTCGAGAGAGAACATGGCCCACCAATGGAAGGTCCCAGTCACCCCATGCATACCGTAAGCACGAGCCCATCATTGTATCCAACTGTCCCTGCTTGTAGAACCCTAGATTGATGGATCTGTAGCTCCAGGTAGTATAGTGTAGGGAGACCCCTAGTTAGACCAGGTAAGAGGCCACCTCGTAGAATTCCTTTGGGATACTGGAGACTCCCGAACTACCCTGAATGTATCAAAATTAAAAACAGATATCCCTTGGCCAACTATGGGCACAATTACACTCAGTGGATTAATAGGACACACGTAGGAGCGATGTATTACAAGCTCTGTACAGGTCCACCTAGATAACATGGTGTGCGACCATCTGGTGGTGTTAGATGACCTTCCCCTAAGAACTGAACACATCCTGGGGTCCAGTTATATGAATAAATGTAATCTTTCATTCAATCCAGCTAATCAATGCATTTAGCAGATGGCTACAATTGGCAGAGTGCCATCAATCATCCCAGTCAGGACATATGCTAATAAGATTAGTACAATAGAGGAATTCTGGTTTGATCTCTCAACGATTAGCAATGATTCAGCAATCAGAGAGGTGCTCCAAAGAAACAATGGGGTGTTTGTGTACCATAAATATGATTGTGGCCAGATAGCTGGAGCTTGTTAATTGAAGGGCTGGATCTGAAACCACAGAGACAATACGGTTTCTCCAGATAGGCAGAGGAGGAGATGGCCAAAGTAATAGTCTATTGCAGCAGGAAGTGTTGAGATGAATGGCATCCACAAATAATGCGCTGTAAAGAAGATAGATGGATCATAGAGGTCGACTAAGGTTACCCCACTCGGGGCCCCCACAGTAGCCACAAGTCCCATTTCCACCATGAGACGGAGTCCAGGCAAAATTTTTCACAGTACTAGATACCAACAACAGCTTCTGGTCCCTTGGAATCGGTCTTGCCAGTACAAGTTTGCCTTTATCTTAAGGACAGCAATACACTTGGACTTGCCTACTACAGGGTTTTCGTAATTCCCTGTCCATCTTTTACAGGCAACTAGCTACCGGACTAGAAAAGTTTTCCTGACCCAAGTGTTTGGTCCAATATGTTGATGATTTATTGTTACAGACTAACCCCAAAGAGGAGCATATGATATTGCTAGATGAATTACTCGCACTGCTCCACTCATTAGGCTGAAAAGTCAACCTGAAAAAGACCTAAATTTTGTAACCTTAGGTTATATAGAACATAGAACATTACAGCGCAGAACAGGCCCTTCGGCCTTCGATGTTGCGCCGACCATTATAAAAAGCATATCTAGATACAGTGATTATCCATGGCGATAGGGAGATTGAACTGAAAAGGATAGACTCCATAGTCCATGTTCCACTGCCCCAAGATGTGAATGCCCTCTGATCTTTCCTAGGTCTAGTAGGGTATTGTCAGAACCATATAGATGGCTTCACTATAAGGCAGCTCCACTTTACGAATTGCTAAAGAAAAACGCAACCTGGAAGTGGACAGCGTAGCACACAGCTGCAGTAACCAATTTAAAGCATGCCATTGCTACAAAGCCAGCATTACTAGTCCCTGACCCGGATTTACCGTACGCCTTAAAATTGCTGCCACTAACCACACGCTTTCATCAATGCTATTACAAGAAAGACATGGTAGACCAGGCCCAGTAGTCTACACCTCATGAGTATTAGACTCAGTCAAACAAGGCGTTACCAGGTGTGAACAACACCTGCTCACGGTATTTTGGGCCATGCAGCATTTCGCCTATATCACCGGACTGAACACAATAACCATCCTCACTGAACATACCCCAGCCCAGCTTCTCTGGATGGCTGCCTTAAACACGAGTTAGTAAGCCAAGTTTGCGCTGTCTTTTGGATACTACTGCTGCAGGGTTAGGACATCACTGTAAAGCAAATCAAAGTGCCCATGTTCCTGGCAGATCATTTAAACTATGGAGGAGACGCACATGAGTGTTAGGTTATAGCCACAAAGAACCCCTCAATCCCGTTTATCCCAAAACAACAGAAGAGACGATCAAGCACAAAACAGACAACCATCTAACAGACAGACTCAGCCATGAGAATTTATGTAGACAATTCATCCACCATAGAGAATGGGCCCAGAATCACAGGATGTGACATTTATGTAAAAAATCAACAAAGACAGCCACTAATAGAACTCGCCCTCACACTACCCATCCATTTAAGTGCTCAAATTGCCGAATTAGCAACATACATAGTGAGTCACTCAGACCTAGTATGAACTGCAACAGCCTGACTGAGTTCCTACTGTTATGGAAAGCCAGAGGCTTTGTACCTACGGATGGAAAGCCCCTACCATCAGCCCCCTCCTTAAAGTATGCCTTGTTGGCCAACAAGAAGCTTGCACACAGTGGGTTGTGCGAGGATAGTTTTGGATGTTGTTTCAAGAGCAGCCTAGGGCTTCACGTCCATTAGTGTACACTTAAACTGGATCAATTGATGGGCAACACGACAGCTCAGTGACTATCACTGTCTGCTGTGCAGTTACAGGGACCCTGGTCGGATCTCCAGCTTGGAGCAATGTCTGTGGGAGTTTGCACGTTCTCGCTGTGCTTCCGTGGTTTTCTCTGTGTGCTCCAGTTTCCTCCCACACTTCAAAAACATGCTTTTTATGCTGATTGTCCCTGAATTGGATCTCCCTTAATCTGGTGCACATGTAATTCCCTAAATTAGTACCCTCTTTATTGTGGAGTCCACTAGAGGTAGACAAAACCGTCAACGATCGAGCAAAGACTTGAATAAGGCACTCAGTGAATGTTAAAATGGGTGGCGTGGGCTTGTATGGCTGAAGGCCCTGTTTCCTGTGCTGTTCTTTGCTCTTTGTATGTTCTGCAGGCCATCAAAAGGCGCACATATGGAATTATTAAGGTTAGAAGCCACCATAGGACCTCCCCACCTGGTAACTGTAGGGCTGATGCACTAGCCAAAGCTGGTGCTCGTACGGACAGTTTTGGCAACCACCTGTAGTTTGATCATTTGTCAAACTAATATTGCTGACCTGGTCCAGGCGCAGCTCACTGACAATTCCCTAAAACAAATTTTAGATGGAGTCTACCCAGCCCCATATGAGAAATGGAAAGACAAAATAGAGATTCAGGATGTAGTCTTTACCCAAGACGGTAATCAGATCATCTATCAGTACCATGATGGTCGTGGCCAACGGGGCAAAGAGACAACAATCAGGCGATTGAAAGAATTATGTTGGTGGTCTGAACTGCACAATCATGTTGTCCATTATGTCGATAATTGTTTAATTTGTGCCCAGAACAGCCCCAAAAGGTATGCCAAAAAAGTGGAGCTAAGACACACACAGCCAGTAGAAAGTCCCTGGACAAATCTCTCCAAATTGATTATATCGCCTCACGATTGTCATGTAGGAATGGATTTAAATACGTCCTGGTAATAATAGACACTTCCACCAAATGGGTCGAGGCATTCCTCACTAGATCCAACAGCTAAGGCCACCGCAAAAATGTTAGCCCAGCAGGTGTTTACTGGATGGGATCTTCCCTGCAGCATAGAGTCTGACCAAGGGACACATTTCCCCAGGCAAGTAATGCAGAACATTATAGCTATGTTTGGAATCAAGCAAAAATTCTGTATCGCCTACCATCCACAATCCAATGAAATCATAGGCTGTATGAACAAAACACTAAAAGAAATCATTTGAGAAACAAAACAACACATGGGATACAGTACTTTCCTTTGTCCTCTTGATGGTACATCACACCATTTCCAGTTCTATTGAGTTCACCCTCCACATGTTTGAGATTGGCCGACCAATCAGTATGAGAGGAACTAAATATTTATTGGGGTTTGATTTAACTGAGCTTGCTATCACAGCGCTCATCCATGAGAAAGCTGTCCAGCAGATAACCAAAAACATTAAAGCAGCCCAGTTAGCCACGGCTGTCTGATTAGAAATTAAAAAGAAACAAGCAAGGCATGTTTTGATAAAAAGGTACACCCAGCAGAATATGCAGTTGGCCAGCAGGTAATGATTTCCCTCTACAACTCCAATTCTTTCTTTCTTTCTTTAAAAATTTGGAGGAAAATGTAACTGGATTGATTAGTAAGTTTGTGGATGACACAAAGGTTGATGAATTTGCAGATGGTGATGAGGATCATCAAAAGATATAGATCAGTTGGAGACTTGGGCAGAGAGATGGCAGACGGAGTTTAATCTGGACAAATGTGAGGTAATGCATTTTGGAAGGACTAATACAGATGGGAAATATACAATAAATGGCAGAATCCTTAGGAATATTGATAGGCAAAGGGATCTGGGTTTACAGGTACACAGGTCACTGAAAGTGGCAATGCAGGTGGAGAAGGTAGTCAAGAAGGCGTACGCATCAGCTGGGATATTGAGTTTAAAAACTGGCAAGCCATGTTGCTGCTTTATGGAACCTTAGTTAGGCTGCACTTGGAATATAGTGTTCAGTTCTGTTCACTACATTACTAGAAAGATGCAGATGCTTTGGGGAGAATTTAGAAAACATTTACCAGGATGTTGCCTGGTGTGGAGGGCATTAGCTATGAGGAGAGATTGGAGAAACTTGGTTTGTTCTCATTGGAACGAAAGAGGTTGAGGGGAGACCTGATAGACTTCTACAGTATTATGAGAGGCATGGACGAGTGGATAGTAAGAAGCTTTTTTCCAGGGTTGAAGAGTCAATTACTAGGGAGCATAAGTTTAAGATGTGAGGGGCAAATTTTAAAAGACATGTATGGGGCAGATTTTTACAGAATGTTGAGCGCCCGGAACTTGTTGCTGGGGAAATAGTGGAAGCAGATGCGGTAGTGACTTTTAAGGAGCATCTTGGTGAGTACACGAATGAGATGGGAATAGAGGGATATTGTCCCCAGAAGCGTAAGGGTTTTAGTTAAGTCAGACAGCATGGTCGGTGCAGGCTTGGAGGGCCGGAGGGCCAAAGGGCCTGTTCCTGTGCTGTATTTCCTTTGTTCTTTGTCCTCGAGATATGCAGGTCCAGATAATATCACCAACAAAATAAGCCCCTCAGTGTATAAAGTCCTAATACCAACCGGAAAACTAGTTGGTTCCATGTCAGTCGACTTAAAGCTTACAGGACTTACAGAACATAGAACAGCACAGCACAGTACTGGCCCTTCGGCTCTCGATGTTGTGCTGCCCAGTGGAACCAATCTAATGACCTTCTAACCTAAACTATTCCAATGTTATCCATATGCCTATCCACTGACCATTTGAACACCCTTAAAGTTGGCGAGTCCACAACTGCTGCAGGCAGGGCATTCCACGCCCTTATTACCTCTGACTCAGAATAATCTCTTCCGCCATTTCTCATTAGAGATAGGGGAGGAGACACTAGGCAACCGGAATGGCCTCACCCAGGAAATGTATTTCCTTCTCATCCACTTTTAGATTCAGATTAGACCCTTACTCCTACCAAGTTATAGCCCAGTATCTGGTGCACATCTGAAGTGCTCCTAGGGTATGGATCAATCCAGACGTAACAGGAGACTTGCGCATCCTAGTGGACTGGCATGAATTGCCAGATATCAGCCCTTGCAGCATTATGGATTCTCCATAAACAAAGTTTAACAGCCCCAGACCCAACAATGAGGCCCTCACTAAACAACACTTGTTTGTATTGATGGGGACACCCGATGCTACATTCCCCACATGGATAAGGGACCAGACACACAGATTAATTATACTGGGACACAAGGATGAAGGATCCCTGAACCCTGATTCAAATGCAGACCCCATAGTGCAGTCCAGTGAACAGACATGGATATGGAAACCAGGTGAGGAGATAATGATGGAGTCCCATGAGATAAGTGATTCAGAAGATGAGTCTCTCTTGGGCAATTGGTTAATAAAAATGCTGAATGAAGGAATCTAGGGTGCTCCAAATGATGAAATTCAGCCTACAGTACAAGAATCTCTAATGGAAATGCCCACCTACAAGTAGCTGTACACTGCTCACACGATTAACCATGTTACTTACATAATCAGACGCCAGCTCTTTTGCCATTTTTCTCTAGTTAAGACATTATTAAGCCAATTACACACATCTTGGAAAGCTATGCTACATTTTAAAATGTAGACACATTTGTAACGTTACGAACACTACTTTCAGTATCAAACTAGACATACCAGTCAGATGGGCTTCATTCAACTAATAAGAGGGAGAGGGTAGATTTGAACGCTACTGATGAGTTCCAACAGACTCTAGGGGAGTACTATGAGAAATATGACACAAGCCTAAAATTCCTGCCAGAGGAATTGAACCTGATTCGGGCAAAATTCGCTACAGCCCACAGAACCTTTACCAAAGTAGTACAGCAGACCCAGCAGGTGAAAAGGAGGATTAAAGAAATTAATCTCTCTTGATGGGATGATCAGATGGAATCCATTCATTTATTTGCGTGATATCACACCTGGTGGTAGTCCTGGTATACCTAATCATCCTGACAGTCCAATTCAGCTGATGGAAAAAGAGGATCACCCGGAGGCAGAATGTAGGGTCCACCCTTGAATCATGATTCCCTCTAATTCAAAAGAGCAATGTTTACAGAAAGCGATTTGTACTAGCCATTAGAAATCCTACTACCAAAATTTGCCTCAGATCTGTGACTGCTTTATTCTGATGGGTGTTTGAAGGTTAGTTTATGATTAGCTTATTGTAATAATGATGTTTGAAATATCTGTCTGTATTGTGGATAATTAGTTTATTGTAGTAATGGTGTTTAGAATATGTGGTTGTTTGTATTTGTAGAGTTGTTGTCTGTAGCTTCTGTTGTAGGAATGTATTATTATTGTGCATGCCAATGCCTGGGCCTTACTTGACTGTTGAGTGACTGGGGAATTCCTGACAGATATTGGTCCTGAGTTCGTGAACAATCACACTTCATATTCAGGATCCAAGAGGGGGAGGGGAGGGGGGGAACTGTGGCCAAACGGTTTTATGGTGATTTTAAAATGGTGATTTGTAAAGCACTCTGGAACTATTAGGCCAGAACTAAAATAAAAGGCAGATAAACAGGCTGCAACTCAGATGAGTGAATACACAGGATATGGGTCATCTCCAGGACAGAAGAGACTTTCTGGTCAAACAGGATTGTTTACTATGCATAGGTATGCCGTTATCCCTTATTTGGGAGGGAGGTGTGTATTCTACGTGCCCCCAACGCCTGCAAACATGGCTGTTGGGGGGACACCCAGATATTGGTATGGCAGCACCTAATTGGACTTTATTGATCAGGGTGACCAAGTCCTGATCGATTGATTGGCAATTGTCAAAAAGGGGAGCGAAACCCAACAGGGTAAAAAGGGTGCTGCATAACCAAGAATTTCTCTCTCTCTCTCTCTCTCTGACTCCACAAACGAGCTACAACAATGGTAACCATCACCAGTGACGACCAGCAAGAGAATAGCCACTACACCTGAGAAGGAATGAAGACCAGAGCCAGAGTGCCAGATCAGACAAAAACCAGATTATGCAGAGGGTGACTGAGACCAGTGCACAGATAAAAGCCAATATCTGCTTGGGTACTTGCCAGTCACGCAAAGTTAAGTCAAGGCCTTGTATTGGACTTGAACTCTAGCATTTACTGTAAAGATAATGTATTGTTGGGTGGGTGGGTGATACCTGATTATGTCTTAAATAAATATTTGGCTGTATTAACAAGACATCTACTTGCAGTTATTTGTTCAACATATAAGGATTAAAACAGACTGTGCAGCAGGCGTACCAGGCTGTTGGCCTACTAATAAAGATTAAAGACCATACTTAGCAGCTTGGATTTGTTGGTTAGATATCAACTGTACAAATACTGCTCATTACGTTTCCTTTAGGAGTTGTGATTTGAGATGAGTTCATTTGATACAAGCTGGAATTGAACTGGATTGTCGCTTGTTTCTGACTTAACAAGCTTGCCATACAAACCCCATGTTAGGGGATCCTCACGTTGGTATTCTTTAATTTGAAATGTTTACATTGGATTTGTATTTAAACACGTATTAAAATAAACTATATATCGTTCTTTCTACTATAGATATGGATCCAGCATTGTTGAAAGAAAGGGAATTATTTAAGAAGCGTGCCCTTTCTACTCCCGCTGTAGAAAAGCGAAAAGTTGCTACCTCTTCAAGTTCCTCAAATTCCAAAAAGAAAAAGTTAAAGCCAGACCAGGGAAGCTCGTCAAAGCCAAGTTCAGGTAAATTGCACTACGTGCAAATACATATTTATTTTGGAAAGGGTAACAATATTCATTTGAGTATTTAATGAAAAGGGCTTATAGTTAATAAGATACTGGCCAAATACTGAATAGCAAGGCCGAACTGAAGTTAACATATTTCAATGTTTGTATATTTGCAGTTATTATGTATTCAATTTTATTATTTGGCTACTACCCAACAACGGTTATGGAGGCATATGACTTGTCCCATCAGCAGCTTGTAATCATCAGAGGTGACTGCACAGTGAGTGTATAGTTAGGAGAGAGTAGTCCTGGGAATTTTCAATATTGCCTCCAGACTGTAAAACATTTCAAATCATTAGGTCAAAAATAGATAAAGAAACCTCTATCTAATTACTACCTCACGTAACATTTGAAACAGAGCAGGTGAACAGCGCAATTTAAAATAAATAAATATGATCTGATAGGAACGTAGGATTTACGAGCAGAATAGGCAGTTCAGCCCTTCAAACTTGCTCTGTCATTCAGTTAGATCATGCGTGATCTCATGCCAATCTCAAATCTACCTCCCTAATCGCTCCCCATATCCCTTTTATCCGTTCTCTAAAATCAGAAATATGTCTCCCTCCTTTTTGTAACTATTTAATGATAGTCATTACAAAGACATAGCTGCAGCATGCATCCATTGATACTTCACTATATGTTCACTAGTGACACTTCAGAAATTGGGAAAAAGTTGAGAAGTGGCTCTGTTAATTAATGATGGTATTAACATAAAGCAGTGGGATGACCTAAATTCAGGAACTAGAATGTACAAGCTGTTTGGTTAGTGATTAGAAACGATAAAGGCAAAAAAAAAATCACCTTTTGAGTGTGTTGTATCAGTGCCCAAAAAGTGTCCAGACAGTAAAATGGACTATAATAAAAGATAGCAGAAAGATTTGGCAATAATCATTGGGGATTTTAATGTTAGAAGCTATTAAAGACATAGTAATAGGACACTTGGAAACTTCAAACAGCTGAGTTAACGTGGTTTGTAAGAGGGAAATCATGTCTAACCAATTCATTGGAGCTCTTTGATGAAGTAATAAGTGCTGTCAATTAAAGTGACCATACTGTACTTAGATTTCCAGAAAGCATTTGGTAAGATGCCAACTCAGGATTATTGCAGAAGATAAAAGCTCATGATATAGTGGGTAATTTATTAAGTTAAGTTTATTTATTAGTGTCACAAGTAGGCTGTAATGGAGTTACTGTGAAAATCCTCTAGTTGCCACACCTGAGGGAGAATTTATCATGGCCCAGCATGTCTTTTGGTCTGTGGGAGGAAGCAGGAGCATCTGGAGAAAAATCCACAGAGAGAACATACAAACTCCACACAGACTGTATGTCTGTGACTCAAGCCAGGAACCAAACCGAACCTAGTTCCTTGGCTTGGCATGAATAAAAGATCGGCCATCTAACAGGAAATAGAAAAATGGGTCATTTTCTGCTTGGCAACATGTAAGTAGTGGTATGCCGCAGGACAGCAACTTTCTGCAATTTATATAAATGATTTGTATTAAGGGACCGACGGTACAGTTGCTAAATATGCTGATGACATAAAGATAGGTAGGAAAGTAAGTTGTAAAGTGGACATAAGGAGATTATAAAGCTATAGCGAGTGGACAGTGATCTGGCAAATGGAGTATAATGTTAGTAAATGTGAAATTGTCCATTTTGGCAGGAAGAATTGAAAACTAAGCAAAGTATACAGGGATCTGAGTGTTTTAGTGCATGAATTGCAAAGGGCTTGTGTTACAAGTGCAACAAGTAATTAGGAAATCTAATAGCATATTATCATTTGTGAGAGGGGCATTGAATAGAAAAGTAGGGAAGTTATGTGTCAATTATACAGAACACTACTGAGACCACATCTGGAGTGTTATGTAAAGCAATGGTAGCCTTAATTAAGAAAGGATCTAAATGCGTTGGGAACAGTTCAGAGACTAATACCTGGAATGGATGGATTGACTTATGATGAAAAGTTAGAAGGCTCGGCTTGTAGCCACTGGACTTCAGAAGAGTAAGAGGCAACTTAATTCAAACATATAAGATCCGAAGGAGTCTTGACAGGATGGATGTGGAGTGGATGTTCTTGGGAGAATCTAGAACAAGGGATCACAGTCACCCATTTAAAAAGGCAATGAGAAATTATTTCTAAGGGTCGTGAATCTTTCAAACTCTCTTCTTGAAAAGACGATAGAAGCAGAGTGTTTGAATATTTTTAAGGTAAAAGTAAATGGATTCTTGCTAGACAAGTGGGTGAAAGGTCAAATGTGGGATTGAGGTTACAATTGGATCAGCCATGATTTTATTGAATGGTAGAGCTGGCTCACAAAGCAAAGTAGCCTACTGTTAATTTGTATCTTCCTATTAGCCTTGGTGAGTTACTGTAGTGCACCTTGTAATGTACTATTGTTTGGTGGTGGTGGATGAGGTTGCAGTCAAGCCAGCTGCGTTATTCTGGATAGTATTGAGATTCTCGAGAGTTGTTGGAGTTGCACTCGCTCAGGCAAGTGGAAGATATTCTGTTGCAATCCTGACTTGTGTTTTATATTGGTGGTTAGGCTTTATGGCTTTGAGAGGTGGGATACTCTCTACAAAATTCCTGGCCTCTTTTTTGCTTTTGTATTAGAGTTATGTGGCTACTCCAGTTTAGTTTCTGGTCAACGGTAATACCCAGGACATTGGTAGTTGGGGTTTCAGTGATGGTAAAAATGCCATTGAATGTCATGGGAAAATCATTAGATTTTCTTTTTGTTAGAAATGGTCATTGTCTGGTGCTTGTGTGCTGCAAATGTTACTTGCCACTTATCAACTCAATGTTGTACAGGTCTTGCTGAATATGGATATAGACTGCTTCAGTGTCTGAGTGGTTGTAAATGATACTGACCTTTGTGCAATGGTTAGTAAAAATCTTTACTCTTGACTTATGATGGAGAGAAGGAAGCAGTTGACGTTTGGATCTATAACAGTACCCTAAAGACCTCCTACAGTGAATACCTAGGACTGAGATGATTACGGAATACTTTCCAGCTGGATGAATGCAACTCCAACAACACTCGAAGCTTGGCAACTTGCAGGACAAAGTAGCCCACTTAACTGATACTTCATCTCCTATTTTAAATAATCAATCACGTTCCAAGAATTAATTTTTTAAAAAAATTGTACCTTTGGGCTGGATCAGATTCTCTGATCTGACATGGGTAGCCTATAGTGCAGTTAGGAAGGGAGTTCAGGAATTTAAGCCTGAGACAATGATGTACTTCCAAATCAAAATACTGTATGCTTGGCAGCGGTGTTTCAGTGCACGTATTGCTCTTGTCTTTGTGGTTGTTGAAGTTGTGAATTTGAATGGTGTTATCAAAGGATGTTTGGTAATTTGCACGTGTATATATAGTATACACTGTGCCTGTTGTGGTTGATGAAGTGAATGTATAAGCTGATGGCTGGAGGGCCGATCGAGCAGGATAAGTACAAAGGACTAGAAAAGTCTCGAGTCTGTGGGGAAAGAACAAAAGGGAGTCAGATTTATTTTAGTTGCTCCTTCAAAGAGCAAACAAATGTCCCTCTCTGCTACATTGACCCATGATTCTATACATCAGTCAAGGTAATTTAGTACATTCACTTTGTACCTTAACAAATTCATTTCAATTTATTAACAAAATATGATGGGAATACTCATCAAAGTTCTGGATGATCATGAGCTTCTTGATTGTTGTTGGAGTTGCACCCAGGCAGGTGGAGAATATTCCAGGACACTCTTGATTTGTAGATAATGGACAGGTTTTGGGGAATTGGGAGCTGAATTAATCACTCCAAAATCCCCAACCTCTGACTGCGCTTATAGTCACAATATTTTTTAAAATTCATTTATGGGATGTGGGTGTTGCTGACTAGGTGAGCATTGATTCTCCATCGCTATTTGTTCATGGGAAAATGATAGAACATGGAACAATACAGCACAAACGGGCCCTTCGGCCCACGAGTTGCGCCGATCACATCTACCAATCCACAGACCTATCTATAATCCCCTATCCTATTCTTTTCCATATACTCATCCAGAAGTCTCTTAAAAGACCCCAGTGAGTTTGCCTCAACAACCTCCGACGGCAGTCGGTTCCATTCACTCACCACCCTCTGAGTGAAAAACCTACCACTGACATCTCCTTTGTATTTGCTTCCCTGCACTTTAAATCTGTGTCCTCTCATAGTGACCATTTCAGCTCGGGGAAATAGTCTCTGAGAGTCCACCCTATCTATTCCTCTCAACATTTTATAAACCTCTATCAGGTCGCCTCTCAACCTACGCCTCTCCAGTGAGAAGAGTCCCAGCTCCCTCAACCTATCTTCATAAGGCCTGCCTCCCAATCCAGGCAGCATCCTTGTAAATCTCCTCTGAACTCTCTCAATAGCCTCTACATCCTTCCTATAATGAGGCGACCAGAACTGCGCACAATACTCCAACTGGGTCTGACAAGAGTCTTATAGAGCTGCATCATTACCTCCTGACTCCTAAACTCTATTCCTCGATTAATGAAGGCCAGTACACCGTATGCCTTCTTGACCACTTCCTCCACCTGCGAGGCCGATTTAAGATTCCTATGGACCCGGACCCCGAGATCCTTCTGCTCTACAACACAGCTAAGACTCCTATCCCTTATATTGTACTCCTCCATCCCATTATTCCTACCAAAATGGACCACTACACATTTATCTGCATTGAAGTCCATCTGCCACTTCTCCGCCCAGTCTTGCATCCTGTCTATGTCCCGCTGCAACTTTTGGCATCCCTCCAACCATCCACAACACCACCGATCTTTGTATCATCGGCGAACTTGCTAACCCATCCCTCCACTTCCTCATCCAGGTCATTTATGAAAATGACAAACAGCAGGGGTCCCAGAACAGATCCCTGGGGCACTCCACTGGTTACCGACCTCCATGCAGAACAAGACCCATCCACAACCACTTTCTGCCTTCTGCTGGCAAGCCAGTTCTGGATCCACGAGGCCAAAGCCCCTTGGATCCCATGCCCCCTCACCTTCTCCAGAAGCCTTGCGTGTGGGATCTTATCAAACACCTTACTAAAGTCAATGTACACTACGCCCACCGCCCTGATGGTGAGCAACCTTCTTGAACTTCTGCAGTCCCTAAGGTGTAAGTAAAACCTCAGTGCTGTTGAAGAGGGAGCTCCAGGATTTTTGACCGAATGACAGTGAAGGAATGGCAACATATTTCCAAGTCCTGGTGGTGTTTCCAGATCTCAGCTGCCCTTGTCCTTTTAGATAGTAGCAGTCATGAATTTGGTAAGTTTATATGGATGTCCAGTTAATTTACATGTCAGTTGTGACCTCTAGGATGTCAATAGAGGGGGATTCAGAGATGTTAGTACCATTGATGCTTAGCTTCTCATTTATTGAAGCTGTTTACTGTCTGATACAAATGTTGCAGTATATGGCCATGAACCACTTCAATATTTGAGGAGCTGTGAATGGTACTGAGCAACCTGCAATCATCAACATGCATCATAGAGTCATAGAAGTCTACAGCATGGAAACAAGCCCTTCGGCCCAACTTGTCCATGCCGCCCCTTTTTTTAAACCCTTAAGCTAACCCCAATTGTCCATATTTGGCCCATAATCCTCCATACCCATCCTACTTGTAACTATCCAAATGCTTTTTAAAAGACAAAATTGTGTCTGCCTCTACTACTATCTCTGGCAGCTTATTCCACTCACTACCTTCTGTGAAATAATTGCCCCCTGGACCCTTTTGTTTCTCTCACTTCATACCCATGCCCTTTAGTTTTAGAGTCCCCTGCCTTTGGGAAAAGATATTGACTATCTAGCTGATCTATGCCCCTCATTATTTTATAGACCTCTATGAGTTTTACTAAGAGGGATTAATGGGTGGCACGGTAGCACAGTGGTTAGCACTGCTGCTTCACAGCTCCAGGGACTTGGGTTTGATTCCTGGCTTGGGTCTCTGTCTCCTTACAGATTCTCCTTGTGTCTCAGTGTATTTCCTCCAGGTGCTCTGGTTTCCTTCTGCAGTCCAAAGATCATTCCAGCCAGTGAAAAACTTTGCCTTGTTCTTTCCAAAAAAAAATTTCCATTTCTCTGCATTAAGTTTGTTTTTATTAATGTCACAAGTAGGCTTATATTAACACTGCAGTGAAGTTACTGTGAAAATCCTTTAGTCTCCGTACTCAGGCACCTGCTTGGATACACTAAGTGAGAATTTGGCATGGCCAGTGCACATACCAGCATATTTTTTGGACTATTGAGAGAAAATCAAAGGATCCAGCGGAAACCCAGACACAGGGAGAATGTGCAGACTCCGCACAGACAATGATCCAAAGCTAGAATCAAACCCAAGTCCCTGGTGCTGTGAGGCAGCAGTGCAAACTACTATGCCACCATGCCGCCCCATTAATATTAATAGCACAGATAGAAATTAATAGATTGGATCGCAGAGCCATTATAGGTTATGTAGTTGCAAAGTGCTTAAGATTGAGAACTAAATATTTCAGGATGCTTGACTTGTAAAAACAAATAGGCTAATTGGAAAAAGAGAAGGTATTACACTGATGTGGATTGGGTTCAAGGCAGTAGTGAGAAAGGATATTAGCTCAGAGTATCAAGAACTAGAATCAGTCCAGATGAATTTAAGAAACAAGGATAGAAAATATTGAAGTTGATTTACAGGACCCCAAGACTGGTTCTAGCATAGTTTTAAATCAATACATTAGTGACACATGTAAAAATGATAATATGTAGTTGTGGCAATGGACCTGGAAAATAAAATTTGCAGAAATAGCGTGCAGAGCAAGTTAATGGAAAGTGCGCAAGATAGTATGTCAAGGAACAAGCAAGGGAACAGTTTATTTTAGATCTGTTTTGTGCAAGTAGAAAGAACTGGTGAATAACTTTGCAATAAAAGAGCATCTAAGGAGGCATGATCATAATTATATATTGAGCTTGAAAGTAATTTGGTTAAATATGAACCTAAGGCCTTAAATCTAAACAAAGCACACTATGCAGGCCTAAGGGTCGAATTGGCTAAAGTAAATTGGGATACTACATTGCTTGTCCACTGTCGTATACAGTAATGGTAAATGTTTAAAGAATTGGTATATAATAACAATTGTATATTCTGTAAAGGCGCAAAAACCCAACAAAGAAGTGGCTCAATTGTGGCTAAATAGAGAAGTTCAAGATACTATTAGATCAAAGGAAGAGGATTTTGATGGTGTCAAAAGAGAAGTAAACCTATTGTATTGGGAAGAGTTTAGTAAAGTAGAACCAAGAAATTAAGAGACGGGAATATTAGAGTGGAGTAACAAGAGACATCAAAACATTACTGGGACTTGATGGATTGAGTTATAAGGAGAGGCTGGATAGACTGAGACTTTTTTCTCTGGAGCGTAGGAGGCTAAGGGGTGATCTTTATAGAAATCATAGAAACTCTACACTGCAGCAAAAGGTCATTTTGCCCATCGAGTCTGCACCGACCATAATGCCAGCCAGCCAGCCACCCCCCCCTCCCCCATATCCCTACATATTTTACCTACTAATCCCTCTAACAAAGAACAAACCAGCACGGGAACAGGCCCTTTGGCCCGACGAGCCCGCGCCGCCACCCCAATGTTCCCACCTCTACCCGTGATCCCTGTCTATGTTTATAGATTTATGGATTAAAAACCAAATTTGAGACAATTTAGGGAGAATTTGTTTTGCCAATTAGCCTAAGAGCACATCTTTGGTATGTGGAAGGAAACCAGAGCACATCTTTGGCATGTGGAAGGAAACCAGAGCACCTGGAGAAAACCCATGCAAGCATGGGGAGAATGCGCAAACTCCCACAGACACAGGTCCAAATCCATGTATCTGCACAGCACAGCGATAGTCACTGAGCTGTCGTGTTGCCCATCAAATGGTCCAGATCGAGCATACACTAATGACGTGAAGCACTAGGATACTCTCAAAAAAAAAATCCAAGAGCAGCCCTCTCACAACCCATCGTGTGTATGCCCCTTGTTAGACAACAAGGTGGCCCAAAGCACCTGTAGGATAAAAACAAGTACATCAGTATCATCATCTATTTACACACTTCCCAGGGACTCCCAAGGCTCATGATACCTATTTTAAATCAGTTTTCTATACCCCTCCATTCCCATTCTGTTCACGTGCCCATCTAAGTATTTCTTAAATAACTCCAGAGTACCTGTCTCCACCACTTTACTTGGCAGCGCATTCCATACCCCCATTACCCTCTGTGTGAAAAAACTCCCTCTAGCATCCAAATTATACCTTACCACCCTCACCCTAAGCCCGTGACCCCTCGTGCTATTTGAGTTCATCCTAGGAAAAAGCTTAATCCTGTTTACTCTATCTGTACCCCTCATAATCTTGTACACCTCTATTAGATCTCCTCTAAGTCTATGTCTTTCTAAGGAAAACAGCCCCAATTTGCCTAACCTCTCCTCGTAACTCAGACCTTCCATACCAGGCAGCAACCTGGTAAACCTCTTCTGCACTCTTTCCAGAGTCTCCATGTCCTTCCGGTAGTAAGGCAACCAGAACTGGACGCAGTATTCCTAATGAGGTCTAACCAACGTTTTATACAACTGCAACATTAAAGGCCAGCTCTTGTACTCTATACCCCTTCCTGTAAAGGCTAACATACTATATGCTTTCTTCACAATCTTCTCCACTTGCTCTGCCACCTTCAGAGACTTGTTCACCTGCACCCCCAGGTCCCTCTGTGTTTCTATACTCTTAATAGGTCTACCCTTTATCATATACCTCCCCCTACATTCTTTCTCCCAAAATGCATCACCTTGCATTTATCAGGATTAAATTCCATCTGCCATCTATCTGCCCAAGCTACCAGCACCTATGCATCTCAGAACACTAAGGGGCAAATTTAGCATGGCTGACCAACCTAACGCACACATCTTTAGACTGTGGGAGGAAACACATTGAGACACAAGGAGAATCTGCAAATTCCACACACAGTGACCCAAGCCAGGAATCGAACCCAGGTCTCTGGAGCTGTGAAGTAGCAGGGCTAACCACTGTGCTACCCATTAATCTCTCTTAGTAAAACTCATAGATGCCTATAAAATAATGAAAGGCATAGATCAGCTAGATAGTCAATAAAGATAGGGGACTCTAAAACTAGAGGGCATGGGTATGCGGGGAGAGATACAGAAGGGTACGGGGGGCAATTATTTCACAGAAGGGTGAGTGTCTGGGACAAGCTGCCAGAGGTGGTAGTAGCAGTGGGTACAATTTTGTCTTTTAAAAAGCATTTGGATAGTTACATGAGTAGGATAGGTATGGAAGAATATGGGCCAAATGTGGGCAATTGGGATTAGCTTAAGGGCTTAAAAAAAGGGGTGGCATAGGCAAGTTGGGTCAAAGGACCTGTTTCCATGCTGTAAACCTCTATGACTCTGTACAATCTGTTTTAACAAGTATATAAATTGAAAATATTGGTGAAAGTGAATTGTAGACGAGGTGATCATGTGGCCGCTAGGATGATGCGGATATAAAAGAGGTCATGTATCAGGACTGTGGGTGTTCTCGCCTTGGCATGGGTAGAAACACAATATGTAAAAGCTGCTCAATATTAACAGTAGCCTCCATTGTTGTTAGTTCTTGATTACCAGTTATCACAAATAGTACTTCTGCATGACCAGGAAACAAATAGTGATAGACAGGTGAAATTGTAATGGAGAATAAGAAATAATAGAAACGTTAAAAAATACCTTGTATCTGTGATCACCATAGATGACACCAGACACCAGATAAATCCAGAAATAATGGGGCTCGCTGAGAATGGGGATCTTACTGAAATCAGTATAAGTAAAGAATTAGTACTAATGAAATTAATAGACTAAATATTGATAAATCCCCTGGACCTCATAACTTCTGAAAGCACTAGTTACAGCAGTGTGGTAAGAAAACTAGCATACAGGGCATTGGTAAGGTCAAACCTGGAGTACACTGCGCAGTTTTTGTCTCCTTCCCTAAGGAAGGACAGACTTGCTCGAATGGGCATTCACTATAAAATGTTTCTAAAATGAGGAGATTGCTTTACTAAGAGAGATTAAGCAAGCTAAGCATGGAATTTAGAAGAATGAGAGGTAACCTAATTGAGGGGCTTTGCAAAAAATATTTCCTCAGGCTGGGGGACTAAAATGTAGGGTGAGATTCCCCCCAAAAATTTGAAGTGTTGAATTTACATAAAAACCTGGAGTAAATTCCACTGTTCTTTTCAGCAAGAGTTTGAAAATGAATCTCCTGTATTCTGTGCATTGCAGAGTGCACTAGCATGATCATGCAAAAATTCAGTGGGTGGGACCTATTCCCGATGGAGAGACTGGCAGCATATTGCTGAGCGGGGCACTGCATGTGCGCTGATCTGTTAGCACTGAAATTGGAGCATGCCTGCACTGCTAGCCTCCCAATTTGCCGGCCAGCTCGATCACCAGCCAGCCTCAAGTCCCCACATTGCTGGCCATACGATCCAGCTCCCGAACCTCCCCGCAGCTCTGATCTCTCCATTCCCTCCCCAATCACTTACCTCCTTCCCTCTCCTGCTTATGATACCTATGCAGAGTGCCCCCCCACCTCCACCTCCACCTCCACCGATTGTGCCCTCCGGAGGCCATGGCTTGTTCCCATTAGGTCAGGTCCCCTTGACACTGCTCAATGCCCAGTGGGCAGTGCCAATGTCCCCCTGGGCATTGCCACTTTGTCCCTTGGCCACTGCCGGGAGCCCAGGCTGAAACTGCCAAGATGACATTGCTCAGGAGGCACTCCCTACCCCCCAGTACCTGACTCTCTAGGGGCCTTGATGGGCCCCCCTTCACTCCAGCACAATTGGGAAGCTATAATAAACTCCGGTGGAGACGTTATTGAGCTTCAGAGACTTAAGTCCCAGGCCAGCTAATTATACGTAAAACATTTAAATGACGATGTAAATAAGTTGTGCAGTTGTGGAAATCTGGCTGTCGGAGACATGTGGAGGCCATGGCGCCCAGCGGGAAACCCGTGACATGTCCTCCGCTTGAGTCTTCTAGCCTTCTGCACTACAAAAACAGCACAGCAAGCTGGGAGAATTACCTCCATAATATCCATTATTGCAGAATATGAGATTGGCAGTTTAGGACTGAGACTAAAACAAATTTCTTTACTTGAAGGGCTGGGAATTCTGCAACCTAGAGAGCTGTTAATATTCAGTCATTAAGTATATTCAAGACTGATAGATTTTTGAATATTCAGAAAATTAAGGGATGTGGAGATGGTGAAAGAAGGTGGCGTTGCGATAAATGACCAACCATGACAATTTCAAAGGGCCAAATAGTCTACCTGCCTGTTTCTACTTGTGTTCTGAGAATACCCAAAATCACAAAGCATTTCAAGCACTCTTGCCATTCCATTATCTCTGAAAATCTTCCCACCTGCAAGAATGGATCCAACTCTTGTGGAACTTTGGATATCCTGCAAGATAGTTGTGGAACTTTGGATATCCCTATTTGCTGTAAGCCAACAAATTAATCACCTGTGTTTCTGTTGCAGGGGCTCCTTCCCCTGCATTCTCCTGCATTGGAATGATATTGAAGTCATTTGATACTCTACTGAAAAATGCATGTGCTAATAAGTTAGTTGTGCCAATCGGGATATGATATGGTGATGAAGGGGTTGGGACTGCTGATGAATGTATCCCACTATCCAGATAATAGGTGGGAAAATGACCATTTGAAGAAGAGGGCCCTCTTCCATCATTGATACTACTGAAAAAGAGCTTAAAAATCTTAAGTTTTCATTTAGATATCATCCCAATTTATTTGTAATTCTCTTGCAGCTTCCTTTAGTATATGGCACCTATAACTCTTTAAATCAGCTTCTTTACAGGCACAGACTTAGACTAACTATAGCTTGCTCTTTTTTTTTCATTCATCTCTTCTTCTGCTATTCTTTATTTATTGAGCTCATCTTGTTCACTCTTCTCCCAGTTTATTGTCCTCCTGTCATTCCCTAATCTCTTTCTCCATGTCAATTCCCTTACCCATATTTACAGTTATCTTCTTGATTTTTGTCATCTGCGGGCTCAGTTCTCCCGTTGTATCACTCAGACAAGGTAATCTCTGATTACTTCCTTATATCACTTGCCAGATCCTGTTCCCATTCCTAATCTTTTTTTCTGTGTCAGTCCCAGGAAAAGTTATGTCCAATCCACTTATGACTGGACTTTCAAAATTCTAACTTTGGTCTTCCATTCAGTGTGACATTTCTGTAGCAACTGATCTGCTTAGCCATACCTTTCACTTTCACATTTGATGCTCTTGTGCCATTCAAGCTATTATTTTCTCTTCAGCTCTAGCAGTATTTTTAATTCCATGGGATGTAGACTTGAGTTGTTCTTTACAAACATTCAGTTATCCATTTATTGCTGGACCTCACCCCATTGCAGAAAGCACTGGGCGACTGCTGTCCTCTGTCAAAACATATCATGGTCCTAGGATCATCCTGATATTCAAAAATAATGATTTTTCAGATACTGAAGCAGTCTGTGTCCAAATGCAGCAAGAGCTGGCAGTATACAAACTTTGACTGACAAGTGGCAAATAATATTCAATTGCCAGACAGTGACGTTCTCTAACAAGAGAGTATCTAACCAGCACCATTGATATTCCATGGTACTACCGTTGCTGAAACCCACGTAATGATATCCTGGGGATTACCATTGACCAGAAACTATACTGGAGTAGCCATATAAATACAGTGCCTGTAAGTCAGACTAAGAATTCTGCAGTGAGAAACTCACTACTTGATGCATGTGCACATACAAACTCACATCCCATCCAGGACAAGGCAAGCCACATGATTGGCACCCCATTCACAAACATTCACACCCTCAATACCACAGACAGCAGACATGTACACCATGTACAGGATGCACTGTAGGAATTAACCAAAACTTAGACAGCACCTTTCAAACACTTCTAGCATCTAAAAGGACAATGGCAGCAGATGCATGAGAATCCAACCATGTGAAAGTTCCCCTTCAAGCCACACAGCATCCTGACTTGGACTATATAACCACTCCTCCATTATGATTGGGTCAAAATGCTGAAATACTGTGCACCACTCCCCAACAGCATTGTGGGTGTACCGACACCATAACTCAAGAAGGCAGCATTTCACCACCTTCAACAATGATTGTGGATGGGCAATAAATGCTGCCAGTGATGCCCTCATCCTATTGAAATAATAAAAACAACAACTATGAGATCCATTTCCCCTTATTTAATCCAGATTCAATTAAACTGCTGACTACTCAGCTTCCTCCCACATTCCCATATTAGCCAATATAGTTTACGATTTTCTCTCCTTGGGTGCCATTCTCCCCTCTTTCAAATCTTCTAAAATGCATCAATTCTTAACCCCTCTGACTTTGTAAACCACTTCCTCATCTTCAGCCTCCCTTTCGTCTCAAAAGACATGGAATGTGCTGCTACCTCAGAAAATTCACACCTGTCTTGTCTCAGGCTCTACATTTGAATCCTTCCATTCAGGCTTTTGCTGTAAGTAATAAAACTGTTCTTACCAAAATCACAAATGACCTTAGCAGTGGCAAACTATCCGTTTTCACCTTTCTCAACATGTCTGCAGCCTTTCAGTCCAAACTTCTTCTTTGTATCCTTTCCAGCATTGACTGGAATGTTTGCCTGATTCGACTCTTTCCTATCCAATCGTAATCACAGAATCACCTACATTGGCCCTCTTCATTCTCTTGCACTGTTATCTCTGGTGTTTCTGCAAGATCAATCTTTGGCTCCCTTCTTTGTTTTATTGACTTTGCTCCATGGTGTAAACTCCAAGCTGTAGTCTTGCTGTAGACTATTTACCTGGAAACAGGCCCTTTGATCCGACTTGTTCATGCCGCCCAGTTTTTACCATTAAGCTAGTCCCAATTGCCTGAGTCTGATCCATATCCTGCTGTACCAATCTTACTCATGTAACTCTTATCTTTGGGATGCCCACTATATTGTAATGGTACAGAGCCAGCTATTCACCCAGATCCTCTATGATATTTCTATAAAGTTAATTTTGGTGCCTCAATGCAAGTTTGATAAATGCCATGATATAACTACATGCAATAGGTATGTAAGTACGTTGATGCATCATTGCCTTTTTTTGGCACTGCTGCTATATTCTCCCACCACATGTGCACTTATACCACGATTTGTTTGTTGTTCATTTAACATTTTCCACTTTTAATTAACTGCATCTAGTTAATTAAAGAGCCAGGGTAGAGCCAGGGAACCGTGGTGTACTAAGGAAGTTAGTTCACTAGTGAAGAGGAAAAAGGAGGCTTATATAAAGATGAGATGTGAAGACTTGGTTAGGGCACTAGAGAATTATAAATTAGCCAGGAGGGAGCCAAAGAGTGAGATAAGAAGGGCTGGAAGAGGACATGAGAAGACTTTGGCGGATAGGATAAAGGAGAACCCTAAAGCTTTTTATAGATATGTTAAGGATAAAAGATTGGTTAGGTCAAGATTAGGACCAGTCAGAGACAGTAGTGGGATGTTGTGTGTGGAGCCTGTAGAGATTGGTGAGGCACTGAATGAGTATTTTTTGTTGGTCTTCACGCGGGAAAATGTCAGTGGAGTTAGGGAGAATACTGGGATACAGGGTTGTAGACTAGACAGGATAGAGGTACATAAGGAGGAGGTGTTAGCTATTCTTGAGAGTATGAAAATAGATAAGTTCCCTGGACCAGATGGGACTTATCCCATGTTACTCTGGGAGGCTAGAGAGGAGAAAGCCTTTGGCTTTGATTTTCATGTCGTTGTTGGCTACAGGTGTCGTGCCGGAAGACTGGAGGATGGCAAATGTTGTCCCCTTGTTTAAGAAAGGGAGTAGAGACCATCCTGCAAATTATAGATGAGCCTTACATCTGTTGTGGGGAAAGTTTTGGAAAGAATTATAAGGGATAGGATTTTTAGTCATTTAGAAAGAAATGAATTGATTAGGGATAGTCAACATGGATTTGTGAAGGGAAGGTCATGCCTCACAAACCTTAGAGTTTTTTGAAAAGGTGACCAAAGAGGGTGGATAAGAGTAAGGCAATTGATGTGGTGTATATGGATTTTAGCAAAGTGTTTGATAAGGTTCCCCATGGAAGACTAGTGCAGAAAATGCAGATGAATGGGATTGAGGGGGATTTAGCAGTTTGGATTAGGAATTGGCTAGCTGATAGAAGACAGAGAGTGGTGGCTGATGGGAGATATTCAACCTGGAATTTAGTTACTAGTGGTGTACCTCAGGGATCTGTTTTGGGGCCACTGTTGTTTGTTATTTTTATAAATGACCTGGATGAGGGTGTAGAGGGATGAGTTAGTAAATTTGCTGATGACACCAAAGCCGGAGGAGTTGTAGACAGTGAGGATGGATATTACAGTTTGCAGAGGGATATAGTTAAGTTGCAGAGCTGGACCAAGAGGTGGCGAATGGAGTTTAATGCGGAAAAGTGTGAGGTGATACACTTTGGTAAAAGTAATATGTGTGCAAAATATAGAGCTAATGGTAGGACTCTGTGACAGAGTTTGGAGACTTTTAATTCCCAGACTAATGGCAGGGTCAAGATTTTTTCATTCCCTTTGATATCAAATGCCAATTAATTTCCAATGAACTTGTTTTATTTTATTTAATAAGTAATGAATCATTTCCTATACCATTTCAACCTTATGCCTTTTCATGGTACTCAGTACAGTTCTTGCAGCATGGGGTTCATTTTCCAGGCCTTCTACACTTTTGTTCTTTGCACAAACGCAGCAAGGGAGCAACTCATGGAGGAATGCTAATAAAACCAAGCTAATTATGGTGAGAACGAACAGCAGTAAAATGAGAAAGAAAGCAATCTTCCAGCTGTCATGGAATAGCTCCGTCTGCTGAACTTGGAATTCAGTGTCTTGATAGATGGATGTAGGATTGTTGATCATGTACCAGGTTTGACTGAAGTTATATACTGCCATGTTTTGGATGATCCGATCTCTTCTACCACTCAGGAATGCAGACCTACAAAAAGATAGAAATATAGTGTGATTGCCAGTAGTTACAGTTATTGTATTCTGTAACTTTAAATCCCTCACTTTATGAGCATTAAACCAGACGACTAACGCTAGTTGAATGAGAATGAATGGGGAAGAACATGCCAGACACATGAGGTGTTAACTCAGTTTCTTACTACATGAATGCTAAACAGTGGAAACAGCATGATTTTGACAGTTAAGCAATCCCATAATTAAGTCAAGCTTCTGCAGTGTTGCCACATCCAGTCTCAGATCATGTTGGACAATTCAGCAAACTGCGGGTAGCGGCTTCATGATCATATCCATCTTCAAGCTTAGTAGAGCCTAACATGGATGTAAAAAAAAAACTATGCTGTGTGTTCATAACGATCTTCAGCTGGATGTGCATTATGGGCACGAACCTGATGATGTCACTGGCACAGGATGGCGAAAGTCTGAAATCCAATCTTCCTGATCAGATTTGTGACTTCCAGAACTTGAGACCCTGCTGGCATTTTTACAGAATGGTGGGAGTGGGCTCAAAATTGTTCCCTACATTTCTGACTGATTTCGTCTTGCTAAGATTGGGTAAAGGCGCAAAGTGATGTGGAAGTACAGATGCACTAAAGGTAGTAATGCAGGTTAATAAGGCCATTTTAAACAAAAATAGCAAACTAAGCATTTTGGTTCATCCCTAGGGGGAAAAAATTTGAGAAATAAAAAAATTATATTAAATCTTAGTTAAACCACATATCGTGGAAACCTAGATTGATGTAGTGCACCCCCCTCCCGCCCATGTTCTCAGGCAGAATGGCAGCAGACCTATCCCTTTCCCACTCGCTGATTTCAGGCAGAGTCATCGGACATTTGGCACTTACTCCCTCACTAACTGGGGCGCCTGAATCAGTCTTTTGTGGAGCATGTCTGTTCGCTTCAATTCTGGGTGGATGAACGCAGTAGTAAATGGAAAGTGCTGGTAAGGTTGGGTGTGCAGCCCATTAAGTCAATTTAAATGCATGCAAATGCATTTACATGGCTGTCACGCCCATTTCAGGCATGGTCCCCATCACAGCCATTTTCGGGTCTTGGTAAAGGAGGAACAGACATGAAGACAGATGCAAATTGCACTACTTGCCTGACACCCAATTTTGCCAATTTTTTATGCCCGAAAACAGGCACAACACAATAATAAAATAGGTACCTCAGTGTCCACCATATTCTGCTTGTGATTACCTTAAGTCTGTCCTTTGTTGTGACGCTTCGTGCGCCATATCAAAATTGGTCATGATTTTCATTGTCTCATTTAAACCTCCACTTAACCTTCTCTGCTCTAAAAAGTAGAAATCCAGCTCAACTGATTCCCCGTCCTTGGTGTCATTGAAATAAATCTCATCTGTACCGTCTTCAACACTTCAACATCCTTACTGAAATGTACTCCACTACATTCACACTGCAATGAAGCTACTGTGAAAATCCCCTAACTCCGACCAAACTCCGACGACTGTTCAGATACACTGAGGGAGAATTTTTTTTTTGTTGTTTTTATTCCAATTCAATCAAATCAAGTCCACTTCAGAGTTTCAACAAATTGAGACATTCCCAATCCAAGTGGACAAGACAGGGCTGTCATCTCCCATCTTGGGCTTGATCTCCATGATCCAAGCTAATTGGAGTAGGCATAGCTTCTCCTCCAAGGCTTGATCTTATTTGCATCTTAGCTAAAAGGCCAAGAAGCCACTTTTAAAAATTGCTTCAAATGAAACTAAAATTTAACCTAATGACTTCAACAAAGCACAGCATGCCGATACTACACTTGATCTTGGCCAGTGCACCTGACCAGCATGTTTTTCAGACTGTGGGAGGAATCTGAAGTAGCCAAAGGAAACCCACATAGATCTAGGGAGAACTTGCAGACTCCACACAGGCATTGACTCACGCTGGGAATTGAACCTGGCAGCAGTGTTAACCACTATGCTGCGGTGTAAATCTGTCTGTTTTCATGTTGTAAGAGATGACATTGCAGTGCAATAACATGGGATCTTTCATTACTCATTATTTTAGTTCACTTCATTTTTTTATTAGTTTTCAATATATTTTTTGTGAGGTAGCACATTGGTGAAGTTAGTAACTTTTTGACCATTGTTTTTGTTTGCCTGGTGATATCATTTCTTACTGATTTTTGTCATTTTTCATAAACAAGCAATGCGTACACAACAAATCTCTAGGCACTACAATTGAATGAAATACATAAAGAAAAAAATTTAATGTGGCAGCCCTTGAATTATGGCTTTGTTCAGTAGGCATGAGGAAGTGGACCCCATTACCCAGTAATGGGGGGACAAAACAAAGTTGCTGTCTTAAGGAAGGTGCACAGCATCAAATATAATGAGAATGTGGATCCAACAACCCACGCCAGGAAAGGTAAAGAGTTGCAGATTCACCTATATCCTGTATTGCACTGTTTGCATTACTTAGAACATACTGGATAGGACAGTCACGTTCCTCCACATAGTCATTTCAGTTTTAGCAGCACCATTATCCTGTTTAAGTGAGCTTCACCATCTCAGTTTTTTATCTGTCACTGTCACTTTCCCAAAGCCACATGTATTATGATCCCATTTCTTGCCAGTTCATTCAGTTCTGAAAACCCAGGAAAGTTATCGTTAATACCTCTGCAGTTTCTTCCCTTAATTTTCTTGGCAAACCAAGATGCCTCCGAGACAAAGTGACTTATGGCACAGTTTTGAAGCATCTTGTATCAGAAATGTTATTAAGTGTGACTGTAATAAAGTTAAGCTATCCTTTCTTCAACATCTCTCCACTACATAATCATAAAATTGTGGCACAGTTCCCTATTTTATGGGTCCATCGAACAGCTTTGCCACCTGAGTGGCCTATAAAATCCAGCCCTGAATTAGTGTTTCATTCTTGCACTCCTTTTTAGAGCTACAGCTTACTTACTTGCAAGACATCAAGCCATAAAGATTTCTTTAAAGTGTGCTTTGTTTATCAACTACATTAAATGTCAGCAAATTTTCAATAAGCATTAAGAAAAAGAAAGCTCATTCTGCAGTTATATTTTAACAAACCCATGTTCAAACATAAAAAGAAGCGGAAGTAGGCCATCCTAAGCCTGTTCCTGCTATTCAGTAAGATCAAGGCTGATCCTCCACCTTCGCTACATCTTCATGCACTATCACCGATCACTTGAATCATTTAGAGTCCAAAAATGTGCCTATTTCTGAATATACTCAAAAAATATCCTAACATAAATGTGAATTGTTTTTATTTCAAGAACTATAAAAAATGATAGTCATGCTATTTAACCAATTTATTTTAAATATTTTAATACCTCTATTAAAATAGCAAAATTGACATTGAGAATGTGTTAAATTTTCATATGTTAATCCTTGCAGTATGATTTCATGTTCAATCATCTTCTGACTGCAAATCCCAGTCTGCAGCCTTTGTTCATCTGAATCCTTCCATTTCAGCAGTTTGCAGATTATACTGCAGGACCCAATCGGCAGTGTTTCACGCACAGTCTGTTTGTCATTTTGAAAGGCCACAAGCCAGCCCTTTAATTCTAGATAGTTGCTCTCAGTAGGAATTCAAAAATGGGTAGCATTCATTTGTTCACTTAGTTATAATGCTGTCAATGGCTAATGCTAAAAAAAACATCCATCTCAAAATTACGAATCATGTAAGTAAATGGAAGGCAATTACAGGCTTTTTTAAAATTTGAGATATTGGGGATAATTTTACAAGGTTTCATATTGATATAAGTGCTTCAAAAAATGACTCCTTAATCACCTTTCTGTTTGTCGAATATAATACTTGATATCTGCTGGCTTCTCAGTAAATGCTGAATTAGAAAAGAGAACACATACCTGTCTGGCAAGAGGAGCAATAAGATGTTCTTGTAACAGGAAATACTGTAATGAACTCTGTAAATCTTTCAGCCTATTGCTGAAGACAAGAAGGTGGAACTAGTCTGCTATTGGCCAGAGATGGTATATATTCATTGATATTTTTGTACCATGAGCAAGTTTCTTTTAAAAAAAATCCTGGTTTGTAACCTTTATCTTCCATCCATCTCTGCTGCTTTTATATTTTGAGTTCCTTCCATCTTTTTCACTTGCATTCCTTTTTTTTTTGATTTTTCTATCTGTAGTCTGTTCTTCTTTTTAACCTCTCTTAAATTCCTCTGTTCTGGCATGCCCCGTCCTGCCGAGCATCACTCTGTTTTCTTAATTTTCTCTTGCTATCTACTCCCTTCCCTTCATGCAAATAGTGGCAGGCAATTCAGTGTTTGCAGTTTGTTCTGCAATTTATTTAGATTATGATCTTAACTCTATCTATCCACCTTGACTGCAATTCATAATGCCCTTTCTCTTGAACGTAGCAGGAGAAAAAGGCCCGGTAGTTCCTCATACTTTTTCCCCATATCCTAAAGCTTATCAATTTTAGATTTAAAATTAATAATTGATCTAATATTCATTGCTGGTGACAGGAAGAGTGGTCTCAACTTTTACCGTGGAAACTTCTACCATTAGGAACTGTTTCCTAATTTCACTCATGAAAGGCCTGGCTCTAATTTGTACACTGTTTTAATAGTGCTTGAACCAACATAAATACCATCTGTTTTCCTAAAGGGAATAGTATCTTGAAAACTTTATCTAAATCATGCCATAACCTTCTAAATTCAAGGGAGTACAATTCTACTTTGTTATCTCTCATAACTTATTCCTTGGAGTCTAGGTATCGTTCTGATAAATCTACTCCCTCCAAAGTCAGTATATGTTTCCTAAGACTTTTGTGTTTTGAACCACACTTAGTGCTCTATTGTGCATTGCCAAGGTAATAATTCTACCCACTTATATTCTGAGCACAAAGAACAGTACAGCACAGGAACACACCAACACAGATGCCTCTCTAACCTAATTTTTTTTGTCTTTACATGGTCCATATCCCTCTATTCCCTGCGTGTTCATGTATCCATCCAGGTGCCTCTTGAATGTTGTTACAGAATCTGCTTCTACCACCACCTCCGGCAGCACGTTCCAGGCATTTGCCATCCTCTGTGTGGAAAAACTTTCTCCTTGTCTTTTAAACTTTCTCCATCTCACTTAACCTATGTCCCCGAGATTAACCTGCGAAAAGGCTCTGACTGACTGTCCACTCTAACCAAGCTTGACATATCGGGTTACCCTCCCATCCTCCAATTCAAGTTTGTTCAACCTTTCTTCATAGTCTATATCCTCCAAACCAGGCATCATCCTGGTATATCTCTACTGCATCCTTTCCAGTGCATCAACATCCTTCCAGTAATGTGGTGACCAGAATTGTACTCGATACTCTAAATGTGGCCTAGTCTAAGTCTTGTATAGTTGCAACATGATTTTCTAATTCCTGTACTCAATGGCTGGACTGCTGAAAGTCAGCATGCCATTTGCTCTTGTAATCACCTTATCCGCTTGAGTTGCCACCTTCAGCGAATTGTGGATCTGTATGCCTAGATCCTTTGTGTACTAATAATTCTAAGGGCGCTACCATTTACTATACACTTTCCTTCTACAGTAGACCTTGCAAGTCGCATCACCTCACATTTGTCTGAGTTAAATTCCCTCTGGCATCTTTCCGCCCATGTCTCCAGCCAATTTATATCCTGCTGTATCCTCTGACAGTTCTCCTTACTATCCATCACTCCACCAATTTTTGTATCATCTGCAAATGTACTCATCAGACCACCCACATTTTCCTCCAAATCATTTATTTATATGTAGAGGCACCAACACTGATCATTGTAGAACACTGCTTGTCACAGACTTCCAGTTAGAAAAGTAATCTTCCACTGCTACTGTCTGCTTTCTATGCCCAAGTCAGTTTTGTGTCCATCTTACCAGTTCACCTCAGATCCCATATGACTTCATATAGAAACTCTACAGTATAGAAGGCCATTCAGCCCATTGGGTCTGCATTGACAGTAATTCCACCCAGACCCTATCCCCACTTAAGCTAGAGGGATTATCACATTCCAGGACCCCAAAGGTTAATTTAGCATTTCCAATCATCTTAACCCGTACATCTGGCTCCACACACACATTCCTTCCACTGTTCTTGAGTAGATCTACTCTTCCTTTAGCTACTGTCTTCCTTTTTATATACACATAAAAAGTCTTAGGATTCTCCCTAATCCTGCCTGCCAAGAATATTTCATGGCCCCTTTCAGTCCTGTGAAGTCCCTTTTTAAGCTCTTTCCTGCTATCTTTGCATTCCTCAAAAGCCTTATCCATTTTCAATTTCCTGAAATGTACGTATGCCTCCTTCATCTTTTTCACTAAGCTCACAATCTGTCTTATCATCCACGGTTCCCAAATCTTGCCATCACTATCCTTCATTTTTTTTAGGGACATACTTGTCCTGAATTGTTAAAAATTGACTTTTAAAGAACTCCAAATATCAGATGTGGATTTACCCTCAAACAGCTGCCACCAGTTTACATTTCCTAGCTCCTGCTTAATACCAGTAGTTAGCATTCCCCCAGTTTAGTATTTTCACTCTGGGACTATGTCTATCCTTTACAAGTATCATGGAACTTAAAGAATCTACCAGCATTCCATTATTAGCATTTTCATTTATTTTCTACATTAATGTTCTGTGTACTAGAACCTAGTGTAATAACAGCAGAATGTATCACGTATAAGTTGCAATGAGATCATTTGCCATGGCTCCTTCAAAACCACCTTTCAAACCTGCAGCCTCCCAACACCTAGACAGACAAGGGCAACAGATGCTTGGGAACACCACTAACAACAACTTCTATTCCAAGGTATGAACTATGTTACCATTCCTTCACTGTCACTGGGTCAAACTCCCTTCCTCACAGTATTTTAGGATTGCAATCATTCATGCAAGTGGCTTATCACCATTTCCTGGAGAGTAATTCAGAATGGGCAACAAATGCTGGCCGTACCAATGACGCTGATATTGCATGAAAGTAGGTTTTTTTAAATGTCAGAATCCTCCAATAAAACTACCAAACTACACAAAAAACCAACAGTTCAGCAGGACTTTTTGTTTTGATTTAGGAATCAGCCATATAGAAGAATGCTGGCATTGTTTTGTATCTTTCTGAAAAAAAAAATTTATCCTGTTCTTTTACAGAAAATGGATCTTTCGCGTATAGATCACTTCCAGGGAGTGCTGGGTACAAGTTTGGAGTGCTTGCTAAAATAGTTAACTACATGAAGGTAATTGGCTTTTGTAACTTTCTGCTGGGACTAGTAATTAACTTTTGTACCTTAACCTAAATTAGGCAATGAATATTTTGAAGTTTGCATATTTTAATAGTGGGAACAAAAACTAATTGACAGCTGCCAAGTTTCTGTGTCAGTCTCTCAGAAATACCTTTTCCAAATCAGTTACAATTGAACTTTCTGAATCCTAACTGCCTAAATTTTGGCACTGCTTTTGTCGTATTTCTTTTGCATGTCAATTTGATGAACCACTATCTCGTGTCTGCATTTGACGCCACTGTTCCCTTTATTTTGATTAATTTTGCTGGATGACTTACTCGCATCCAGGGAAACAAACTTAATTACATCAAGTGCACAACTAATGTAGCTGGATCATAAGTCCTGGCATGCTGCATGCTTCTTTACCAAAACTGCTGATCATTGTAGAAAGCCAAGGTAATCCCTGACTTCATTTTTCTGCTACCAAGTTATAAGTATGAACTTCTTTCCCCACTCTCTGTGCCTGTACCTTGAACAAAGGAATGAAGTTCATGAAATAATACATTAACACCACTCATGTGCTGCCCCTGTTGATTCTCTTCCATCTATTTGCTCCATGCTGATGGCATTGTAAATAGTTCTCTGTCATGGGTATGACAATACTATGCCTTTAAGAAAAAATTTTAATCGTGTTGCTTTGCAGGATGTTATGGCATTTTGTCGAGTAATGTTGTCTATGGCAGGTTTCTTTATTATTACTGAAGCGATATAATTGACATCATGGTTGTTTTAATCTGAATTAATGTAGTATTCTGTGGTTTTAATGTTCTTCCGATTATTGCAGAGTAGACCTTGATTTGGAATAATTCACAGATCACTTGATATAACTGGGGACAGTTATTTTTCACAGAGCAGTCCAGTTTTAGTTTTGCTTTTAGAAGTTGCTTGAGACTGAGAGAGATGGCAGTTTTTTTCCTCTGCTGTGGAGTTGGAGATTCAGTTGTCTGGATGGCTGTTTTTAGAAGCTGTCTTGCGATGGGTTTACCTCTGAGGTTTTGCAGTTTGGAGCTCCTCTGAAAACTGCTGTTGGGTTCACTGTCCAGAAGTATTAAAAAGCTGGAAATCTGGCTTCACCTGATCTTTCTTGTTTTTGGGCTAACTAATGCTGAAGAAAGGTGTATGTCTGTAGGATATTGCTCGACGTTATCGAAGGCCGAAGGGCCTGTTCTGTGCTGTAATGTTCTATGTTCTATTAGAACCATATAGATAACTAGCTCTTAAGAATTATATGTGATGCTTAAGTCCAGTAATTGGTAAAAGTTATGTTAATTCTTTTTGTTATATTCTAATTGTGTTCTTAAATAAATTTTGTTTTATAAAGTCTTCTTAGTGGGTCATTTGAATCATATCTGGAGTGAAACACCTTTTGCTCATCAATGCCAAAATCTAATGTAAAACTTAGGGTCTAGGCTAACTTCACGAAACACTTTAGAGTTTCTGACTGGGTCTTAAAATGTTTCTTTTGTTTTAAAAAGTATTATTGTTGACCCATTTTTCAAAAATAAATTCCTTCATAATCCTTCTGTCTTTAGAAGCTACCTCCAACATCCTTTCTCTCAAATTGCCAGATATGTGTGTGCAATTCCAATCATATTTTTTGGCCTCATCACAATGGTCCCAATCAAAATTTTAAAGATATGAGATAGTAGTTCATCAGACATTCTGTGAGAGAGTCTGGTTCATTTCCCTTGTTGATCTTTGCAGGATCAATACAACATTTATCTCCAATGCCTTTTCTTTGTACAATTCAGTTGGATTGCCCTCAATTGATTGCACTCTTACCTATTGAACTGAAGCCAGAAAATCTCAAGACTGGTTTCTGTTTTCAGCTGGCAGCATTGGAGTCTCACAAGGCTCTAGTTTCTATTCCCTTCTTTACTGTCAGCTTCTATGCTTGCTGATCTCTTCTCTTCCTTAACACTGTTCAATAACTCCTTCTGCTGCCCTGACTTGTTTTGACTCTGCTTTCTTGCATATCCTTTGCCTTCCCACATTGGTGACTGCGTCTTCAACTATCAAGGCCTCTGTTCTCTAGAATTTCCCCTAAACCTGTTTGCCTCTATCTCCCTATCCTTTTCTTAAGGCCCATATCATTTAATAAAACTTTTGGTTATCCCTTCTCATATTCTTTTTTGTCTGTTTGTATTTGATCATACACTTGTTCATTGGTTTGAGATGCATTTTTTTATGAAAAAGTGCTACATTATTAGCTTAAATTATTTTCAGGAGAATTAACTTGGCAAAATTTTTAGTGAAATGTTTCATCTTTTGCCACTCATTCAATTAAAAATGTGTTGACTATTATCCAAATTGTGGGTGAAAGGCAAGAAGAAAGAGTTGTGTTGCCTTTAACTGTTTAGGCAATATAGCAATCGCTATGCAACCTATGGGCTGGGAATGGCTGGGGACATCTGTTATGCTATTAACGGCAATTTAGTTAACTGTGACACAACACACAAGTTTCAGTTTTTGTGCCTTTTCTCTTTAGCTTTTCAAAGTTTGAAAGAGTTTACTTTTGTCCCTAAATTGCAATTACCTTAATAAACATAAGTGCTGGGGACCAGAGGAACTTTTCTTTTGCGGCTAAGTATCAGATAATGTAGTCAATTGCAGAGTAATATTTCTTCTGTTCTTTTGTGTGATTGTAAATGAGGATGGATTAAAATAGGTAGTGTATTAAGTGATATTTTTGGAAAATATTCACTAGTAGCTTGCCACCAATCATAAAAAATTAAACTTAATGAGCTTGAATCAGTGTTTTGGAATCTTATATAAGAATAGAACATAGAACACTACAGCACAGAACAGGCCCTTCGGCCTTCGATGTTGCGCCGACCAATATAAAAAGCAATGCCCCTCCAAACTAAACCATTCCCTTCTCTTCCATATACTTATCAACTAACCTCTTAAACGCCACCAAACTTGGCGCATCTACAACTGCTGCAGGCAGGGCATTCCACTCCCGAACCACCCTTTGGGTAAAGAACCTACCTCTGATATCCGTCCTATAACTATCACCCTTAATTTAAAGCTGTGTCCCCTCGTGCTAGCTTTCTCCATCCTAGGAAAAAGGCTATCACTGTCCACCCTATCTAAACCTCTAATCATCTTATATGTTTCGATCAGGTCCCCTCTTAGCCGCCTCCTTTCTAACGAAAACAACCTCAAATCCCTCAGCCTCTCCTCATAAGACCTGCCCTCCATACCAGGCAACATCCTGGTAAACCTCCTCTGTACCTCTCCAAAGCCTCCACATCTTTCTTATAATGCGGGGACCAGAACTGCACACAATACTCCAAGTGCGGCCGCACTAGAGTTTTGTAAATAAATGTCCCAAAGCTAATAATTCTCTGAAAAAGAGTGATACAATCTTGGATGCTTAAGAAATAATTCTGACAAAATCAGTCAACCATAAGGAAAATATTGAATAGCAGATGGAAAATGAGCTAAGGTGATAGCAATTTTCGAGAAAGTCAATTTATTGATATTTTAATTTGAGCACAATTTGTTATCGATTGTCTGTAACCAAATGGAGGTAATGTGTTTAATCAGTGTTTAACATAAAAAATATCGCACTCGTTATATATCAAAGACATATGACTTTGACAAGTAGCAAGTCCCAGTTCAGGTCAGGTAGGATGGCAGACTTGTGCAAATAGCTGTTCTTTTTCCTCTTTCAGTGTGAATAGTTGTTCTTCTTTCTCGTCTGGTGCCTCAGGTCCTCTCAAAATATTGAAGAGGTTCAAGTGTACCTCTTCACCTCCTGCAACAGTGGTTTCTCCCCAAAACCTATCCTTAATATTCTTTTAGAGGTAGCCTTGGGTGTTATACTGGCAGGATTTAATTGTCCTATAAAAGCTGTTCTTTATAAGAAATGTCAGATAGCATGTCGAGTTCTTTGTCTAAACTGTAGAGTTAAAACGCTCCCTTATTTCATCCTCCTCCTGTGAACTTTCAGAGCTTTTGTAGGTATGGTCTACCTTTTATATCACCTTCCCTAGTCATTTCTTGTGTTATTCTCCTGATCAGTTCCACAACTCTTCAAAACATCTCATCCTCAGGCCTTTTTTGTTTTTGCCTGTTGTAGTATTTGTGCTTGGGATGAGCTGTTCATCCAGTTCCAATTTCTTAACAGACTATTGGATGATTCCTAAAGTAACTTCTATTAACTTCCAGACACTAACTTCCACATTACAGCTAGCGTTTTAATTAAACAAGGTTTCATTGCCACTTCAAGTGAAGATTCCAGGAGCATTCCTTCCAAGTGAGCTGGTTTATTGTTTCTGGACTAGTTATCTTTTTAAATATAAGACTAACATTAGAGGCCAGGTTTTTGCAGATTTTGAAAATGATAAGCAAGACTTGGATAGCAATTTCCCACCCCTAATTCCAGCAGATCCAGATTTTCTCATAGTGAAAAAGGAGTGAGTGTGATGCTCACAAGAGGGAAACCTGAACACAGTAAGACAATTTGAACTTAACATTGAGTTCAGACCTGCATTCAAACCCTTTTTTGGCTATTGCAAGGGCCTTAACATGTTGGGATTCTCAAATTGGAGTAGATATAAACACTGTTGATAAGATCTATACGGTTGCTGATCTGAAGATTTTTTAAATGTTCTGCTCTTCAAACTTGTAAGAAACAAAAACAAGTTGCAATTGTCAGTAAGAGTTCAAAAAAAACTTCTGATAGACTGCTTCAATGGACAGGCCATCTGGCGCATGTTAGCAAACACATTAGCATCTGTTCATGCAGCTTCAGTAGAATTATTTTATTATGCCATTGTGAATGTTTGACTGAGTTTTAAAATTTGACAAGATACTCACTGATAAAGTTCTGTGAAACCATTGAATTATTGGCTTGCTCAGCGTCATTGCTCGTTTTTGTACCTAAAATGGCCTGTACTTTCATTGATTCAAGAACATATTTTTCTAGAAACTCTTCTAAATTGACTAGAAATTTGTTGCCTTTGGAATTTCTGCAGAAATGCCTTTTCTAAGTCTATGGAAATTGAAGTCTCCCATTTTAACTTTTCTGTGATTATAATGAATTTCTTGGATGTCTGAATTTGTACCCTGTTACTTTATCGTGGTAGCTGGAGGTTAATAAACAACTTCAAGAAAATTTTGCATATGAGTTTGTTGTTTTTAGTGGGATATGTTTCTCCCAAACCTTATTCATCATCTTTTTAAAAATATTTCTCACTGCCTTTCAATCCCTTTGTCAATATATTTTCCAGTTTACCATTCCTAGTTTCATCCTCAAACCTTTATAATTAGCTTTTGCTTTCTGATTTGTTACTTTGGTCATTGCGTTACTTATGTACTTAAGGGCAGCATAGAGGCACAGTGGTTTGCATAGTGCGAGGGACTGGGTTTTGATTCCAGCCTAATGCAACTGTCTGTGTGTTCTGTTGTTCTGCATGTTCTCCCTGTGTCTGCATCTGTTTCCTCTGGATGCTCTTGTTTCCTCCCAAAGTCCAAAATGTGCAGGTTAGGTAATGGATTGGCCATGCAAAATTACTCTGTGTCCCAAGATGTGTAGATTAGAAGGGTAAGTATAAAGGGTTACAGGAATAGGGCTTATGTAGATTGCTGATAGGGCTTATGTAGATTGCTGTTGGAGAGTTGCTGAAGGAAGCAATACGCTGCATGGCTTCTTTCTGCAAAGTAAGGATTCTATGATAAGTAAGGATTTTATGTCTTTTACAATTTTAATCTTCTTTATTTTGTGATTACCTTTTGCCTAAGGTAATTATTTACCTTAAATAATTACCTGCTATTATTTCCTGCATCTCTTCTGATTCATTTCTTTTTTTAAGATTTTGCTCTTGGTGGATTCCTTAGATAATGGTTAAAAAAAGAGTTGCAGAACACAATGCAAAACATCTTTCCCTTTTTCCCTTTTCCTAATTATCTCTTACAATTTCTTTGAAACAATTGAAGTTTCCCATAGTTATTGTTCATTTCATAAATTTGCCTCTAAATCCTCCCCCCCACACTGTGTGGTTTCTAGGAAAGTCTTTTTAGCTTGACATATCACTTCTTAGAATGCATAAGATTGAAATAAAAGCTATTTTCATTTTAATATTGATTGTTTCTACTGCCATTATTATCTCTAATTTATACAGCTACTCTACATCCTCCCTCTTCTTTCTTTATCCTTTGTTAAAATCTCTAGCCCCAGGCACTAGAAGGCATCATCACAGAAAAATTTAGAGTCTCTAGCTCTCCAAGAAATTGTTCCTCCTGGTTCATTTTTAGCAGTTCTTTTGCACTATTCAGTAACTTTTTGATTTTATTATTTCCCTTACTCTCGCCATCAGTATCTTGTACCTTTACACTGCATTTATTTATAACCAGCTCTATGCTCCCATTTTGTTATCGTAAGCCTGAATTAATGCAGGCCTATTCTACCATTTCAACTAGAGCTTTGCCCTCCTCCTTCATTCAAGTGGAGTTCCTGTTATTAGTATAGCGCCTACTTGTCTTAGTAATTTTTTTCATGCACGACAAAATGGAATTGCTCCATCCCATACCATATTTTTACCTTACTGATTTTGATTTATTACTGTCACATGTACTAGTGCACAGTGAAAAGTATTGTTTTTGAGCACTATACAGACAAAGCATGCCACTCGTAGAGAAGGAAATGAGAGAATGCAGAATGTAGTCTTACAATCATAACTAGGATGGAGAGAAATGATCAATTTAATACAAAGTAATTCAAAAGTCTGATGGCAGCAGGGAAGAAGCTATTCTTCAGTTGGTTGGTACATTTCTTCAGACTTGTATCTTTATTTCTGACGGAAGAAGATACTAGAGAGTAGGTTTTTTATTATGCTGGCTGCTTTTCTGAGGCAGTGGGAAATTTAGATGGAGTCAATGGAGAGGAAGCTGGTTTGCGTGATGGATTGGGCTATATTTGTGACCTTTTGTAGTGCTTTGCAGTTTTGGACAGAGCAAGAGCCATACCAAACTGTGATACAGAAAGAATGCATTCTATGGTATATCTGTAAACATTGATGAGAGTCCTAACAGACAAGCTAAATTTACTTAGCCATCTGAGAAAGTAGAGGCATTGGTGAACTTTCTTAATTATAGCATTGGGTTGGAGGTACCAGGATAGGTTGGAATCTGGAGACCTAGAAACTTGAAACCCTCAACCATTTCTACTTCATCTCTGTTGATGTAGACAGAGGCATGTCCCCTAATAACCTTCCTGAAAGTCAATGACTATATCTTTCGTTTTGTTGCCATTGAGGGTGAAATTATTACTATCGCATCAGTTCACCAGATTCTCTATCTCTTTCCTGTACTCCATCTCATCATTGTTTGAGGTCCGACTCACAATGGTGGTGTCATCAGCAAACCTGAAAATTGAGTTGAAGGAGAATTTGACCACACCACATAGGTGTTTAAGGAGTATAAAGAGGAGTTGAGGACATAACCTTATAACCTTGTGAGGCACTGGTGTTGAGGATGATCATGGAGGAGATGTTGTTGCCTATCCTTACTGATTGCTGTCTGTGCATTATGAAGTCTAGAATCCAGTTACAGAGCGAGGAACCAAGCCCCAGATCATGGAGTTTGGCAATGAGTTTTGATTTGTCTGTCTCAGTGCCAGTTAGCAAATGGCTTGGGAAATAAACTTGAGGTTATCACCTGTGGCATCATGGTTTTTAATTTGGTTCATAGCTGCTGGTATTAAAAGGACCTCTTCCCTGCTTTTCTATATTTGTCCCAACATGGGCCACAAAAACAGGATTTTATGACCATTTTCATTGGATCAGTACAGATTACAGAGAAGTACGAGATTTTCTCTGTCAGTACTGCTAGCCTACTTTTGAGCTCGAGACTTTAGAGTGAAACTTGAAGCCATGACCTTCTGACTGAATGCAAGAGTGCTACCACTGAACCACATCTGACATCGTATTGTTTTCAAGAAAGTGGTGATGGCTTGCCTTCTCAAACATTTGCATTCCATATGGTGTGGTTAGATAGGAAGTTCCAGGACTTTGTCCCCATTATGATAGTGAAATAGCTATATATGTCCAAGTTATGTGAAATTTGATGGGAAGCTTGATTGTTTTCTTGTGCACCTGTTGCCATTGACCTTCTAAGTGGTAGGTTTACAGGTTTGAGATGCTGGTAAGAAGAAGATTTGGTGACTTACTGCAGTGTTGATAGCATCAACTTCAGCCACAGAATGCTGGTGATTGAGGAAGCGGTCATTTAAGCAGATGTGAGTATCCAAGAAAATGGGCTGTATTTCTCGCACTCTAATTTGTGCTTTGTAGGTAATAGAGGGATCTTATGATATAGTGGATGGTGTCCGTATTTTTGAACCAGAAGCTCCAGGTTTTGAGTCCTATCCCAGGAATTAATGGCCAAGGAGGTGTATTCACAATGCTGCAAATTGAGTATCAATCTGCAAATGTTTCTCACACACACCAATGGCAAGTAGTAACAGCAGAAGAGATACTTAGTCACTGATGTAATGGAAAGAATACTGGGGCTTCTATCATTACTATTAAAGCTCTAGGCTACAACATGGATGTGAAAGTGCATGAAGCCACAGCAACTCTGTATCCAGAGTTGAACTGTAACACCACCACCAACAAGTAGTAGAGAGGATTTAATGATCAGGAAACAAACTTGCTGAGACAGAGTACAAAGCTTCTGATCTGTGGTTTATCAGTGATGTTTTTGATTTTGAGGACATCAACAATAGTAATGTCAGTGAACTGCAAGAGGAGATGCCTTGTTGCAGATGATCATTGTCTGCTATTTTCGTGGTATGGATGTCACTTGCTGACAAGTTGTATGTTGAACAGGTCTTGCTGCATTCAAACATGGACACTTCATTTTCTGGGCAATTGCCAGTGCGACTAAACACTGCAATCATCAAGCAAATTCACTATTTCTGTTTTTTTTTTGATGGAGGGAAAGTCATTTGATGCGAAAATTGGAGATAATTGAATTTAGAATGCTGTTATGAGGAACCTTGATCTGATGTTGTGGAACTTAAATGATTGGTCATCAATACCACAAACATATTTCTTTATGACTCCAGATGATCAGATTTTTCTGAACTGATGTTAAAGGCAATCATTTTGTCCTAACCTCTGGAATTCAACTCTTTTGTTTGTATTTGGGCCAAGGGTGTAATGCAATCTGACGGAACTGAAACTGAATTTTGATTAGCAGAAAAGGATTATAGGATAACAAGTCTGATTGGCCATTAAATGTACACTGGAATATTACTAAGTAAACATCAGTCTTTCCATTACTTTGCTGGTGATTTAGAGAAGATGGATAGACAGTAGTTGGTCTGCTTGGATTTGTTCTTTTTGTGGACGGGACTGCATAGGTCGAGTAGATGTTAATGTTGCAGCCACACTGGCACTGTAGCTAGTTATAAAGTACACATCTTCAGCATCATACCAGATATTTTCACAGTTTTGCAGACTTTTCTGCGGCCAGAGCACTCAGATGTTCTTCATGTCATGTGGAATTAATTAAAATGGGTGAAAACTGGTGGGGGTCTCGCAGCAGCTGAGATTTGAGTTGATGGATCTAGAATGAAAGGACTAATGATACGCAATTAAATTTGAGAACAGACAGCAAGTGGAATCTTCTTTTTCACAGTGTTGCAAGACTCTGAAGTTCACTTCCAGGATTAGTGGTTAAGACAGAAATCATATCAACATTCAAGCTTACTTGAATAAGTGAATGAAGAGACATGTTAGAACATGAGATCTGGATGTGATCAGGGCTATTTTCTCAAATGAAAGCTAAATCTGTCACACATCTGTTGGGCCATGTGGCTTCTTTTCATGTTGCAGCTTCTAAGCATTTATACGTAGTTTAATCTTTTCCTTTGTGCAGACTCGCCACCAGCGTGGAGATACCCATCCACTGACACTGGATGAAATTCTAGATGAAACTAAACTCCTTGATATTGGTATGAGACAAAAACAATGGTTGATGACTGAGGTAAGATATTTATATAATTCTTATTTGACAAAATATTAGTGTTCTTCAGAATGGATGGAGGAGTAGGAATCTTACCAGTCTACCCAAGTATACAGTTGAATATAATACGCAGAAAGAAAAATAACTTGAATTTAGATTGTGCCTTTCATTACCTAAAGCATTTTATTGTTAATTCAGTACATTGATATAATGTAGAAAAATCTGTCAGCCAATTAAATCATGTGTAGGTATCGAGATAAGTAATCTATTTATTTTAGTGATGCTGAGTGAAGAATAAATATTAGCCAGGAGATCCAGAGAGTTTCCCTATTCCATATCCAGCAATGAAATCTTTTAATTTCAATTGAGAAAGCAAACAGAGCCTGAGTTTATCAACTCATCCAAAAAACAGCACCTCCCTCAGAACTGCACTATGATTATGTACTCAAGTCTCTGAGTTGTTCATGGATATTGGAATAGCCCTTTCAGCCATCGAGCCTGTTCTACCATTTGGTTAGATCATAGCTGCTGTGTATTTTAACATCACTTACTAGCCTTGGTTTTTTATCTCTTGATTCTCTTGCCAAAATAAACATAGAGAATGCTGGAAATACTCAGCAGGTTTGACAGTATTTGTGAAGTATTTGGCATGGTGGCCCAGTGGTTAGCACTGCTGCCTCTCAGTGCCAGGGATCCGGGTTCAATTCCAGTCTCAAGTGACTTGAGGAATTTACACTTTCTCCCTGTGTCTGCATGCATTTCCTCCGGCTGCTCCAGTTTCCTTCTACAGTCCAAAAAATGTGCAGGTTAGGTTGATTGGCCAAGCTAAATTGCTCCTTAGTCTGGCACACTAGTAGGGTAAATACATGGGGTTACAGAGATTGAGCCCAGGCCAACAACAATCCCACCCAAGCTCTATAGCCAAATGGCCTCCTTCTGCACAGCAGGGATTCTATGATTTCAGGGCAGTGACATTTCATAACATTGGTTATTTCTCTCTCCATAGATGCTACCAGATATGTTTAATATTTTAACATTTCTATTTTTATTTCAGATTCCAGTACATACTGTATTTTACTTCTGTATCTATTAATGGTTTTGAACTTTTCGTAACAGCTTTTTTAGTGTAAGGTTCCAAATTTCCTCCACCCTTGGTGGAAAAGTGCATCACGTCATCTCACCTGAATGATCTAACTCTAATTTTAATATTGTTCCCCTTTTTTCTGAACTTCTTGCCAGAAGAAAGATGTTAGAGAAAAGGAACAAATCCTTTAATCAGCTCAATTTGATCATTCCTTAAAATTCTAGGGCTGGATGTTATGGGGCGAAAGGTGGGGGCTGAGAGGGTAAAGAGAAGTTGGTCAGAAATGGAACAACTTTGAAAAAGGTCATCCTAGAATCATATATACTGTAAATCAGCTTAACGTGCTGAGGGTTGGACTTCTACCCCTCCAAGGAAGGAAGTTCTGCTCTTGTGAGCTGCCAGCCATCTGATAGCAGTCGCGCAGTACCGGCACCATTAAAACTCAGTTGAAAAAGTGTCATGGTTGCCAGCTACAAGTATGTCCTGGGATCTTTTGAGTAGGGAGGAATCAGAGAGCTTTGTGATGTGTTGGAACATGTTTGGATGCAAGGCAGGGTGCACAAAGCTGGTGGTGCCTCTAATGTGCACAGGCACAACTCAAAGGATATACCATCTCTCTTCCTTCCCACTTCTACATCAACTTGGTGGAAAAATGCTCTTCTTACTTCCTTCCGCTACCCAACATTTGACAGTGGACATGGATTGAAGATCTTAAGTAAGTAATTATTGGCCATTTAAACGCCTCAAGAGGCTGAAGAGTGGGCAGGTCTAGTGAATTATCTAAACAATCCCTCCCTCTTCCACATCCTCTATCCCCTAGAGTGCGCTAAGGGAGGGCTACCAAGAATTGCCATATCCAGTTCTCTTCCCCTTTGAAATCCAACTATATTGAAGACAACTTTGGAACAGAAGGGGGCATTCAGCCCTTCAGGACTATTTGAGCAGTGACAGCCAGGTTTCTGCATCGTGCTACTGGAACCCAGTGGTATGTCGCTGAAATTGCCTCACTTCCACTGAAAATGGGCACAGAACAGCAGACTATTCGACTGCAGTCGGTCTCAACTGTGGCCACTGCCGGGGTGTCTTTGGTGGATACCAAGTCAAGTGGGTACCCCAGGTGGGCACTGCCCACAGGATACCAGCCAACCATGCCCCCAATTACCTGGGGCCTCAGTGGCCTCCAAGCTTCTTCCTGGGTGTGATCATCGTGCTAGGTCTCTGCTGGTGGGGGCCAGTGGTGATCACAGCTAGTTGATTCTAATTTCAGCCTCACGCCTCAACCAGGAATACAGAGCAGGAGCTGGAACACTGCCTAATCTCTCTATTCTGATCACTAGAAAGGTTGAGATGAGATGAAACACTACAGATTCCCCACAGTGTGGAAGGAGGCTATTTGATCCATCAAGCCTGCACCGATAACAATCCCACCCAGACCCTACTCCTGTAACCCCACATATTTACCCTGCTAATCCCTCTAACACTAATAGGCAATTTACTATGCCCAATCCTAACCTACACATCTTTGGAGGAAACCCACGCAGGCACATGGAGGACATGCAAAGTTTGCACAGTTACCCGAGACTGAAGTTGAAATGCCATATCCAGAATTGACACTGAGAGGCAGCAGTGCTAACCATGTGCTGCCTGTTACAACAATAACTTAAATTGACCTAATGCCTTTAATTGTTACACCATTTCGGTGGATTTTAGGTTGGGTGATCCAAGGGGGAGGCTTCAATCAGCATCTGCAAAGAGCAATGGGAGGGAGATATGCAGAGGTTTAGAGGAAGGTTTTTCAAGCTAAGTCATAGCCCCCCCTCTTTCCTCCATCCACATTGCTTCATCTGTCATAGCCATACTCAGGCCCCATCCCCTTGGCACTGCCTCTGGGTGCACTGGCGGTACCAGACTGTCACTGCTGGGGTGTCTAGTGGTCATTGCTGGGATAGGTGTTTTCAGTGGGTACCACCTGTGTGCTAAGTGGGTACCTTCAGGTGGGCACTGCCCACAGGATACCAGCCAGCTATGCCCCCAATTACCTGGGGCTTCAATGGCCTCCAAGCTTCTCTCTGGCTTGATTATTTTGCTAAGTCTCTGCTGGTGGGGACCAGTGGTGATTCTCACCACTATTTCTTTGTGCTCGCAGAATGTCATGTGCTGGGGTTTGGATTATGCATATTTAAATACTACTTTAAATATTCTGAATAGGGTCTTTTAAGAGACTTTTGGATAAGTACGTGGGACTTAGAGGGTTATAGACAAATCTAGTAGCTAGGGACATGTTCGCTGCAACTTGTGGGCCGAAGAGCCTGTTTGTGCTGTAGTTCTTCTATTGTTTTATGTTCTAAAGCTTGGGTGGGCAAGGAAGGCAGTGGGCAAGCCTTTTGACAATTTAATAAAGCACTACAAATGCAGCCATTCAACCTGTAGTGCCTCTGCCAGCTCTTCCCTTGCTTGGAAGACTTCAAACATGGAGATCTGGGAAAGATGGACATAGATTGGACAGGTGACAATACATTCAAGGACTTGTCTTAAAGCAAACAGACATTTCTGATAGGATGTAGTTTACGAGGACAAATGGGATCAAAGATATGTTTCTGAGGAGTGGTGATATGGTAATAGCATAACCATATGACAAGGGAACCAAGAGTTACAGGGGAGCAAACTGGAAGGTGGGATAGAGGCCATAGTCAGATCAATCACGACCTTATCGAATGGCAGAATAGGCTCAAAAGGCCAATTGACCGACTCCTACTAATTCTCATGTTCTTATGTTGTGGACTAGATTGGCTCAAAGAAGGAATGTTGGGAGATGGGAGAGAAACCCAGTGAATGATACAAATTCAAAGCTTTGGCAGAAAGCTACAGGAGACATTTGGACAAGGGAGGTGATAGGTGCAGCTGAACAGATGGTTGTAGAAGACCATGAGCTTTGAACTGGAGGTGAAAGGGTAAAGAAGAGGAGTTTAAGGAACAGGCTAGTAGTGAAAAAAAGTCTGGGGTTATCTTTTTCATTCCAGAATTGTCTTGAAATAAAGAACAGTTTTGACAGACGGAAGCAATATTTAGTAGTGCTTTAAGTGGTCCCAGCAGATCAGTTGATGACTAAGTAAACCTGTTATGTGAATTGAGTGAGAGTAAATAATGGTTTTATGGAAACATCAGCATCAAAGATGCAGGTGCAGCATCAAAGATGTAGATGCAGTTGACCAGATATCTGCAGGAGTATTGTGAATAGAAGACTAGAGACTAGATAGTTGGAATTTGAAAATGCTTTTGGAAATGATTTAGGTGAGTAATTTTTCCAATGTCAGATGCAAGTGAAGTTGGGAGTGGAAGCAGGGATATGAATGGAGAGCGATAGAAGGAAGTGGTCAGCAATGGCCTTCCCTCAGACACAATGTGAGTATGGAGGCCATGTTGAGATGACAAAGGTAAAATATCCCTCCTGAATGTTACAATCTTTGACATGATTGATCACATCATCCTCTTCCAATGCTCTCCTGCTGGTTTTATTCTTACCTATCGAGTCACATCCAAAGTATCACAAACAGTGGCATGTCCTATTCATCATTTTAAACATTGATTTCATTCAACATGTAATTTTCTGGAACTGTCTTGTGGACACAAACAAAAATGAACACTAACAAGACTCCCCAAACAGTGAAAATTGTTTCTATCTTGCATCAGTTTCAGGGGTTTCAGTTCTCCTCTTTCTGTAATACTTGATCAAGTGAATGGACAAAACTGTGGCAAATGGAACATCGGGGTGGCGGCGTGGGCTTGTTGGACCAAAGGGCCTGTGGACTTAAATATAGATGTGGGGGAAGTAATTAATTTGGACCTAAAAAGGAGACTTTCTAAATAGTGAAAAGCTATAACGAGTAAGGGTCCAAAGAGTCTCAGGGGACCTTGTACATCATTAAAATGTCACGAGTAGGTACAGCAAATAATCAAAAAGGCTACTGAAATGTTGACTTTTTATGTAGAGGATTTGAATACAAGAGTTAAAAGTCATGCTTCAACTTTACAGACCCCTGGTTGGATTGTACCTGAAGTATTGTGTTCAGTTCTGAGTATCACATCTCACGAAGGATATCCTTACAGCGAATTCAGCATAGATATACAAGAATGACATCTAAACTTGAATTAGAAGGAGTGATTACGCAAACTAAAGTTGCATTCCCTCGAAGTTGGAAGATTAAGGGGTGATTTTATTGAAGTTTTCAAGATATTAAAAGGAAAGAATGCAAGATGAAAACTATTTTTGCTGATTGGGGGTCTTGGATTAGTGCTACGATTTTCACTATTGAAATTACAAAACACTTCGACATACAAAGGATGGAGGAATTTTGAATTTATTTTCTGCAAATTACAGTTAACACTGGATCATTTGTTAATTTTAAATAGATAAATACTCATTAACTAAATATGTTCAGAGGTATAAGACAAAGATACCAGGAATCAGGCACAAATCAACCATGACCTGGTGGAACAAGTTCAAAGGATGCAATGCTCTAATCCTGTTCCTATGTCACTGTAGTCTTGGCAGGCATCTCTACCCACTACATTTTTTCACCTCCCACCGACTGCTGCACACTAAAAAAAAGAGGGAATAGAAAACAAAAAAAAAACTAGAATTAAAAAAAGGAATGAAGTAACACATACAAGAAACTGGAAAGACATGAATCAGAAAGACTGTTTTCCAGAAACATGACGACATCAGACACCCGACATCAGAAGGAATCCACTGAACAATTTGTGACTAATAGTGAAATAGTTGGATGGGAAGCACATGATTAGTTTTGGCTGAGAAAGAAGAAGCACTGGAGTAAAACCATTCTGTATATCTAAGCTTCTGTATGATAGTACAGTAGTCTGATAGTTATGGTGCTAGATTAACAGTGCCATTAATATGTACATTATCTATAATAAATAAAGCACTTTTCTAAGTTTCAAAACTCTTATTTGACCATGACCAGTTTTACACAATCTTACTTGTAGCTGGACATGTTTACCACTTGATGGCACTCTTAACTCTAAATTTCAGCCATTTCAGAAAATAAAAAGGTAGCCACCATTGTTCTGGATGACCATAGACTACCCTCCCTTTTGAGGAAAAGAGCTGAATGGCAGTGATTTAACTTGAGGATCATTATTGAGGGACAAAGTTGAGAAGATGGGCCTTCGTAAATAACCTCAACCATAAAGCTTCCTCGCATCATCAGGGATACAGGTTCAATTCCAGCCTTCATCACTGTCTGTGTGGAGTTTGCACTTCCTCTCCGTATCAGCATAGGTTTCCTCCAGATGATGTGGTTTTCTCCCACAGTCCAAAGATGCATGGATCAAGCTGATAAACATGTTAAATTAACCCTAATGTTAGGGGAATTAGCAGAGTAAATGTGTTGGGTTTCAAGGGATTGGATCTGGATGGGATATGGTTGGTATTGACTCGATGGGCGGAATGGTTTCCTTCTGTACTGTAGGAGTTCCATAATTCATGATTCATGTAGGAATTGAACCCACGCTGTTGGCATTGCTCTGCATCATGAACCAAGAGTCCAGCTAACTGGACTAACCTACTCCCAGTAGCATCACTATGCTCTAGAAAAATTGCTTTGTCTTGGCTTTCCAAAGTAGCAGATCCATTCTAGTAATACAATGTTAGTAGTATGCTTTCCTGAAAACATTTCCATAGCATTTCTTAATTTTTCCTCAGGCATTGATAAGCAATCCAAAAATTGATGTGACAGATGGAAAATATGCCTTTAAACCCAAGTACAACTTACGAGATAAAAAAGCTCTTCTGAGGCTTCTGGACAAGCATGATCAGCGTGGTTTGGGAGGAATCCTCTTAGAAGATATAGAGGAAGGATTACCAAATGCACAGAAAGCAATAAAGGTATCTATTTAAATATTACCTCCTTACAAATCAACAACACACCTCATCTCTCATGACTGTGAACATCTCCTCTGCCATCCAACACTGAGATGAACTTGTATGTGGACATTACTGATCCTGTCCTTTAGGCTTCTCATTTTCTTACCTGGACTGACTATTCTCCCATCCCTGTCACAAGACTGTTATATACTGCAGACTTTATCTTGAAGGTAGAATGTAATTTTTAAAAAGTGTTATGTGAATGAATATTCACAGAATGCAAATATAGTAAACTGCAACAGGACAGCATGAGTCTCAATAATGTCCTAAATACATTGCTGGCTTCGTCTCTGCAGCACAACTCATTGTTAGGAATCCCAAATTTTGCACCCCACCTAATTCAGCAAGCTACGTTTTCTGGAACCAAAATACAACATGCTGGAAGATCTCAGCAAGTCTGGCAACATCTGTAAGGAGAGAAAAGAGCATTGTTTTGAGTCGTGATGACCCTGCATTTTCTCTTGATTTCAGATCCTAGCATCTGCAATACTTCGCTTTTAAGCCATGTTTTCTCTTCTTATAAGCCATAGAATTCCACCACCAAAATTCAGAAATAAAAAGTAATTAATCCTAAAGTAGGACTCGCGTAAAACAGAAAAGTACAAGTTTTGTTTAAATTCTGTATTCCATTTCCATCCTGATCTCTCTGATCACAGCCTTCAACTTGTTTAATGAGCCCATATAACAGCATATTTTGATTAGACAGTTGACAGTCTTTCAGTAATTTCAGATAATAAACACTGCCCCTCCATTTGGTTTCTATTATTTTCTGTTTTTGTAATGGCAGTTGTTGGTAATGATTCCGTTTTGTCATTCACACTTCCACTGATACACATTTTGTTTGTTTACTTGGACAATTCCAAGTCGTTTTTCCTTGTAGAAATCATTCCTTTTGTCATTTGACTTTTACTGTTATCCACCCTATTGTAGACAGCTTTCTATCCCCACCACAGCCCCATCCCCCTTTCCCTGCCTTTGTATGCATAAAACCTGTCTGCTGAACTGTGCTATAGAATCAACCTCTGGTAATGTTCAGCTGTAGATGAACATGATACTGGAGTCTATCACTTTAAGATCCTTTCAGCAGCTCTTCTAGATGTTTCATCTAGACAACAAATGTGACAAGAAGAATTGAAATAAATAAATAAAATAAATAATTTGGGTCTTTGTACCTGCTTAGGTTTTGGGGGACCAAATTATTTTTGTGACACGACCAGATAAGAAGAAGATCCTCTTCTATAATGACAAGAGCTGCCAGTTCACAATGGATGAAGGTAAGCATTTTTCAGTGGTCAAGTCAGCTTCATTTCAGTAGTTGTTCACCACACAAAACTGCTTTTTAATCTGGTGTGAATGGATAATTACTTCAGGTGAGTGATTGGCTGTTGGCTTATTAGATTCTTGAATCCAAATTTACTGCGGGGGAATGATGAAGGTGACTGATATGGAAATTAGAAATGTCACACTGGCTGTGTTAGGTACTTCTGTGATTGCTGGTAAAGGACATCTATATGCCAGAGTAGAGGTACAGATGGCCAGTACTTTGGCCCAGTTTTATTGCATCAACAGGATTAGTAAGATGTACTGTAAAGCTTGCCACTGATAACTTGCTCCAAATTTTGTTGGTTTCCTAATTAGAATATATCACTGCAAACATAGTGGCAAATTAGAAACTCACCACTGACCTAAGAACTGAAGATACAATACATTTATCGTCCAGAATTGTGGATGGGTGATGATTAGAGGTGTAACTTCATAATTATGTTCTAATTTACAATCAAACCTTTTTATTAAAACTGTCCTTATAAAATACACACAGATACAAGATGAAGAAAAATAATTGACTTAGCTACTTAAATAAATGAATGAGTAAAGGTTATTTTGATTTTAGGGAGTTGAGACATCTTTGAAACTGCTTTCAGGCACTGCATTCAAGATCAGCTCATCACAAAGAAGAACAAAGAACAGTACAGCACAGGAATAGGCCTTTCAGCTCACCAAGTCTGTGCTAACAAAGATGCCTCGCTAATTTAATATTTTCTTGCCTCTATGTGGTCCATATTCCTCTATTTCCTGCCTATTCATGTATCTTCCCCAGATGACTCTTGAATGTTATTACAGAATTTGCTCCACTACCTCCTCAGGCAGCATGTTCCAGGCATTCAACTCCCTCTGTATGAAAAACTTGCTTCTTTCACCTCTTTTAAACTTTCCACACTTACTTTCAATCTATGCCCTTGAGTAACTGACCCTTCAACCCTGGGAACAAAATTCTGACTATTCACTCTATCCATAATCTTGTAAAATTCTATCAGCTCCCCCCCCCCACCCCAAATCCTTTAATGCTTCAATGGAAGTAATCCAAGTTTTTCAAAGTCCACTTTTTCCATAGTCTATATCCTCCAAACCAGGTAACATTCTGGTAAATCTCTTCTTCCGATGTGTCAAATATCCTTCCAGTATGTGGCGACCAGAATTGTACACTATACTCCAACTGCAGCCTAACCAAAGTCTTGTACAGCTACAACATAATTTACAATTCCTACACTCAATGTCCCAACTAATGAAAGCTGCCAGCATGCCACACCTTCTTGACCACCTTGTCCACCTGAGTTGCCACCTTCACGGAAGTGAGGATCTGCACACCTAGATCCATCTGTATGCTAATATTTTAAGGGCTCTGCCATTTACTGTGTACTTTCCTTCTGCAGTAGACTTTACAAATCACATCACCTCACATTTGTCCAGATTAAGTTACATTTGTCATCTTTCGGCCTAGGTCTCCAACATATTTATATCCTGCTATATCACCTGATAGTCCTCCCTCATTATCCGCTACTCCTTCAATTTTTGTATCATCTGCATATTTACTAATCAGACCTGCTTTTTCCTCAATATTGTCAAAGGCTTTACTAAAGTCCACATACACAACATCCACTGACTTGCCCTGATCATTTTTTTCTTGTCACTTCCTCAAAGAACTCAATCAGATTTGTGAGACGTGACACTCCCCCACCTTCACAAAACCACATGGCCTATTGTTAATAAGTCTATTCCCTTCCAAATGTGAGTTCATTCTATCCCTAAGTATCTTCTCCAATAATTTCCCCACCACCAAAAATGTAATTCTTATCTCCTGGATCCTTTGCCATTTACTTTCATTTATGTCTTCAGTTGTCAATTCATCAGATATCAATCCCCTTGCTAGTGGAAACAGTTCCTCTTTGTCTGGTACATCAAAACCTTTTATAATTTTGATCACTTTGTTATATTTCCGTATAATCTTTGTTCTAAGGACAACATTTTCTCCACAGAGCTGAAGCCCTTCACATCTAGTATCATTCTAAATGTTATGACTAAAATGTGGGAATTTGTGAGCAGTAAGACTGTCCTGCTGTTAAATCTGTAGATGGTGTAGCTCAGAGTCTTTGAGCTGAAGTTAAAATTAGGAATGTTCCAGCACATACCTGCACAACCCTGCACTCAAACCTGGAATATCTAGATAACAAGAACACCTATGTCAGACTCCTATTTATTAACTACAACACCATTGTAGTTAATTCGTAATTCAACACCATTATTCCCATGAAACTTATCTTCAAACTCTGTGGCCTGGGCCTAGGCGCCTCCCTCTGCGATTGGTTCCTGAACTCCCTAACTCAGAGACCACAATCGGTAAGAATAGGTAACAACACATCCTCCATGATCATCCTCAACACAGGTGCCCCACAAGGCTGTGTTCTCAGCCTCCTATTATAATCCTTATGCAACTATGACTGTGCATCCAAACTCATCTCCAATTCGATTTTCAAATTTGCTGACAACACCACCGTAGTGGGTTGGAGAGAGGGAGAATCTGATGAAGTGGTGCAGCAACAATAATCTCCCCCTCAATGTCAACAAAAGAAAGGAGATTGTCATCAACTTCAGGAAACATAGTGCAGAACACGTCCCTGTCTACATCAGAAAGGATGAAGTTGATAGGGTTGAGAGCTTCAGGTTTTTAGGTGTCCAGATCAGCACCTGGTCTCTCCCATGCCGACACTAAAGTAAAAAGCTTACCAACGCCTTTAATTTCTCAGAACACTAAGGAAGTTTGGCATGTCAGCCATGATTCTCTCCAACTTTTACAGATGCACCATAGAAAGCATTCTTTCTGGTTCTATCACAGCTTGCTATGGCTCCTGCTCTGTCCAAGCCCACAAGGAACTACAAAAGTCGTGAATGTAGCCCAATCAATCATGTAAACCAGCCTCTCATCCAGTTAGGAATCAAATTTTGAAAAAAACAAATTCATTAGTGGTATCTCAGGATTGTTACCCAAGCGACATACTAATTGGCATCAGAATAGGCAATTTATTCCTACTAAACTGTCGACCACTCAAATTTCCTTCCTAGCTCCTATGTTAGCTGATGTTAGCCATGTTTTCACCATGAGCATTTTTGTCGTACAAATCTGCTATTCTCAACCCGTCTTCCAAAAATTAACCCATTATCCATCTGTCCTGCAAACACCTCCCCAACCCCCAAACACACTCTCTCCTCTGTGAAGTCCCTGAAATTGTTGCCTCTAGAATTCATGTCTATCTTGGAATTTAATGTTTAAATACTTCCAAATCAGGTTTTGTCCCCCACTGTAGTTACAAAGTAGTTCTTACCAAAGTCACAAGTGACAACCGATATGATTAGCAAAGGTAAATTATCCCTCCTTGCCTTTCCTGATCTGTATGCAACTTTGACACAGTTGGCTTTGAAATTGATCTGTGCCATTATACTTGGTTCCATTATTAGCTATTCAGTTACAGCCAATGAATTGCATGCAATATCTTTTTTTTTCCTGCTCCCACATCTTTATCACTGATGTGTAACTACTCAGATATCCCTTATACCTCATGTTTCTCACCTACTCGCTGCCCCCTTGGCAACATCATCCAAAAAATTGGTTGAATTTAATGATCACAGTGATGGGCCCATAAACTAACAAAAGAGCAGTGACACTGCCACAGCCATTCCCAGCTATTCTGACAATCAAAAAACAGGCACCTGCCTCATCCATGTTAGGGTTCCTGGGTCCTGCAGGGCAGATGTCTTGCTCCAAAAGGTACTGGCTATTCAGAAGCTACTAGGAGCAGTGGCTATTGTTAGGACTGCAACAGACCAGAAGCAGGAGTACAACTAAGTAACAGTCCCCAGCGACAGGAGGTATTCCTATGGAGGAAATTCTTAACACCTGCATGCTCCTCCATTGACCACAGATGGTCTGAGGAGATGGGACAACCATTTGGCAGATATGTCAGATTAAATGCTATCCATAGCATTAATTTCCATATCCAAGTTGAAGACATTTGAGCTCTCTTGATTCCTCCATTGTCTTTTAACTGTCAGACCATGGTCAGTATTTTATGACCTTGCTTGGGCTGGGCTTATAAAATTTCACCCAAGACCAATAGGGAATTCCATTCTGTGAGTCTCATCTGACCTGATTCCAGGATCGGCTTGGCAGTAAAATTCCAGCTCACATGTTAAATATTCACTGTTTTTCAAATTCTCATACCTTTTTATTCTTCGAAGGCCTCTCAACTCCCCACTTTTTTGATCTCTGGAAGCCTTGCAGCTTCCTAAAATTTTTGTGCTTCACAAATTCTGGCCATCTTTGTGTTCCCAATTTCAATCACTTCATCACTGGCAACTGTGCCATCATTTGGCAGCTGTGGAATTCCTTCCCTCAATTTTTTTGCCCTACCTACGTCTTTTTCCTACTTCATGATTCCTCTTAAAACCTATTTTGTTAACCAAGCTCATGATAATCTGATCTTCTGTAGCTTAGCATCAAATTTTGTTAACCTTTATAAAACACTCTAAGACATATCAATATTCTAAAGATATATGTAAATGCAAGATTTTGGTATTTAGCACCACATTTTTGAGATATGAAAACAGTATGTGATCACAGCAGGATATGTACATTCAGCAAAGGACTAGTTTTCTCAATACTGATCAATTCTGCTGGGCAGAAGCTTGATGTTCAAATAGAAAGTCATTCAAATAAAGAATAACCTCAGAGAGGCTACTAGAAATTAGATCTTGATCATCCTTACAATCAAAAGGCTTCTTTAGTTAGAACAACACAGCACGGGAAACAGGCCCTTCGGCCCAACGAGCCCACGCCACCATCCTAACGTCTTAATGACACATAGAGACCAATATAGGGACAATTTGTTACCCAATCAGCCTAAGAGCACATTTTTGGGATGTGGGAGGAAACAGGAGCACCTGGAGAAAACCCACGCAACCACGGGGAGAACGCGCAAACTCCCGCAGACACAGGCCCAAATCCACGTGTCTGCACAGCAACAGCGATAGTCTCTGAGCTGTCATGTTGCCTATCTGATGGTCCAGTTTAAGCATACACTAACGACGTGAAGCACTAGGCCACTCCTGAGGTAACATCCAAGAGCAGCCCTCGCACGACCTGCCAAATGCATGCACCTTGTTGGTCAACAAGGTGGACCGAATAGCCTGTGGAAACAAATAAACTATTTGAACAGTCCTCCTATATCCCTCTATCTGCAGACTGCTCATGTGGCTGTCCAAGAGACCCTTAAACAACCCTAGCGTGCCTGCTCCCACCACCTTACTCGGTAATGCATTCCACACCCCCACTACCCTTTGTGTGAAAAAATGCCCTCTAATATTCGTCTTATACATAGCCCCCCTCACCCTAAGGCCGTGACCCCTCGTTCTATCCAATTCTAATGGTGGAAAAAGCTTACCACCATAATCTCATAATCTTATATACCTCTAATAGATCACCTCTCAGCCGAGAGGGTGAGTTGTGACTGATTTTTTTTTTTACTGTAAGGTTCTGATTAATGGAGCTCAGTTTGAACAGGTTGACATTTGCTGCAGTCATGGGTTACTCATCATGAAAGATGCTGAGTTATCAGATTAATTCTGGTTGGACTTGAGGATTATGGTGTTGTTAACTCACTTAAAAAGAATAAGGAGTAGTCACGGCATCTTGATTGTGACAAACATTTGTCTTCCACAAACCCTTATTTGGCAGGCCAGTGACAGTATGGTTGCAGCTAATCAGAAACAAAATACACCACACATATCCAGTGTTTCAGGTTTGAACACATGCACCAAACATCAATTATTTCATAACAATAGGTTGCCTTACAAGGAAGGGTTGGATAGACTAGACTTGTATATCTTCAAGTTTAGAAGAATGAGAAGTGACTTGATTCAAACACAAGACTTTGAGGGGTCTTGAAGAGGGGAATGTGGAAAAGAATGTTCCCTCTTATGAGATAATCTGGAAGTAGGGTCACTTTAAAAATAAGCTGTCACCCATTTAAAACAGAGATGAGATTAAATTCTTTTACTCAGAGGTGAGTCTTTGGAACTCTTGCGGAAAAGATTATGAAAGTAGAGTTTTTGAGTATTTTAAAGGCAGAGGTGAATATATTCTTGGTAAGCAAGGGAGTGATCGGGAGTGGTGGAGTGCAGATTTGAGGTTACAATAAAATCAACCATTGACTTATTAAATGGTGGAGCATCAGACTCAAGGTGCTGAATGGTCTGTTGTTGCTTCTTGTTATGAAGCTCACATTTTTTGGACATGTGATGTGAATTACAAAAAGGTAGTGCAAAAAAAAGCACCTGGAGAATGTGCACAGGGAAGATTTGACAGCATGGGTTAGATAATATCAGACCATGGACTGATCTCTATGAAACAGGCAGTGAGGACAGCAGAGAATAGAAATCGGGAGAAAGATTATTCTTGTGCAGTCAGCCCTTGGAATGGGGATGGATGAAAAACAAGATCTTACTAATTGCATTGAGTCAAATACATTATCAAATAGGTTGCTCAGGCCAATACAGCTATTGCACAAACCATTATATTTGTCAAAAATCTCTTACACTAAAATGGACAAAAATATGCCAATAGTCTAAAAAGTTATACATATCTAGTAATGAATCCATTAGCTTTGCAGCATGAGACATTTGAAATGTACCTACTTTAGAACATAGGCTATGCCAATCCAGTGGCAATTCATTTAAATAGATACATTGGGCCCTGATCACGTAGTGTGTTATTTTATCTGGAGGCATGAGTGGGGATCTCCTCTCTCTCTCTCTCTCTCTCTCTCCCTCCTCCCTCCCTTCCCCCCCCCCCCCCCCCCCCCCCCCCCCCCCCCCCCCCCCCCCCCCCCCCCCCCCCCCCCCCCCCCCCCCGACCTAACTTAATGAGAACTGGATTGTGCATCACATTCCTTCGAGCTTCATCCAGGACCTCAGACCAACCACATCTCTGATGGCCCATACTTATATACTAATCACCCACCACTTATTCAGCTGCTAGGGACTGATGTCCAACATTGTCCAATGTAGGCAGATTGGCCATGCTAAATTGTCCCTTAGTGTCAGGGAGACTAGCTAGGTTAATGGTGATAGGGTCTGGGTAGGATTGTGGTCAGTGCAGAGTTAATGGGCTGAATGGCCTTCTCTGCACTGTAGGATTCTATGATCCCACAGCTACTCAACTGTGGCCCCTTGCAGAGGATTTGGGTGAGCTTGGACAAAGTTAGAGAATTTTTTTTGAATAAGGCCTGGCTGTTAAAATTGGACTCTCGGGATTCCAGATCCCATATTCAATGAGTGCAAACTGAGTTGGTGGTAGCACAGACCATTAACTCTTGCTCCCATTCGCCAACTAAAATCAGTATCTGTGTTTCATTAGACTCAGTTGATGGGGCAGTCACTGATAAGTGAACAGCTTGTGTAGTAAAATTCAATTTTACATGATCTAAAATTACACACCAGTCCAAAGGATAATAAGACGATGACGCGGACTCTTCAGGACTTCATGTTTTTTGATAAAACTATCCAATCACTCCCACTATGCAGCTTTTAGTCCTGTAAGTAATTTTTCTCATCAGATAGCCAATTTACTTTTCAAAGTTACCATTGAATTTGTTTCCACTGCACATTCCAGAAACTAACTCTCGTTTTTTTATGTTTCCTTATGTTACCTCTGGTTCTTTCTTGTTCAATCAATGTCTCAGTGGAAACAGTTTCTCTACTCATTCTCTAAAACCCGTTCATCTTTTAGCAGTAACTAAGATCTGCATTTAATTTCACTGCTGTAAAAAAAAAAGAGCCCAAGCTTCTCTAATCTCTCCAAATTCCTCACCCTTGACACCATTCTAGTAAATCTGTTGTTCTGCTTTGACAAGGCTCATATAGTGCCCAACATGCAGCACAACATTCTGGCGAGTATTAACAACAACTTGCCTTTAATATGATCAAAGGTCCCAAGGTGTTTCACAGGTAGCCAGTGTTTAAAGTTTTAGCATTTTATACACTGTCTCGATTATAAAGTAAGAAGTTTCATGACATCAAGTTAAAATCCAACAGGACTATTTGGTATCACAAGCTTTCAGAACACTGCTCCTTCATCAGGTGAGTGATGAAGAAGCAGTGCTCTGAAAGCTTGTGATACTAAATAAACCTGTTAGACTTTAACCTAGTGTTGTGAGACTTCTTAATGTACTTATCCCAGTCCAACGCCAGCAGCTCCACATCTCGATTAATCAAGTCAAGGATGCCAAAGATCAAGTACTTCTGAGCTTGTCCTGTCATCTTTAAATATTTATGTACAAGTACACCAATTCTAGCCCAGTTTAAGTGGAATCTATCCTAACAGAACAATTTTTTTTCCCCCATTACTGGCGCCAGTGCTGTATGAATCAAAATTCCTTCTTCCCAAATCATTCTTTTCGTCAAGGATTTAATTCTCCAATCTGCTTGACCCTCAAGTATAAGGCACATGTCTCAGATAACAATCCAGGGATTATTACCCTTGCAGTTGTGTTTTAATGTAGAAAGACTAGACTCTTAAAACATGGATTATATCCATAGTTTTGATTAATAACCATTATAACAATTTATATTCTGATGTAGAATTTCAGAAGTTATGGAGAAGTATTCCAGTGGATTCTATGGATGAAGAGAAGATTGAGGAGTATTTGAAAAAACAAGGCATTTCTTCAATGCAGGAGACAGGACCAAAGAAGGTGGTATGTACATTTTCCATTTAAAACTTTCTGCATTGAATGACTTAACCTGAACCCTCGGGCTCTAATCCCCCCTCTATTTCTGAATTGATACTTTGGAATTGAAATTAGAGTAATTATTTTGTAAAACAACTTTATGATTTATCATAAAGGCAGTTTTCATTGTGTGGCAACAATGAGCAACCAAGTTCACTGTCTGTAGTCACATTGTCTTTGTTGCTTTGTTAAGTACCTTGGTGTTTGTCATGCTTGCTCACTGTTTATACTTGAAAATGTGGGCCTATCTATTATCCAGCTTTAAATAGCCATTATTAATCTCTTAAGGTGACAAATGCTTTCTTCAGCTGTTTGCTAACAGGAAAATAAATCACATTTGTCAGACATTTCTAAAATGTGTATCTTTCTGTAGATAAGTGTTCAGAAGAGGAAAAAACCTGCTTCCCAGAGAAGGAAATTCAAGACACACAATGACCATCTTGCAGGAATACTAGAGGACTATACTGAAGGAGTATCTGGCAAAGAGTAACCATGCTGAAAGTGGAAGTAGAAAGATAATTGTCATCAAAAACATGCTGCAATTGGTACATAGCACTGGAATACTGAGCACAACTTTTCTAACTATTTCCTTTAAATTCAGTTATTTCAATCTAACGCTTTTTTACAGTGGCTAATTACAGAATTGTGCGAAACCTGAATTACAAATTCAGTCATTACCAGTAGGAGTGAGGCAACATATTGTGTTTGTTTTGGTAGAATTTTGCTCAGTAAAATGTGATGTCTGCATTATAGGTTCACAACTCTTTTTTTTTTGAATTCTAAATTAGTTTCAGGGACAATGGTACAATAAATAGTGAACATAATTCTCGAGAACTACTTAATCATTGATATCCAATTTTGACCATCTCTTGAAGTCAACCAGTGCTTCATGCAGCACTACTTAGAGTGGTCAGGGAATTCTCCTCCCACTCTGCCTCTAACATTGCAGGAACTTGGCAGTCCCAAATTTATATACATTGGTGGTGAAGCAGGAATGTTTGTGAGGAATTCCAAACCTACATACACATGAATCTTTCTTTGGTTGATGGATAATTGATCTTCCACAATAGTATCAAACTTTAGTAAGGAAATATTTGGAGTACACCAAAATTAAACTTCTTCCCCTCTGCATGACAATGTACTATTTTCCAAAGCTTACCCCTAACTTTCCACCCAAGCAAATTTCACCTTTCTGAAAATGTATCTTTTTATTCTATTAATTAAAATCAATACAGCATGGTGGCACAGTATTTAGCACTGCTGCCTCACTGTGCCAGGGATCCAGGTTTGATTTCAGCTTGGGTTGTTATCTATGTGGAGTGACCCATTCTACCCATGTCTGCATGGGTCTTTTCTGGGTTGCTCCCACAATCCAATGTGGTGCAGGTTTTGATGGATTGGCCATGCTAAATATGTGGGGTATAGGGATGGGGGAAAGGGCCTGAGTAAGATACTCTGTCAGAGAGTCCATGCAGACTCAATGGGCCTTGTGGCCTCCTCTGCAGGAGTTTTTTGATTCTATGAACATCATTCAAAGTTATTTAATACATTGGGTCAGGGATTTCCTAATTGTGGTTTGTGAACCCAGGGAACTTGCTCCTATCTGTCTTTTGTTTCTTACTCATTCCCTGTCCTGGTAAACTTTATACCTTTAAAGGTTTGGGAAGGGCTTTTTTTTTGGCTATTTTGCCTGGCTGATGGTGAAATACCAAATCAGAACAGATATTGGCATCAGCATTTACTTGCAAATTAATTGGAAAATGGACTTTAATGGGTGAAAATGACTTTAAATTCAATGTGCCCATGCAAATGATGCTAATCAGCAGCGGCCATGATTTTCTGTTTGGGCCTTGTCATCATCAGGTGCTGTTTCCTTAATCTTCAATCTTCGTTCTTCATCTCTGGCTGGAAACTGCTAGAGTGCAAGTTGAGGTAAAGTATCCAATGGCCTCTCCAGCCCCACCCACCCCTCCACCACCCCATTCTTCCCAATTCCTTCCAGTCATTACTTGAAATGTTAATATGGAGTTGCAGTATCCTGCAGGAATTATTTTCAGCTCTGCCTCATCAATAATATGAGGTTGGTTCCCAACAAATAATTAAAGACTGTCTGAATCTCAGATGGTGCTTCTGCATCCTGAGTTCATTTTTACTGTGACCTGAATTGGGGTTCCTTGGTGGCACATCCTCCCATTCTCTAATTCACTGATCTCAAGGCCTTTGGGGGTGCAATCTGTATTTCTATGTTTGCCTTCAGTTGGGGCTGTTGTGGTAGTGCTTAACAATGTAAGGGGAATGAACAATGCTATTAGTGACAAAGGTCCTGGAATTGTCAACTACAATGGATGCTGGTTCGGTACATAGAGGGAATGAAAATTTTACCACACAGTCCTCACTTCAGATATGGACTCCAACTATATTTCTCCCACAGGTGACTCTGGTTCTAGTTTTGAATGTGCTCTTGTAAAGTTTCTATATCCCTATGTTCGTTCCTGACCTCACTCTCTCGACAGTGAGTACGAGTGAATGAAAGAACCCTGAGATATTGTGTGAATAAGATATAGACACATGCTGCTCAAAAGGCAAAAAGTGCTTGGCACATTTTAATGGTCATTTTTATCATTTCTCTGCTTTTAAATTACCAATTTATTGCTTTGACATTGATTATTTTTGGAGGGGCTCAGCAAGTTGTATATGTTTTCTTCATATCTTAACTTTTTTTAAATTCATGTTTAATGTGCCATGCCAGGTCTTGGCCAATTGCTGCTGGGTTTCTTGTCGAAGGGGAATGAGATACTCAAAAGTCTGATCCCTTTTTGTCAGTCCTCCAAAGTACCTTTTTTGGTTCCTGAAGAAATGGAGAATATTGGAAATGTCCTGTATGTCTGGCGGTATCTGTGCAGGGAGAAGCAGAGGTCACTAACATTTTATCAGAGCTAGTGCAAACTGCGGATGTGAAACATTACTCACCACGGATGCTGCCTGGCTGCTGCATATTTCCAACACTTTGTTTATATTTCAGATTTCCAGCATTAGCAGTACTTTGCTTTCCAAATATATGCTCCACGCTAGGCATTTATAGATATGGTTAGCTTCAAGTTAAAATGAGAAAATATTTATCACTCATTGCAAAACGTAATGTTTCTGTTAACAAAGCCAGCTTACGTGAATAGAAATCCAACATTATTACAGGTGAATTGATTGGTGTTAATTTACTAGAACGTTTAGAAATTTTTAAATTTGGAAGCAAAACTGGGAGTCATGCACTACTAGAATAACACTGTCAGTTCAAGATATCCTTTCCATTTATACATAGGATTGCTTGCGATGCTTGGGCGATTTAAAACTTTTTGAATGTTGCTTAACTGGGATATTGCAGAGCGCCAGGTCCAAAGAAGGCAGAGCTGATTGCATAATATGAATAACTAAATTGTCTGACAAAAGCCATAGTTGTAAAGTATGATGGATTTTGTACTGTATGCCTCTATTTATAAACCCAAAATGTTTTGTTAGACTTATATAAAACAGTTGGACCCTACTGTGACTGTGGTTCATAATTTTGAGCACTTAAAATATGTGAAGGGAAGAGTTAAAGGGTGAGGTGGCAGAACAAGGGGCTTGGAAACAGGAGAAACACAAGATCAATGGACTGTGATTCTCTCATCCCAACCCGGAACTTTTCAGGAAGGTCAGGATGGAAGATGCATGTCACTGCCATTCTTCCGGGTCTGCGCATGTGCCAGGAATGCTTGCACGTCTCCCAGAGCCGGTTAAGCCAGAAAGACCTTGCTGGAAACCAGTAGAAAGCAGGTAAATAATTTGTATCTTTTTTAAATGTATTTTATATAATTATCGGGAATTTACCGGTCCCAATTGAATCTCCCACTCCGCCGGCAGTACTTTATCCCAGTGGGGTTTAGAGTAGGTCCCCACCTTTGGAGGACTAGCAGGAGTCTCTGCCAGAACGAAGGGGGGCAATCGAGTCCCCCAGGGGGTCATGTGGTGAGGGTGGTGCCCCTGGGTATGGGCTCCCTGGCTATCAGCCTGTGCCCAATGACAGTATGCCCAGGGGGGTGGGGATCCCTTTGTCACTCAGCATGGTGATTGGTCTGGGATGGAGGGAGAGCAGCGACTAGGCGAAGGGAAGGTCTGACCCAGGGAGTGGTGGTGTGCTGGAGATCGGGAAGGGGGTCAGGGCTGGCCTGGAAATTATTGTGGGGGCCATGAACAGGCTGGAGGGGGTATACTGGAGGGGCAGCACTCGCGGGTCTCAGGCTGGCCAGCAATTGAGCTGGTCAGCAGACAGTCTAAAAGATCAGAGCTACTGCGCAAGCCCAGAGTTTCAGAACTGTGGAAGCTGAACTAGCAAAACTGTCAGATCGAGAACAGTTTTCCTGCCAATTCAGCGCTTTTGGGAGAATCACCTCCAAAATTTCTGTAGCTGATCCTGGTCAATTTGACTCTACAATGCACTTCATGAAGACACAGAGCGTGGATATGCTTAGATAATTCTTTACATTGAAGTCTTGAACTTTAAAATAAATTTATTCTATTTAAAACAAATTAAATTACCTTTATGTGCTCCAAATACCAGAGCGGTCATCTTTTACTTCAGTGCAAATGAATTGTGCACTCTAATTATCTATAAACTATCCATGATCTGATTGAATGGCAGAGCAGGCTTGAAGAGATGAATTTGCCTACTTATGTTCCTAATTCCTATATTCCTATATATCCATTATATTCTGTTTTTCTTTGCTTGTTAATTTCTTAGTTTCACATTCAGATTTCACTATTCAGTTGAAAGTGAATTCAATTCATATCTATGCTCATCCAATTTATTTTTTTTATTCAAATATCCAAGATTAGTATGGTTGTGTTGACCGTCAGACTTTGTGGTAACATGGGCACTAACCATATAACCTGTTTCTCTGAACAGCAAGTTGTCTATGGCATTGAGCAAATCTGCCTTTCTCTCTGACCCCCCCCATGTTATATCTGTAATTATATCATTTGTGTTTGTTTTTGTCCTTGTGTACATTTTGTCCTCATTCGTTTAATTTTAGCTTTGTTATTATACATGAAAGCTTTTTAAAATCAATATTGGAGCTATCTTATGTTGTATACTTCCACCTCAATTTGCAATTTTTTTTCCTAACCCTCTTAAACTATCCTTCTGCATTCAGAGCCCTACTAACTCTCTTCCACACTCCTCTGATTTTAATAAAGAATAGGGTTTAATAAACAACTCCAGAGATGTGCAGGTTAGGTTGACCTCCCTCGTACAAAACTATGCTGTCTATCGCTAATGAGATTAGGTCAGTTCTAAATGTGCATATATCTTATCTCTAAGAATCTTCTCCAACAATTTGCCTACCACAGATGTCAAGCTTACCAGCTTGTAATTACCCAGGTTATCCTTGCTACCCTTCTTAAATAATGGGACCACATTTGCTATCCTCCAATCCTCTATGACCTCATCTATATCCATTGAAGAGACAAAGATTTCTGTTATGAGCCCAGCAATTTAATCTCTTGTCTCCCTGAGCAGTCTAGGGTAGATGCCATCAGGCCCTGAGGATTTGTCTGTCTTAATGTTCCCTAAAAAACCTAACACTTCCTTGCTTGTAATTGAGATTTTTTCTAATGGGTCAACATATCCCTCTGAGACACTACCAGTCAATATGTCCTTCCCCTTTGTGAAATCTGATGCAAAGTATTCATTCAGGATCTCACCTACTTCCTTGGGTTCTAAGCGTAATTTCCTTCCTTTATCCCTGAGAGGTCTGATTCTTTTCCTGACAACCCTCTTGTTTCTAACATATGTATGAAATGCCTTAGGATTCTCCTTAATCTTGTCTGCCAAGGAAATTTCGTGACTCCTTTTTGCCCTTCTAACTCTGTTTGAGTTCTTTGCTACTTTCTCTGTATTCCTCCAGTGTTCCATCTGTTTTTAGTTGCCTGGATGTTATGTATGCCTCTTTTTGATTAAACCCACAATTTCACTGGTTATCCACGGCGCTTGAATCCTACCTTTCCTATCCTTCCTTTTTATAGGCACATGCCTGTCCTGCAGCCCTATCAACTGCCCCTTAAAAGATTCCCCACATGCCAGATGTGTATTTAGCCTCTCCCAATCAACAGCCATCAAATTCTGCCTAATCCAGCTGTAGTTAGCCCTCCCCCAATTCAGCACCTTACCCATAGCTCAACACTCATCTTTTTCCATTACTATCCTAAAGTTTATAGAATTGTGGTCACTATTTGCCACATATTCCCCTACTAAACTTTAATGACCTGACTGGGCTCATTTCCTAGTACTTCCAGTATAGCCCCCTCTTTAGTTGGACTATCAATGTATTGTTTCAAAGAACTTTACGCATTTTATAAATTCCTTCCTGTTCAGACCCCCAGCCCTAAGCAATTTCCAGTCTGTACAAGGGAAGTTAAAGTCTCCCACTACAACAACCCTACTTTTTCTGCACCTGTCCAGAACCTTCTTACATATCCGTTCCTCAACTTCCCGTGGGCTGTTGGGAGGCCTGTATTATATCTCCATGACTTTTAATTAGTCCGCCAACTATTTTCACTAATGTCCTTCAGGCACCTAGTGGTTAAGGTCTGGAACGCACTGTCTGTGGGTGTGATGGAGGCAGATTCAATCAAAATATTTAAAGGAAATTGGACTGTTGTCTGAAAAGGAAGAACTTGCAAGATTAGGGGGAGAAGATGAGGGAAAGACACTAAGTGAATTGCTCATTCGGAAAACTGGTGCAAACATGTGCTGAACAGTTTCCTTCTGTTCTGTGACCAGTCTGTAATTGTGATTTGCATTCACCACAGGTCATAGTGTTAAAATTAAATATTCCTTGTGACAGAAGAATTTCAGACCTTGTTGTCTTGAGCACTCAATGGGTGATTTTACCTTTTTTTTCTAAGTGCTCTGGGGGACTTGAAGCTGGGGACGTGTTTTTTGGGTATGTTTTCAGGCCTTCTGATACAAACTCCACTTACAAAAATATCAGCAAGTCTATTGCTCACTGTAGAAACCTGTGGGTGGGGATTAACATGCCCACAGCCCTGCAGAGGGAGGTAGTGTGCATGATGCTGCACACTACTGGAAATTGAGCAACTTGTAGGGAAGCAGACTCTGGTTCCAGGATAAATTGATTAAAGTGAGTGCTATTCAAATCCAAACAGTAAACTGAATTAATCAGGATCTTAATCCTGCCTGTTTCTAAAAATGGCCTGGCTTTTGAGACAGAGTAATTCTCAGATTAGGATATCTCAGCTGCAATCGGCAACCTGCAATATGGATTCATTTCTCTTCTCTCCATTAGACAACGTTGTTCAAACTGATATTCATGGATAATGCTCACAGTATCATGCATATCCCGGTTACTTAAATCTCAGTTCCCATACCGGTGCCTACATTCTCCTAGCCCTAAGTATTATGCAGTTAGTTACCAACAATATGCATGGAATAAAAGAATGAGGATCAGCTCTGTTGTTATGTAATCCCCTTTTAAGATCTCCTTCGTAAGCCCCTTTTCGTCCTTAAGTATTATAGCACATTCCACTTACCTGTTAGTCCCTGCTCCTTGTGGGGCATGTTTCTTTCCTTTCTCCTAAGTGGCTTTGAGTATTAACAAAGTAAGTTCTGGAATGTCTGAAACATTGGCACTATATAGAAACCAAGGAGGGAGGGCAAAACATGTGAGCATGCCTAAAATAAGTTCCAAAATGCAGGTCTGGTCTTGAGGATTCTCTCCAGGCAAATTATGATGATACATCCAATTAGTTGGTCCATACTCTGTCCCATACTGCCTGACAATCTTGTTTAATCACATTAGTGCTGAGTAAATAACTGAATCCCTTAAGCATAACACATTCTAAAGGAATGATATCAGATCCATGTGAATTAAAAACATAGAATCATCCACCAGTGAATTAAATGAATGACATCAACTCTGCAAATATTACAAGTCGGCACTTGAAAAATAATTGAGACAGATTTATCATCAAGCTTCAAAAACACAACTAAGACCTTTGAACAACTGACTGACAGGTTTCAGGTCATCACCAAATTATTGGAATGGTTACTTGTAAGAGTTGGATGGTGACTGTTGGATACCAGGCTGCGTGGCCCTGTATTCAGATCATCACAATAGGAGTTGCAATGCACATCCTTACCAGAGTCTGAGTGATCTTCTGGATTAATTCCAAATGCCTAGGTGGGGAAGTAAGGAATTTAGGAACAGGAGTCAGCCACTTAGCCTCTCCAGCTTGCCTTGCTATTCAATGGGATTGTTGCTGACCTGCAGTCCAACTCCACATACCTCAATATATTTAGCTAATAAAAATCTACCAGTTTCAGCTTTAGAATTAATCCCAATTGCTACTCACCAAAAAGAATTCCAACCTTTGACTGTTCTTCGCACAGAGAAGTGTTTCCTAGAATCATTCCTGAAAGTTCCAGATCTATTTTTGTTTACTATGCCATCCAGTCCTAGATTCCCTGATCTGCAGAAAGAAGTTTTCTCTATCTGTAACCTGAAAAAAGTGAAAACTTCAATCAAATCTGTTTTGAGTGCTTTTTGCTGCTTTAGTTAGGCATGGGGCTAGCTGGGAAGGGAGTGGGGGAGTATAAATCAGCAACTCACCTGTGAATCCATCTCATTGTTCTCTGGGACAGAGTGTTTGGAAGCGCTGGTGGCTGAGTGTGAATGTTTCAATTTGCTTTTTTTCTCTCTCTCTGTTTTTGAGTGCCTTTTGCTGCTGTAGTTAGGCGTGAGGCTAGCTGGGAAGGGAACCGGGGAGTATAAAAAGAAAGTGGCAGTAGACAGCGGGCAGTGTCGAGAGTGGGCAGTGTGAATGAGTAGGGAAGCAGAGTGAGATATAAGGGCTTTGGCTCATGGGGCTTGGGCGAGAGCAGGCTTAGGCACAGTGTGCTACTGGTTTTCCGGTTGCATTCACACCTCCAAAGGAGTTCATGACAATGGCAGGGATTAAGGGAAGACGCCTCACCTGTGTACGGTGTCATATGTGGCAGTTCTTGGAGGCAAGACCTCTCCCAAAAGTCCACGTATGCGTCAAGTATTTGAAGCTGCAACGTCTGAGAGCTCGGGTCAAGCAACTAGAGTGGCAATTGGAAGATGCATTTTTAGTCAGGGAGAACGAGGCAATCGTGGAAGGGAGGCAGAGTAAGGTGGCGGACCTGGAGCCTAAGCAGGGGGGAGCCTGACCCTTACAGGTGGATTACTGTAAGGAAGGGGAAAAAGGAGAGGGGAGACCGTACAAAGACTTCCCCAGTGGCAGTCCCCCAAAATATTGAGGGTGGAGGGTTAAAAAAGGCAAGGCATGAGGACCAGAGTACCTCAAAGGGGAGGAAAGGGGCTAGAAGGGATATAGTGGTGGGGGATGGGAGGGTTAAAGGAATAGATAGGCGCTTCTGGGAGCCCATTTATATGGGATCAAATGGGATTGGGGGTTATAGATAGGTCTATGGCTGGGTAGGTTTTGATGTGTTCGGCACAACTTGTGGGCCGAAGGGCCTGTTTGTGCTGTAGTGTTCTATGTTCTGTGGTCAAAGGTGGGACTCCAGGATGGTAGTTTGCCTCCCTGGAGCAGGGGTGCAAGATGTGTCTGACACGGTAGAGGGCATTTTGAAGGGTGAGGGGACCCAGTGGATGTGATTATTCACATAGGAGAGAAGGATGTAGGAAGGAGGAGCAGGGAACGGAGACAGCGTTGGGGGAATATAGAGAGAGAGTAGGAGGGAGCTCAAACGGGGAGTTAGAAGGGCAAAAAGGGGGCATGAAATGATTTTGGCGGATAGGATTAAGGAAAATCTAAAGGCTTTTTACTCCTATGTTAGGAATAAAAGGGTGGTTAGAGGAAAAATCGGACCTCTTAGGGACAGAGGAAACTGTGCAAAGAGCCCGAGGGAATGGCGGAGATCCTGAATGAATACTTTGCGTCAGTATTCACGAAAGAGAGGGGCTTTTGACAGCTCCTGTCTCTGAGGGAGCTGTGGACCAGTTGAGGAAAATAGCCATACCGATGGAGGAAGTGTTAGAGCTTCTAGGTAGCATTAAAACTGATAAATCTCCGGGGCCTGATGGCATTTATCCCAGGCTGCTTAGGGAGGTGCGAGGTGAAATTGCTGGGCCTCTGTTGCAAATCTTTTTCTCTTCTTTGGACACAGGTGAGGTCCCAGAGGACTGGAGAATAGCTAATGTTGTACCATTGTTTAAAAAGGGTAGTAGGGATAACCCTGGAAATCATAGGCCATGAGTTAGTGGTCGGGAAGCTGTTGGAGGGGATTCTTAGAGATAGGATGTATAGGCACTTAGAGCGTTGCAATCTGATTAGGGATATGCAGCATGGATTAGTTAAGGGGAGGTCGTGCCTTACAAATCTGGTGGAATTTTTTGAGGAGGTGACAAAAAGGTGGACGAAGGGTGAGCTGTTGATGTCGTCTATATGGATTTTAGTAAGGCATTTGACAAAGTCCCTCATGGGAGGTTAGTCGAGTAGGTCAAGCCTCATAGGATACAAGGACAGGTAGCTAGATGGATAAGTAACTGGCTTGGTAATAGGAGACAGAGAGTAATAGTGAAAGGGTGTTTTTCTAGCTGGAGGTCGGTCACTAGTGGTGTGCCACAGAGCTCGTTACTGGAACCTCTTCTATTTGTAATATAAATGACTTGGAAGAGGGAGTAAGTGGAGTGATCAGCAAGTTTGCAGACGATAAAGAAAGATGGCTGGACTTGCGGATAGTGAGGAGCGTCGTCAGGCGATGCAGCAGGACATAGATAGGCTGGTAGCTTGGGCAGATAGATGGCAGGTGGAATTCAATCCTGATAAATGTGAGGTGATGCATTTTGGAAGAAAGAATGTAGGAGGGAGGTATATGATAAAGGGTAGACCTATTAAGAGTAGAGGGACCTGGGGGTGCAGGTGAACAAGTCTCTGTAGGTGGCAGAGCAAGTGGAGAAGGTTGTGAAGAAAGCGTATGGTATGCTAGCCTTTATAGGAAGAGGTATAGAGTACAAGAGCTGGCCTTTAATGTTACAGTTGTATAAAACGTTGGTTAGACCTCATTTGGAATACTGCGTCCAGTTCTGGTCGCCTTACTACCGGAAGGACGTGGAGACTCTGGAGAGAGTGCAGAGGAGTTTTACCAGGATGCTGCCTGGTATGGAAGGTCTGAGTTACGAGGAGAGGTTAGGCAAATTGGGACTGTTTTCCTTAGAAAGACGTGGACTTAGAGAAGATCTAATAAAGGTGTACAAGACTATGAGGGGTATAAATAGAGTAAACAGGGTTAAGCTTTTTCCTCGGATGGACTCAAATAGCACGAGGGGTCACTGGCTTAGGGTGAAGGAGGTAAGGTATAATTTGGATGCTAGAGGGAGTTTTTTCACACAGAGGGTGGTGGGGTTATGGAATGTGCTGCCAAGTGGTGGAGGCAGGCACTCTGGAGTTATTTAAGAAATACTTAGATGGGCACATGAACAGAATGGGAATGGAGGGGTATAGAAAACTGATCTAAAATAGGGATCATGAGCCTTGGGAGTCCCTGGGAAGTGTGTAAATAGATGATGATATTGATGTACTTGTTTTTATCATACAGGTGCTTTGGTCCACCTTGTTGTCTAACGAGGGGCATGCACACGAAGGGTCGTGAGAGGACTGCTCTTGGATTTGTTTTTCGAGAGTATCCTAGTGCTTCACGTCGTTACTGTACGCTTGACCTGGACCATTTGATGGACAACATGACAGCTCAGTGACTATTGTTGTGCTGTGCAGATACATGGATTTGGCCTGTGTCTGTGGGAGTTTGCGCATTCTCCCCGCGCTTGCGTGGGTTTTCTCCGGGTGCTCCGGCTTCCTCCCACATCCCAAAGATGTACTCTTAGGCTAATTGGCAAAACAAATTCTCCCTAAATTGTTTCAAATTTGGTTTTTAATCCATAGATCTATAAACATGGACAGGGATCACGGTAGACGTGGGAACATCGGGGTGGTGGCGCGGGCTCGTTGGGCCGAAGGGCCTGTTTCCCATGCTGTTTTGTTCTTTGTTCTAATCATCCCTTAACCAGATAAATTCTAGAGTATGGATCTCCAATTTGTTTATCTCTTCATGTACCGTCAAATCCAGGTATCATTCTAGTAGGCAGTAGGAGCGGCACAGTAGTTAATACTGCTGTCTCATGGCGTCAGGGCCACAGGGTGCAATTCCAGCCTTCGGTAACTGTCAACATGGAGTTTGCATGTTCTCCTGTGTCTGCATGAGTTCCCTTTGAGTGCTCTAATTTCCTCCCACACTCCAAAGATGTGTGGTTAGGTTGATTGGCATGATAAATTAATGTTTAGTGTCAAGGCCATTAATAGTGTAAATATGTTGGGGTATGGAAATAGGGTCTGAGTGGGATTGTTGGTGCAGCCTTAATGGGCTGAATGGCCTCCTTTTGCACTGTCTTACTTGCCATTTTCCCAAGTTTGGCCCTTGAATGGTTAATGGAGTGTTCAACAGCAGGACAAAAGCCAGGGAAGACATCTGCTCTGGCCTCAAGCAGGATGTAGGGGAGGGTGATGGTGGTTGAAGGGGTGGCTCTGTCAGCAGCCTCATTTCAGCATCGGAGGGCTAAAAATCCCATTTCCATCTAAATAATGCAGCAATTGGCTGTTATCAGCAGGAATGCAATCACCACAACACTTGATTCAGTAAATAAATCTACTCCCAGTGGTCTTTTCAGCAAAAATGCTCACAGTACCTAAGATATGAAATAACCAGCGCTTTCTACGGCCAAAGCATGGTTTCTACTTTATATTTTGTTAACCTATATATAAAGTTGATTATTTCATTAGCCTTCTTGAATATTTTCTGTACCTATTTGTGACATTTTAATGACATATCTACCATGACTCCTAAGCCGAAAGTTTGGGCAGACTGGACTTGGATCTCCTGGAGGTTAGAAAAGTGAGAGGTGAATTGATTGAAACATTTCAGATACTGAGGTGTCTTGAGAGGATGATGTGAAAAGAATATTTTCTGTTGTTGAAGGGACTCAAAGAGATCAGAGTTTCAAAATCTAGGATTGCCCATTTAAGATAGCAAAGAATTGCTTTCCCTGAGCATTGAGAGTCTTTGGAATTCTCTCCTTCAAAAGGCAGTGGAAACAGAGTCTTTGAATATACTTAAGACAGAGCCAGATAGGTTATTTTTTGATTTGATTCATTATTGTCACATGTATTGGTATACAGTGAAAAGTATTGTTTCATGCGTGCTAGATGAAGTATACTGTTCATTGAGAAGGAAAGAAAAGAATGCAGAATGTAGTGTTATAGTCATAGTATAGAGAAAGATCAATTTAATGTGAGGTAGACCTATTCAAAAGTCTGATGGAAGCAGGGAAGAAGCTGTTTTTGAGTCAGGTGGTACATGTCCTCAGACTTTTGTATCTTTTTCCTGACGGAAGAAGGTGGAGGAGAGCATGTCCGGGGTGTGTGGGGTCCTTGATTATGTTATCTGCTTTACCAAGACAATGGGAAGTGTAGACAGTGTCAATGGCTGAGAGGCTGGTTTGAGTGATGGACTGGGCTTTGTTCACGACCCTTGGTATCCTTCAAAATCGAGATGATGAAAGGTTATTGTGCGTAAGCGGGAATGTGGAGTTGAGTTTACAATCAGATCAGCCATGATTTTACTGAATGATGGAGCAGACTCCAGGGGCCGAATGGCCTATTCCTGCTTGTGTATTTATATATTTGAAATTTGTAACACTTGTAGGATGTCTTTAAGTATTTCTGGTGAGAGGTTCGGCTTTTTGGTGCCAGATTTTTCTGGGTGAATTTTTAGCACATCACAGGTCATTCATGGGGAACACCAGTATCAAAAATAGGTGCTGCATCTCCTGAATAATTCAAATAAGAAGTTCTGCTATTGGCATAATCCGGACATCTTACAAAACAAATTGCAACAGCCTCTTCTGCAATGTAAGTTCCAATATGCTAAGTATTCTTTTATTCAAATCTGAACACCTCAGGCCTTCATTTTTCCATTCTATTCGTTAATTCTGATTCCTGGAACCAGAAACATCCTCATCCACAACATAATATTTGTTGGCTAACTATACAAACTAATTATAGAATCCCTAAAGTGCAGAAAGAGGCCAATGGAATTCAAGACTGCATCAACTCTCTGCCAGTGTATCTTACCCAGGCCCTCTCCCCCATCCTATCCCCTAACCCCACAAATTTACCATAACTAATGCCCTTAATTTATACGTCTTGGGACACTGAGATAACTTAGCATCGCCAATCAACCTAACCTGCACACCTTGGACTGTAAGATAAAACCAGAGCAAACCCATGCAGACATGGGGAGAATGTGCAAACTCCACACAGTGACCCAAGGCTGGAATTGAACCCAGGTCCCCAGCACTGAGACAGGAGTGTTAACCACTGCGACACTGGTAATAAACCCTGGACTACCATGCCTAATGAAGCTGGACAGAAATAGTATTAAATCCTGAAGGGCAGGAAATTCTGTTAGAAAATTCTATAATATTAATTTGAAACAAATGCTGAGTTTTGCCATTCAACAATTTGGCTTAGTTAGTTTCAAAACCTGCAAAAATGATCTTTCATGGGCTTTTCTGCCAGTGTGAATTGACCTTTTTAAAAGTAACTCTTCAGCATAACTCAGTCAAAAAATTCTTTCTTGGAAATAAATACTAAAATGTGTTAGTCGTATAAACACTTGCACATCTGTAACCAATAATAACCTAATTACTGATAAAGATTAGCTGGGGATTTTCCTAATTAGATTATCAAATGATTAAGTATTACATGGGCACAGAGACAAAAATAGCAATTTAGTCAGCCTGTTCATTCATACTTAAGGCGGCCTAGATGACAAACTAATTTAATGAACAGAAAGATACTGGACTGATTTAAACAAGACCAGTGGTTCTGTCTTCAATAGGTAAGTTTCCTGAAATTTTTAGAATGGTTTTGTGGAATGATTTCAAAATTTTACTAATACTTACAATTCTATGCCTGCATGTAAAGTACAGATCATTAAATGCAGTGCCTGTTTCAGTACATATGAGGGAAAATTTAATATTTGTATAGTTTCTTATGTATTTCAAGCATTATCTTTAGTGCTAGAATGGCAGTTGAGGTTTAGACAGTGTGTGTGGAATTTTCTGAACCCACCTGCCATGGGTATCGAAGCAGGCAGGTGGGTGGACCGTGCAAATGTCTGTTGACCTTGGGTGGGATTTTCCTGTTTTGGGGCAAGTGTACCTGGAAAATCCTGACCAAAGGAGCAATATGTTTCACTTGGAGTTGTTGGTTCTTGAAAAGAAAACACAAATAAGCCATAAACGTATTTGGACAAGAAATTCATCTATTTTATGTTCCCAGTGGGTTGAGACCATTATGGCCACAAAAGGAAGTAAGTTTTCATATTGATCCATTATTTGCAGAATGAACAGGACATTTAGCAAACTCAAATACAGTGGAATGAATAACTCATTTCTCCAATAACAACTTTTTTATCAGAATCAAGTGCTCCATTTTTCCTGTGACCCTTCATGTATGATGTATTTGCATAACAATAGAGTTATTTTATGGTGGTATTTATCTTTAGCTATTATGCATAAAAATTATTTTGTGATAACACAGACATATAGCACCTGTTTTTATGGCTTTAGAGGATTCCTTAATTCCATTCATAGTGTGTGTGTGAACACTTTTAAGTGCAAATCATGCTGGATGCTTTATTAGTGACTGTTAGGACCCACACTGTTCACTCGGGTATCAAAGGAACCAACAAGGATTTATTGAACACTCTGCTCTCCTCACACTTCAGCCCTCAACTGCCTGTAAGAACCGATTCCTGGGCAGGTCACGTGGCTCATCCTCTTAAAGGGGCTATGCTCGGTGTGCGTAACAGATCAGGAGTGTGCAGACTAGGCAGATCATGACGTCAATCAGAGTGATTTGATAATCAACACTACCACCTTGGAGCTCAATGCTCTAGTTAACATTGAGTCTTAATCACACAAGGTGGAGGACACATTCAGCAGTAAGAAGGACCCCCATTAGCCCTAAGAGATAATCACTACTTTCAAGTTAGCTAATGGTTTCTATAGCTACCATTATATAAATGTTTGGTTCTTTTTAAAGTTCTGTTGAGAGGAAAAGCCTCTTGGAGGATAACAGCAGCAGCCAAATTTGTTGTATCATCATGGTTGGCTCTGTTGCACAGGAGAGGAGCATTAGGCTTGGAAATGCAATAGTTATATAGAGGATTCAGTTGATTGATAGGCGTTTCTGGGGCTGCAAACAAAAATCTAAGATAGCATGTTGCCTCCCTGGTGCTAGGGTCAAGGATGTCTCAGAGCGGTTGCAGGACATGCTGAAAGAGGATGGTGAACATCCAGCTGCCGTGGTACATATTGGTACAAACGACATAAGAAACAAAACAGACTAGGTCCTAAGTGCGGAAAAGAGCGCTAGGAAGCATGCTGAAAAGTCGAATCTTGAAGATAGTGATCTCAGGATTATTACCAGTGCCCCATGCTCGTCAGAATAGAAACAACTATTCTAACTGCCCATAAGAAGTTGGCACAAAGCTGCCTTCTTGAACCATGTTAGTCCATGTGGTGTATGTACCTCTCTCAATGCTGTTAGAGATGGAATTCCAGGCTTTTGACCCAGTGATAGACAGGGTATGGTCATATATGTCCAATGTAAGGAGTCTCACAACACCAGGTTAAAATCCAACAGGTTTATTTGGTAGCAAATAAGTATATGGAAGTAGTTGATAAGTATATGGAAGAGAAGGGGATGGTTTAGTTTGGAGGGGCATTGCTTTTTATTTTGGTCGGCACAACATCGAAGGCCGAAGGGCCTGTTCTGTGCTGTATTGTTCTATGTTCTATGTTCAAAAGCCACTAGCCTTTGGAGCACTGCTCCTTCATCAGTTAAGTGGGAGTTCTGTACACAATTTAACTTGTTCCCAGTTGGTTTATGGTTTCTCTCCTCAACTTATTGTCCAAAATGCATCATATTGGGGGAAGGGTTGAAAACCAGAGGATGCTGATTTAAGAGCGGGTGCAGAGATGACTGAAATTAAACGGACAGTTAACTTTAATACTGAGAAACTTGAAGTGATACAGGAAGGTGATGTCTAATGGGTTTTAGTGAACTCCTGCAATGAATCTTGTAGATGATACACATTGTTGCTACTGCAAGGGGTGGAGGGATTGAATGTGTGTAGAAGGGGTGCCAATCAAGTGGGCTGCTTTGTCCTGGATGGCATTAAACTTCTTGAGTGCATTCATCAAGGTAACAAACTCCTGACTTGCGCCTTGACAATGATGAACAGGTTTTGGGAATTCAGGAAGTGAGTTGCTCACTGCAGAGTTCTTAGCCTTTGACCTGCTCTAATAGCCACAGTTTAGTTTCTGGTCAATGGTAACCACAAGGATTTTGATGGTGAGGATTCAGTAATGGCAATCCCATTGAAAGTCAAGAGGCAATGGTTAGATCCTTTCTCATTGGAAATGATCAGTGTCTGGCACTTGTATGGAGCGAATGTTATTTGCCGTTTATCAGACGAATTCTGGCTCCTATTCAGGATTTTTTTCATTTGGACACGGTCTACTTCAGTATTTGAGGAGTTTCGAATGATGCTAAACATTGAACATCCCCACTTCTGATCTTATGATGGAAATAAGGTCATTAATGAAACAGCTGAAGATGGCTGTGCCTAGGACACTATCATAAGGGGATCCTGCAGCAATGTACTGAAGCTAAGATGATTAACCTCTAACTACCACAGCCATCTTCCTTTGTACCAGATATGGTACCAACCCATGGTGAGTTTGCCCCCTGATTATCATTGACTCCAGTTTTGTCAGGTCTCCTTGATGCCACACTTGGTCAAATGCTACCATGATATCAAGAGCAGCCACTCACTCTCACCTCATCTCCAGGATTCAGTTCTTCGTTCCACATTTTGAACCAAAAGTGTAATGAAGTCAGGAGCCGAGTAGTTTTGGCAGAACGCAACTGAATATCAGTGAGCAGGTGCTACTTGACAGCACTGTTCATGACACCTTCCATCACTTTACTGATGTTTGAGAATAGACCAGTAATAATTTGCTGGGTTGGGTTTGTCCTTTTTCTTACTTAGAGGATTTAGCTGGGCAATTTTCAACATTGTTGGCTAGGTGCCAATGTTGTTGCTGTAATGAAACAACTTGGCTAGACACACTGCAAACTTTGGAAATCAAATCTTCAGTACTGTTGCTGAAATGTTGTAGGGCACACAGTCTTTTCAATATTCAATGTCTTCAGTCATTGAATGCATTTCTCATGATATCAAGCAATCAGCTAAAGACTGGCATCTGTGTTGCTGGGCCCTCTGGAGAAGGTTGAAGTGATCATCCACTTGGCACATCTGGCTCTTTCAGCTTTATCTTTTGCATGGATGTGCTGGGCTATGGGCAGGGAAAGCAGGAACAGCACTCTCAATACCTCCGTGGAGGGTTTTTCCCTCCGATCCTTGAATTTTTAAACTCACCTGCTCATGGTTCTAAGGCTTTGTGCATGGCTTTCTATCTGCTGACGTGACTGAAACTTTGAAAGGTTTCAGAACTGCCAGTCCTGTGATTAGGCCGACAACATCTAGAACCCTAGCAGAACCAACAGTCGGCCAGTGAGGAGGATGGCTGTAGTCAGATTGAACAGCAGATCCCTCTGCCGGCTTGGGCCTTTTTGTCATCCCAATATCAGTTGAGAACTTTAACCCTATAATTTTGCCATGTGTTAATCAGTTTATCCCAATCTATATGAAATTTAAATGCCCCTTCCCATTTAAACCACTCTGCCTTTGTTTAATTTAGTGCTATTATTCTCTCTAAACCTTCACAGCTCTAAGTTGCCTTATATAAGATAACACAATAGTTTAAAATCCTTTTTTATTTCTTAATTCGATCACTAATGTCTACACTGCCTGCTCACCTTCCTTGTATCTCATTTTATTATTGAAGTCATTTTATCCTTAAAAGATGTTTGCCCATCTTTCCTGTAGACCAGACTTGTCCAAAAGAATCTGGCCCAGAGTTGGATCAGGGCTAGAACTGCAGTGGAGCCTGGAGAGGGAACAGTGACCAGAAGAGGGCTAGAGTCCAGAAGGTTGCAGTCCTGGGGCCTGGAGTGGGACCTAGAGTGACAGCACAGCCATGATAGGGGCCTGGAACTGGAGTGGAACCTGAAGTGGGAACAGGGCCAGGTCAAAGGTCTGTAATTGGAGTGGGCCTGGAACCTATGTCAGTACTAATATAGTGGCTACCGTTATCCTGCTGCTTAAGTTTATAGGCAATGTTTTTGTGATCTGGATATGTCTGAAGCCCAGTGCCAATGGAGGCTCCACCTCTTGAGGGGCACTGTGGCCTCCATTTGCCAGATGATTGGCTCAGATTACCTCAAATTGTGTACGTGCCCATCCTATGCCAATGGCTCATAAGGTTATAATGGGTGTGAATCCTTAACTAAAGGAGTATGAGGAAAAGATGGGTTCTATAAAGTTACTCACAGATCTTTTTTGATTTCATTGAATGGTACAGCAGGCTTAAGGGCTATATGCTGTACTCAGGGTGGTGAAGAAGGCATTCAGCATGCATTGTTTCATTGGTTAGAATACTGAATATGAGAGTTGGGGCATCTTATTGAAGCTGTACAAGACATTCATTGATAGAGGGATGGAGTTTAAAAACAGCCTTCATTGCTAGAGAGATGGAGTTTAAAAACAACGAGATAATGTTGCAGCTGTATTAGGTGCTGGTGAGGCCACACCTGCAGTATTGTGTACTTGAGAAAGAATATACTGGCACTGGAGGAGGGGCAGAGGAGATTCACTAAATTGATTCCGGAGTTGAGCAGGTTGGCTTATGAGGAGAGACTGAATATACTCATTGGAACTCAGGAGAATGAGGGGAGATCTTTTAGAAACATGTAAGATTATGAAGGGAACAGATAAGATAGAAGCAGGGAAGTTGTTTCCACTGGCGGGTGAAACTAGAACTAGGGGGCACAGCCTCAAAATAAGGGGAAGCAGATTTAGGACTGAGTTGACGGGGAACTTCACACAGAGAGGTAATTGAGGCTACTTCATTGAATGTTTTTAAGGCAGGGATAGATAAATTTTTGAACAGGAAAAGAATTAAAGGTTATAGTGAGATGGTGGGTAAGTGGAAGCTGAGTCCACAAAAGGATCATCCATGATTTTATTAAATGGCGCAGCAGACTTGAGGGGCCTGATGGCCTACTCCTGCTCCTAGTTCTTGTGTTCTTATTATTGGTAAGGCCACGCTTGGAATATTGTATACCGTTCTGGTCACCCTATTACAGAAAGGATATTATTAAACCAGAAAGAGTGCAGAAAAGATTTACTAGGATGTTACCAGGACTTGATGGTTTGAGTTATAAGGAGAAGCTGAATAGACTGGGACTTTTTTCCCTGGAACATAGGAGGCTTAGGGGATAGAGATCTACAAAATAAGGAGGGATACAGATAAAATAGTCAATATCTTTCCCAAAGATAGGGAAGTCTAAAACTAGAGGGCATAGATTTAAGGTGAGAGTTGAGAGATACAAAAGGGTCCAGAGGGGCAATTTTTTCACTGAGGATGGTGAGCATCTGGAACAAGCTGCTAGAGGTAATAGTAGAGGCAGGTACAATTTTGTCTTTTAAAAAGAATTTAGACAGTTACATGGTTAAGTTGGGTATAGAGAGATATAGGCCAATTGCAGCAATTGGGATTAGCTTAGTGATGAAACTGAGTGGCATGGACCAGCTGGATCGAAGGGCCTGTTTCCATGCTGTAAATTCTCTGATTTTACTCTTGTTCTTGTATTCCTATGCTCCGTGAACACCCAAAATGAATATATTCCTGTTAAGAGCTCTTCTTCCTGCCTTCTCTTCCCTATTCTAGCAGCTTGTTCTGGATGAATGTCCTCTGATCCTTCAACTAGTCATGTAACCATCAAATGAAATCCATCTGGTCTGGATGCAATTGGTTTGTGCAGAAGCTTGAAGTCTGGTCTGAATCCTTCAGTACCTATTCTGCCACACCTTGTAACAATGATAAATATATGGAGGGCAATTCTCCCAACCCACTCCACTGCTCTAGTTGCGCAATGGCCTAGGAGCCATCAATGATTGACATTTTGCTGGCTTCTCCTGGGCGGCTGGGTCTCTGTGCGACTCCCAGCCTAAGTCTTTCAAAGCAAACAGAATCACACTGAAAATCAGCATAGCAGCTATTTACGTGCTTTATTATACCTTTGCACAAGATCAGCAGGTGTACAGCTGAATTCACCTCCTCTCCACCTACCCCCCTAACATTTCCCCCCTCTCCGGCACAGCATCACAATGGCAGCATTTACAACTGCTCTATAGAAGTTAGGACCTGGCATGGCAGCCCCCAAGAGAAGCAAGGAGATAAATGTTATAGAGCTGCAGCATCCACCCCCCCCCCGCCCCCAGAGCCCAGCAGGGCCTGCAAAGTTGCTGGGTGGGATGGGGGAGTTCATTGAGTGCTGGAAGTGCTGTCTCCAGGTCCAGAGATATTCCATTGTTCTGTCCATGGAGTGAGGTGGGAGACTAAGTCCTGGAGTTTAAGGTATTGGGGGGGTGGAGCAGGGGGTGGCATTACCATATGCAGCTTCAGGGATCATCAATTCAGGCAACTGGTGTTCTGAGCAGGGGCATTCATGTAAACACAGACGCTCATCCTGCATGGACTCTGCAGTGAATGGGAACCCATCTTGTGACAATCAGGAGTCTGTGCTCTGTGTCCCTCAACACTTGACTGGAAGGGAGTGGTGTTGTAGCACACATAGTAATGGTTCAAGGGTGCACAACAGCCATGCCTGCAAACCAACCTGAATGTCTTCTCTGCCTACCACGGCCACGATTACAATGGCAGGCAACCTATTCAAGTGATACATGCCATCTGAGATTGTTACCAAATGGGGACACTTGTCCTAGTGAGGGATAGTAAAAGGGGAAGACATGTTTCTATCTATCTATCTCTCTGTGTCCCCCACCTTGCAGATGGATTTCGGATTCATAGGCATAGAGGTGGCCATCATGGTAGCAGCTGCTGAGGAGGAGGAGGAGGAGGTGGCTGAGGAGGTGCAGGGAGTCTTATGAACACTGCAAGGTCAGCAAAACCAGAGGACTACCGGTCAGGTGCAGTGCAGTCTCCTACAGTGGAGTCAGGGAAGGAGGATACAGAGAAAGAGGTTGTACAGGATAAGGAGGTCCTTTGAGGGCCTGTTTGAAGCCATGTGCCAGCGTCGACTCTGCCTGCACAAGGGGATGGGTGTGGCACTTGTGTCAGGTCCTTGCACACTTGGCACCTCACGGGAGAGGAGGACATTCTCTCCCAGTGGAACTGGGTGAAGGCGGTCCTGGATTTCTATGCCACTGGATTATTTCAGGCATCCAGAGGGAACACCTGTGGCATATCATCTGTGCACAGGTATATGTGCCAGATTACGGATCCCTTGTATGCCCGGACAGGCCAATATATCAACTTTTACGTTGGCTAGTTGCAGCAGGAGGCCCAGGCTGCAGGCTTTGCTGCCATAGCTGGAATCTTCCATGTGCGGGGAGCTGTGGATAGGATGCATATCGCTCTGCTGATCCATGAGGTGAGGGTTAACCATTTATCAATAGGGAGGGCTTTCATTCGCTAAACATGCAGCTAGTCTGTGACCACAGACTGATCATTATGCAGGTATGTGCACAGCACCCAGGGTATGTCCATGACAGCTATGTCCTGAGATGTTTTGAATTCTTGGGTGGTTAGCACTGTTGCCTCACAGCGATTTCCAACTTGGGTCACTGTATGTTTAGAGTTTGCAAATGGCTTGAGCTTTTCCTCAATGCTCTGATTTCCTCCCACTGTAAGAAGTCTCCCAACACCATCAGTGTGTCCAACAGGTTTACTTGGTAGCAAAAGCTACTAGCTTTCAGAGCACTGCTCCTTTATTAGGTGGGTGAGAGTTCTTTTCACAAACAGGACATATAAAGACATGAACTCAATATACATCAGACTCACCGTGGACTCTCTGAAATCAGTTGCATTCTTGGGCACACGCATCTCCATTAAGGATGTCATCTCAGCACTTCACTGTACCGCAAGCTCACACACAATCTCACGATGCTCCACTTCCCCAGCTTCCACCCTAAACACGTTATAGACAAACCCTCCATGTGCACAGGATCTGCTCAGAGGAGGATCACAACAGACACCTCCAGGTGATGAAAGATGCCCTCATAAGAACTGGATATGGCGTTCGATTCATCAATCATCAGTTCTGATGCACCACAGTGTAAAACCACACTGACCTCCTCAAAAGACAAACATGAGACACGGTGGACAGAGTACCCTTCGCTGTCCAGTACTTCCACTGAGCTGAGAAGCCATGACAATTTCTCCAGAGCCTTCAACAGTGATGAAGACAAACATCTTGCCAAGGCCATCTGCACACCCTCACTTCTTGTCTTCAAACAACGGCACAAGCTCAAACAGACCATTGTCCACAACAAACTAGCCAACCTTCAGGAGAACAGTGATCACGACACCACACAACCCTGTCACAGTAACCTCTGCAAGACGTGCCGAATCATTGACACAGGTGCCATCATCTTACGTGAGAACACCATGAAGCAGGTATATGGTACATACTCTTGCAACTCAGCCAATGTTGTATACCTGATATGCTGCAGGAAAGGATGTCTTGAGGCATGGTACATTGGGGAGACTATGTAGCTGCTATGACAACGGATGAATGAACACCTCTCAACAATCACCAGGGAAGAGTGTTCTCTTCCTATTGGGGAACATTTCAGAGGTCAAGGGCATTTGGCCTCTGATCTTTGCGTAAGCGTTCTCCAAGGCAGCTTTCATAATACATGACAATGCAAAGTCACTGAGCAAGTTCCGCACACATGACAACTGCCTCAACCAGGATCATACTATCTGTAACCCCCATGCCTTGCCTGGGCTGGCAAAATCTCACGAACTATCCTGTCTGGAGACAATACACACCTCCTTAACCTATGCTTAACCCTTTCTCCACTCACCATGTCTGTACCTTTAAGACTTGATTACCTGTAAAGACTCACATTCCAATCATTATTTTGAAAATTGAGTTTGTCTTTATATGCCCTGTTTGTGAATTGAACTCCCACTCACCTGATGAAGGGGCAGTGCTCCAAAAGCTGGTGGCTTTTGCTACCAAATAAACCTGTTGGACTTTAACCTGGTGTTGAGACTTCTTACTGTGTTTACCCCAGTCCAATGCCGGCATCTCTACATCATTCCTCCCACAGTCCACAGGTGAGCAGATTTGGTGGTTTGGTATGTTACATTGTCCTTTAGTGTCAGGTGGACCAACTAGGGTAAATGCATGAGGTTATGCAGTAGGGCCTAAGTGGAATTGTGGTCGGTGCAGACTCAATGGATCAAATGACCTCCTTCTTCACTGTTGGATTCTATAATCTATAATCCATGGGCTATATGAAAACCTGCTGAGACTGCAGCAGTGGCTCGTGGGGAGAAAAAAGGGCTGCCCACTGAGGTCATGGCTGATGATCCCAGTGCAGAGGCCCAAGAGCAAGGCGGAGATCTGCTAAAATGATGCCTATGCTATCACCCGGTCCGTTGTGGAGCAGTACATAAAACGTTACAGTGCAGAACAGGCCCTTCGGCCTTCGATGTTGCACCGACCAATTAAGAAAAAGCAATGACCCTCTAACCTAAACCATTCCCTTTCCATCCATAAACTTATCTACTAACCTCTTAAACGCCACCAAACTTGGCGCATCTACAACTGCAGCAGGCAGGGCATTCCATACCCTTACCACCCTCTGGTTAAAGAACCTACCTCTGACATCCGTCCTATAACTACCACCCCTTAATTTAAAGCTATGTCCCCTCGTGCTAGCTTTCTCCATCCTAGGAAAAAGGCTATCACTGTCCACCCTATCTAAACCTCTAATCGTCTTATATGTTTCAATAAGGTCTCCTCTTAGCCGCCTTCTTTCTAACGAAAACAACCTCAAATCCCTCAGCCTCGCTTCATAAGACCTGCCCTCCATACCAGGCAACATCCTGGTAAACCTCCTCTGTACCCTCTCCAATGCCTCCACATCGTTCTTATAATGTGGGGACCAGAACTGCACACAATACTCCAAGTGCGGCCGCACTAGAGTTTTGTACAGTTGCAACATGACGTTGCGGCTCCGAAATTCAATCCCCCTACCAATAAAAGCTAAGATTCCGTATGCCTTCTTAACAACCTTATCGACTTGATTGCCAACTTTCAGGGATCTATGCACATATACACCAAGATCCCTCTGTTCATCAACACTATTAAGAGTTTAAAATACGGTTCTGGTGCCTGGACCACTCTGGGGATGCAGTCTTTCTGCATCATCATTGTGAGCTGAATGCATGGCCAATACACCTAACCAGGACTGTGGGAAGAAACCGGAGCACTGGGAGGAAACGCACATAGACATGAGGAGAATGTGCAGTCTCTGCACAGTCAGCAGCCCAAGTCGGGAATCGAACCTCGATTTCAAGCGCTATGAGGCAGTAGTGCTAACTGCTGTGTCACCGTGCCATAATTATTCAGGTCTGCTGTTGCAGTTGCATTAGGTTCGGGATGACTGACCCCAGAAGCCTGGCAGCTGTGAGGCTTCCGTGTGCCCGCGCCCTCAGATATTCCTGCCTCCATCAGTGGCTGCGAAGTAAGTGACCCAGAGAAGCCTCACCACTAACACAACCCACCATCATGGTAGTCTCTGTGGAATGTATGGTCAATGTCTGTTCCAAATCACTGATGCTATCATCAAAGGATTCCACAGGGCTTTCCTCAGTGGTGTCCTGGGGAGTCTCAGCAAGAGCAGCAGGAAAGGGCAATGAACACCAGAACGACCTGGAGTATCAGAAAATCCCCTGTAAGAAAGGACGCATGTTAGTGGAAGAGAGGGAAAGCAGCATGGCACTCACTTCAAAGAATATAAGAAGTAGGAGCAGGAGCAGCCATCTGGCCCTTAGAGCCTGCTCCATCATTCAGTAAGATCATGGCTGATCTTTTTGTGGACTCAGCTTCATTTACCCACCTGCTCACCATATCCCTTAATTCCCTTACTGTTCAAAAATTTACCCAAACTCGCCTTAAAAACATTCAATGAGGTAGCCTCAACTGCATCACTAGGCAGAGAATTCCACAGATTCACAATCCTTTGTGTGAAGAAGTTCGTCCTCAACTCAGTCCTAAATCTGCTTCCCCTTATTTTGAGGCTATGTCCCCTAATTTTAGTTTCACACGTCAATGGAAACAACTTTCCTGCTTCTATCTATTCCCCTCATAATCTTACATATTTAAGATGTCCCCTCATTCTCCTGAATTCCAATGAGTATAGCTCCAGTCTACTCAGTCTTCTTCATAAGCCAACCCTCTCAATTCCAGAATCAATTTAGTAAATCTCCTCTGCATCCTCTCCAGTTTTCTTTCTCAAGTAAGGAGATCAAAACTGTACATTTCAGGTGTGGTCTCACGAGCACATTATACAGCTATAACATAATCTCGCTGTTTTTAAACTCCATCCCTCTCGCAATGAAGGACAAAATTCCATTTGCCTTCTTAACTACCTACTGCATCTGCAAACCAACTCCTTGAGATTCCTGCACAAGGACACCCAGGTCCCTCTGCACAGCAGCATGCTGCAATTTTTTAACCATTTAAATAATAATCCATTTTGGTGTTATTCCTAACAAAATGGATGACCTCACATTTACCAACATTGTACTCCATCTGCCAGACCCTCACATAGTCACTTAGATTACCTATAACCCTTTACAGACTTTCAGTGTCCTCTGCACACTTTGCTCTTCCACCCATCTTAGTGTCATCTGCAAATTTTGATATATTACACTTGGTCCCCAACTCCAAATCATCTATGTAAATCATAAACAATTGCAATCCCAACACTGATCTCTGAGGCACACAACTAGTCACTGATTGCCAACCAAAAAAACACCTATTTACCTCCATTCTTTGTTTTCTGTTAGTTAATCAATCCTCTTTCCATGCTAATACATTACCTGTAATTCTGTGCACCTTTATCTTATGTAGCAGCCTTTGGTGAGGTACATTGTTAAATGCCTTCTGGAAATCCAGATACACCACATCCACAGATTCTCCATTATCCATTGCACATGTAATGTTCTCAAAGAATTCCACCAAATTAATCAAACATGACCTGCCCTTCACAAACCCATACTGAACCTGCCCTTCATGAACCCATTCCAAAGAAGATCTTTGGAATAGAGTTCAGCTGATACTCACTTGCATGCCTGATGCCAATCTGGCTGTTGGTGACCGTTCTCTGCTTCGCTTCTCCTGCCAGCTGTGAATTCAACAGGCCTCCCACGTGGAGGCTCGAAGTCAGGGGCGGGGGAGGGGATGAGAGGATTGATGAGGCCAGTGATGTCCATGGGGGGCTGAGGCCAGCTTTTTCCTTGGGGATGGGAGGTAAGAAGACAATGATGAAGCCAGCAATGACCATGGTAGTAGTGGGGAGGTGGTTGGTGCTGGTGGTGAGAGGATATTGATGAGACAGCAATATATGTTGGGAGGGTGGAGGGTTGGAAAATAGAGGCCAGCGATGAGGCCAGCAATGTAAATGGGTGGGGATTGAGTGACCAGTGATTTCAATGCTGGGAGGATGTGTGTATCGATCTCCCAGAGATTGGTGTATGCATAGTTTACCACTCAGCACTCTGATTCCAGCCTCTGCAGCGGGATTAGGCTTTGTCCTCTGAATTTCAGAGTGAATCCTGCTAGGTCATTCTGTGATGCGTATGTCAGAGATTCATTCTGAAAATCTTGCTAAAAAACTGATGGGAGTTAACTCTCATTTTCACGCGAATTAGGGACTTCGAATCTGGCCATGATTTGTAGTAATAGTAAAGAACTCCAGTAATCAGGAAACATTCATACAATTGTTGCAACAACCAGTAGAAAGGAATAAGCAACTAACCTGAAAATAGCTGATGATCACTTTAAATAGCACAGGTTGAGTGATGGAGGAACCACAAAGTCCTCCCACTGCTGAATATTTGTTCAATAGTGGATGGTTTAGAAAGCTGAAACAATGAACTCTAAAACAACAACGTTCTCATGAAATCACTGTTGCACCCTGATTGACATCAGTACCTGCCTACTTACCATCCTTGTGCTGCATTCTCTCTCTGCATGTGCAAGCACCTTCATAACTTGGTATCCAGTGCAACTTGCACCAGAAATCAGCACTCATATCACTGATGCTAATTTGACCTCTAAAGACTATCGGTGCACCCCAGAAACAAAGGCTACATATCCTAATTTTGCATGCAAAGAGTTAAGTATCTGAGTCTTCTCAATGTTTTTCATAATTTCAGCAGGGCTACTATATAATTCCTGAAATGTAGCAGTTATAACCTTCATCCAAGCATTCAGTGGCTGTGCTGCTGACATCAATAACAGAAGATCAGGACAGTCAATAGAGTTGGGAGGATGAGGGGGAACTACTACACTCCACTGCGCTATGGGGCAGTGAGTGCCACAAATTTACCACCCTCTGCGAGAAGTAGTTCCCCCTCATCTACCGAAGCTTGTGAGATGAAGTGGCTTTTTGTTTGAGGTTTTTACATTGTGGTGGGCAGGATGGCATGTTGTGAATTAGAATAGTACATTTTGGGTTGGTATGGGGGAATTAGTTGGCAGAGCAAGGGGTTCTAGGAACATTCTTGTTTATCAGGATGGCTTATGGGCTTGGCATGAGACAAGAAATTTTGTTGGCAGTACAAAATTACCTCTTTGACTTTATTTGTTAATGTCCCAAGTTAGTTTACATTAACACTGGAAGGGTACATCAAGGGAGAATTTAATATGGCCAATCTACCTAATCAGTACAGCTTTGGAATGTGGGAGAAAACCAGAGCATCCAGAGGAAACCCACACAGACATGGGAAGAACATGCAGACTCCGCACAAGTAGTGATCCAAGTTGGGAATGCAGGCCAGATCCTTAACCACTGTGTCACTGTGCTTTCCATAAATGAATGATTTCACATATATTATTCCAAAGTGACCCGGGGGAGCCTGTTTTTGCCCTTCTTAGGAGAGTTTCTTTTGTTAGTAATGGTGAGGCACCCTGTGTCCAGGGTTTTTTCCATTGCTCAAGGGATTCAGGGAGTCTAGTCTAACAGCATTTCAGTAATGTAGTTAAGTAGAAAATTGAAAAATGTATTCTTTCAAGGAATGAGAGTGTCACAGACAAGGCGCGCATTTTTTGCTCCATTCCCGATTGCCTTTGAGAAGATGGTGAACTGCCTTCTTGAACTGCTGCAATGCATCTGATTCAACTTATCTACTTTGCTAGGCCATTTTTGAGGGTAGTTGAGTCAACAGCATTGTTGTGGCCAGTTAAGGATAGCAGATTATATAATTGATCCACAAGCAGGCACAGAGTGTAACAGCATGATTTGCGAATGAGACTCTTAATAGTGTTGATGAACAGAGGGATCTTGGTGTATGTGTGCATAGATCCCTGAAAGTTGGCAATCAAGTCGATAAGGTTGTTAAGAAGGCATACGGAGTCTTAGCTTTTATTAGTAGAGGGATTGAATTTCGGAGCCGCAACGTCATGTTGCAACTGTACAAAACTCTAGTGTGGCCACACTTGGAGTATTGTGTGCAGTTCTGGTCCCCACATTATAAGAAAGATGTGGAGGCATTGGAGAGGGTACAGAGGAGTTTACCAGGATGTTGCCTGGTATGGAGGGCAGGTCTTATGAAGAGAGGCTGAGGGATTTGAGGTTGTTTTCGTTAGAAAGAAGGTGGCTAAGAGGAGACCTTATTGAAAAATATAAGATGATTAGAGGTTTAGATAGGGTGGACAGTGATAGCCTTTTTCCTAGGATGGAGAAAGCTAGCACGAGGGGACATAGCTTTAAATTAAAGGGTGGTGGTTTTAGGACAGATGTCAGAGGTAGGTTCTTTACCCAGAGGGTGGTAAGGGTATGGAATGCCTTGCCTGCGTCAGTTGTAGATGCGCCAAGTTTGGTGGCGTTTAAGAGGTTAGTAGATAAGTTTATGGATGAAAAGGGAATGGTTTAGGTTAGAGGCTCACTGCTTGTTCCTAATTGGTCGGCGCAACATCGAAGGCCGAAGGGCCTGTTCTGCGCTGTAATGTTTTATGTTCTAAAATAGGTGGGAAAGCAGGCAGTGAAGATGATATAAAGATTTTACAGACAGGTGTAGGTGGGCTAGGAGAATTGGCCAAAACTTGACAGACGGAGTTTAATGTGGATAAGTGTGGGTTATCCATTTTGGCAGAAAACATAGAAAGGCAAATTATTACCTAAATGGAAAGCAAATTCAAAATGCATCCGGTCGGAAGGATCTGGGTGTCTACGTTCATGTATCACAGAAAGTAGCTATGCTGGTGCAGCATGTAATAAAAAAGGCAAATGGGACTTTGGCTTTTATTGCAAAAGAACTGGAGTATAAAAGTAAAGAGGTGTTCCAATTGTATAAGATGTTGGTGAGACCACGTCTGGAGTATTGTGTCCAGTTTTAGCTTATTTGACGAATGATGTGGTGACATTGGAAGCAGTTCAGACAAAGCTAATCAGATTGATCCCAGGATGAAGGGGTTGACATATAAAGAGAGATTAAACAGTTTGGGCTTTTACTGATTGGAATTTATAAGAATAGAACAAAGAACAACACAGCACGGGAAACAGGCCCTTCGGCCCAACGAGCCCGCGCCGTCATCCTAACGTCTTAATGACATATAGAGACCAATATAGGGACAATTTGTTACCCAATCAGCCTAAGAGCACATTTTTGGGATGTGGGAGGAAACCGGAGCACCCGGAGAAAACCCACGCAATCACGGGGAGAACGCGCAAATTCCCGCAGACACAGGCCCAAATCCATGTGTCTGCACAGCAACAGCGATAGTCTCTGAGCAGTCATGTTGCCCATCTGATGGTCCAGCTTAAGCATACACTAACGACGTGAAGCACTAGGCCACTCCTGAAGTAACCTCCAGGAGCAGCCCTCGCACGACCTGCCGAATGCATGCACCTTGTTGGTCAACAAGGTGGACCGAATAGCCTGTGGAAACAATTAAAGTATTTAAACAGTCCTCCTATATCCCTCTATCTGCAGACTGCTCATGTGGCTGTCCAAGAGACCCTTAAACAACCCTAGCGTGCCTGCTCCCACCACCTTACTCGGTAGTGCATTCCACACTCCCACTACCCTTTGTGTGAAAAAATGCCCTCTAATATTAGTCTTATACATAGCCCCCCTAAGGCCGTGACCCCCTCGTTCTATCCGAATCTAATGGTGGAAAAAGCTTACCACCATTTACTCTATCATAAATGATCTATGACTCTATCGTAGATTTATGACTCTATCATAAACCCCTCATAATTTTATATACCTCTAATAGATCCCCGGATCAATATAAAATTTTAAAAGGGATTGATAAAGTAAATGCAGATCAAGTGTTTCCTTTTATGGGGCAATCTACAACGTGAAGTCACACAGTACAGGTTGAGAAGTGGTAGATTTAAAACTGAGATAAGGGGGAACTACTTCTCGCAGAGGGCAGTGAATTTGTGGAACTCACTGCTCCATAGTGCACTGGAGTCTAAATCGTTAAATGGCTTCAAGAAGGAGATAGATATATCTCCAATAAAAAAAAGAATATGGGGAACAGGTGCAGAGGAGGATTTGAGACCGAGGGAGATGAGCCATGGTTGAATTGAATGATGGAGCAGGCTTGAGGGGCTGTACTTTCCTCCTTCTGTTCCTAGTTCCTATGTTATTTCCTTCCCTAAAGGACATTGGTGAATCAGATGAGTTTTTACAACAATCAGTGAGTTTTATGGTCAGCATTACTGAGACTATCTTACAATTCAACAGGTTGTTCCTTCTGTTTTTCACAAGATGGATTGCTTCAGATTTGTCTTCCTGACAGTTCTTGCCTCATTTATAGAAGATTCTTTTGCTACCTCCTGTGTGGTGGATCAGTTCCGTGTGAAGAATGGATTTGACCACAAAAGGGTAACTTGTTCTGTTTAACTTTTTTAAAAGCGTTGGTCACAAAGAAAATCATTTTTAAAATTCTGTTGCAAAGACAAGCAAGATTTTATATTTTTATGGCATAGATACTGGGCCATATAAACCAATTTTAATAAGAACATAAAAGGTGCAGGAGTAGACCACTTGGTCCTCATACCTGCTGCTCCATTCAATATCATCTTGGCTGATCTCCTCCCTCAACTCTACTTCCTTGCCCACTCCACATTACCCCTGAATCCTGAGACACCAGCCCTCTCATTCCAGAGACAAATCCAGTGAACCTTCACTGCATTGTCTCCAATTTAAGTATATTCTTCCTTAGAAATGGAGACCAAAAATGCACACAGTACTCCAGTCCTGAACACCGCTAGCAAGAATTCCTTATTCTTGGAATAAGGCCAACATGCCATTTGTGTTCTTAATTGTTTGCTGTACCACCATGGTAAGTTTCAGTGTTCCTTGTCTATGTATAACTAAAACTCTCTAAATGTCGATATTTAGTAATTTCATGACTTTTTAAAATGCATACTGCTTTTCTATTCTTAATAACGAAATGAATAACCTCACACCTTCCCAATTTATATCTGCCACTTTGTTGCTCATTCATGTAACCTATCTTTGTAGATGTGTCCTACTCTCTGCTTATATTCCCGCCTAATTTTATATTGTCAACAAACTTGAATACATTGCTCTTGGTCTCTTTGTCTAAGTTATTAATATAACAATAATATAATTAATTGTAAATGGCTAAAGCTCAGGACCTATGCTTCACTTAACTAGATAGCCTCCCTCTCAAGTGATAAAATTGTTGAAAGGAAGTTTAAGCACATTTCAGATTGGAAGTCATTGTTCACTATTTGAATTAAACAAGAGACTTGCTTTGCCCATGACTGAAGAAAACATTAAGGTTTTGTAAATGCAATTAAGCGGCCTAACATCTGTTCCTGATCTCTGCTACAACACTGGTTTGCAGTGAAACTGCCTAAGATAAAACCAAAGACACCATTCAAAAAGAAAAATAGAACATAGAACATTACAGCACAGAACAGGCCCTTCGGCCTTCGATGTTGCGCCGACCAATATAAAAAGCAATGACCCTCCAAACTAAACCATTCCCTTCTCTTCCATATACTTATCAACTAACCTCTTAAACGCCACCAAACTTGGCGCATCTACAACTGCCGCAGGCAGGTCATTCTACTCCCGAACTACCCTTTGGGTAAAGAACCTACCTCTGATATCCGTCCTATAACTATCACCCCTTAATTTAAAGCTGTGTCCCCTCGTGCTAGCTTTTTCCATCCTAGGAAAAAAGGCTATCACTGTCCACCCTATCTAAACCTCTAATCATCTTATATGTTTCGATCAGGTCCCCTCTTAGCCTCCTCCTTTCTACGAAAACAACCTCAAATCCCTCAGCCTCTCCTCATAAGACCTGCCCTCCATACCAGGCAACATCCTGGTAAACCTCCTCTGTACCCTCTCCAATGCCTCCACATATTTCTTATAATGCGGGGACCAGAACTGCACACAATACTCCAAGTGCGGCCGCACTAGAGTTTTGTACAGTTGCAACATGACGTTGCGGCTCCGAAATTCAATGCCCCTACCAATAAAAGCTAAGACTCCATATGCCTTCTTAACAACCTTCTGGACTTGACTGCCTACTTTCAGGGATCTATGCACATACACACCAAGATCCCTCTGTTCATCAAGACTACTAAGAATCCTACCATTAGCCCTATACTCTACACATTTATTATTCCTGCCATAGTGCATTACCTCACACTTTTCACATTAAACTCCATTTGCCACCTCTCGGCCCAGCTCTGCAACTTGTCCAAGTCGCTCTGCAAACTATAACACCCCTCTTCACTATCTACCACTCCACCGACTTTAGTGTCATCTGCAAATTTACTAATCCATCCTTCAATACCCTCATCCAGATCATTTATAAAAAATACAAACAGCAGGGGCCCCAAAACAGACCCCTGAGGTACACCACTTGTCACCGAACTCCAAGATGAATATCTCCCATCAACCACCACCCTCTTTCTTCTATCTGCTAGCCAATTCCTAACCCAATTAGCTAAATCACCCTCTATCCCCTACATCTGCATTTTCTGCAGAAGTCTTCCATGGGCCACCTTATCAAACGCCTTACTAAAGTCCATATATACCACATCAACCGCCTTACCCCCATCCACCTCTTTAGTCACTTTTTCAAAAAACTCAATAAGGTTAGTAAGGCACGACCTACCCTTCACAAAAACATGCTGACTATCCCCAATCAATTCATTTCTCTCTAAATAACTATAAATCCTATCCCTAATAATTCTCTCCAATACCTTGCCCACAACAGAAGTAAGACGCACTGGCCTATAATTCCCTGGAAGGTCTCTCTTCCCCTTCTTAAACAATGGGACCACATTCGCTATCCTCCAGTCCTCCGAACCACACCCGTAACCAACGAGGACCTGAAGATCAGAGCCAGAGGCTCTGCAATCTCCTCTCTTGCCTCCCAGAGAATCCTAGGGTAAATCCCGTCCGGCCCAGGGGACTTATCAACTTCAAACCCTCGAGAATATCTAGCACATCCTCCCTATCTACTTCAATACCTTCCAGTTTGCTACCCTGTACCTCAGTGTTATCCATAACTACATTTACATCACCCTGCGTGAATACCGAAGAGAAATATTTATTCAGTGCCTCTCCAATCTCTTCAGGCTTCACGCACAACTTCCCACTGCTGTCTGTGACTGGCCCTAATCTTATTCTAACCAATCTTCTATTCTTAACATATCTAAAGATATATGCTATATATCTTTATGTTATATAAATGTTATATATGTAAATAAGTTATATACTATTACAATTGCTGTCACTCTGTCAGGGAACAATCTACTGCCAAGCCCTGAAGCTACTCTCTAATCTCCACTACCCTCTGGTTGAGTTTTCCAAGCCTGTACCTTCAAGTTCCAATGCTTTTGGTCACTGCCAGTTGACACTGTGCCCTGCACCAATTGATTGGTCGGTCTGAGGCTCAGGAAATCTTCCGCAACCTATCGCCACCAATCACCTACTTGTGAGTCACTGCATTGCTCCAAAGAGTATCACTTACCTGTGGAGCTTCCTCCTGCAGCACTACTGATATGTGAATGATATTTCAGGCTCCATTACCATGATTCCTTGGATCCTGTTATTTCTAGGTGCTGAATTTCTAGCCATTAGTCTTCAATACACTTATTCTATGGAAACAATGCAAATGATTAATGTATTTGTTTTAGAATTTGGATCATGAAAATGGAACTCTGAATCTCAGTACTTGGTTGTGAAAAAATATTTGTTTGATACTGGTGAGCTTTTGTACAAGTGCATACCTTTATTTAAGAAGAACAAGTCCCACTCCATAATTGCAAACCCACCATTATGATTGGGCATTATAAATGTCCAACCTACCAGATAAGACTGGTGGTTGTTGGAATCTGCACGGTGAAATAAATAGTTGAATATAGAAAAACTAGCTTCTGTAAAAATAAAACATTTCAAATCTAATTTCAAATGGGTGTTGGTGTCAGCCATATTCACATGATTGAAGAGGCAGATAGCTGCTATCATTGATGGGTAGGTTGATATGTTTTTATGGTAGCGGCCGCTAGATGAAACAAATGGTCCTTTCAATGTTATTTGCTTTTGTAGTCAATTTTAAAGATGTTGGCCATGATTCTTCTCAAAAAATTCTAAGTGTCAAATTTGCAGGAAAACTGGTGTAAGTCATGCTGGGTTTTTTTTCAGAGTGACTTCAGACAAGAATCTCCCACATACTTTTAATATCATTAAAAGCTTGGGGATGGGGCTTATTGACACAGGAGGTTGATAGTTCTGAAACTTATACACAGTGGTCCTAATCTGTCAGCCTGCTGTTTGCCCAATCTTGGCCCCGCTGTCCATCCAGCCCCAAACCTCCCCCCGACCCATCCTGGACCACACAATCTCTAGCACCTCTTCCCCTCAGCAGTGATGATCACACCCCCACCCCCAACCCCCCACCGACTGACCCCCCCCAGCCCATCCCAATCACCAGCCTCCCTTCTTCCCCCATCGATCGCAATGGCAGAGTGGCAGCAGGACCTCCCACCCACACCGATCACCTCCTAGGTCCTGCCCCCAGAAGGCCCTGCCCCCTTAGCCCTGTCCCCTTGGCACTGCTTCATGCCTGGTAGGCAGTGCCAAGGTGTCTCCTGAGTATGGACACTTTGCCCCTTGGACAGTGCTGGGGGCTCAAGCTGGCATTGTCAGGGTGCACATGCCAAGGGGCATGACACCTCCACTCACTGCTTGATCCCCTGCAGAGTCCTGATTGCTCCCCCTCCACTCTAGCGGGGCTGTCCCGCTAGTTCCCCGAAAGTGGGTAGCTGATCTGAACCCTATTAGGAATGAAATATTCCTAATAGGGTGGGAGATGCTGATGGGGTAGGAGATGCTAGCGGGTCCAGAGAATTCAGTCCTGGGCCTGCTAATCAGATTTAAATGACATAAAAGTAGATTCAAATCATCCATGTGGTGTTTCTGCCAGTGTGGCTCAAATGGTGTCAGATATCTGGCGCTAGGAGATGCATGCACAACAGGAACGCATGCACAAATCCCACAAATCGGTAGACATGCAATTCTCCTGGCTTGCCCCACTATAGATCAATAAAGTAGAAAAATTTTTTTTTAAATACATCTGAAATTATGCTACTTGATTGCAGCTTTCTCATAGTGATAATCCTCCCATCAGAAAACATCAGCAAAACCCTTGAGGCAATGGTGTAAATGGCTCTTTGATGTTTCTCTAGGTGTTCCACCAATTTCTCAATGGCAAGGCCCCAGTTGAATTTTAAGCTTACATTGTAAACTAAATTAAAGCCCAGTCGAATAAATTCAGTAAGGAATAAATCCATCTATAAAAATTATGGTGAATTTATTTTTTTAATTACATTTTGTAAGCACACTTTGTAACTACAATTTTTGCATTTTATTAATTGCAGTATACTGGGAAGTGGTATGCTGTGGCAAAGAAAGACCCCGAGGGACTGTTCCTTCAGGACAACATCTCAGCTGAATACTTTGTGGATGATGAAGGAATGATGACAGCTTTATCAAAAGGAAGAGTAAAACTTTTTGGGTGAGTTCTAATGTTGTACCTTTGGGCACCAACCCCAGATAGATCCTGGCATCTTCCAAAATAATTTTCTTTTTCTTTAACTTGCACTTTTTGCATAACTTCTTAAGGATCCTGACAACTAACCACAGCATACACGAAACTGTAATCAGAAGAAAATTGATAGAAAAACTTATAATTTAAAAAAAATCAAAATGAAACACACCTAATTAGAATAAATTTGGGAGCGGTGATAGCGGAGTGGTATTATCAACAGACTATTAATCCAGAAACTCTGCTAACATTTTTGGGACCTGGGTTCGAATCCTGCACACTAGATGGTGAATTCAATAAAAAAAAATGGAATTAAGAATCTACTGATGACTATGAAACCATTGTCGATTATCAGAAAAACCCACTGGTTCATTAATGTCCTTTAAGGAAGAAAATCTGATGTCTTTACCTGGTCTGGCCTACATATGACTCTACACCTACAGCAATTCGGTTGACTCTCAAATGCCCTCTGAAAAGACATGGCAAGCCACTCAGTTCAAGGATAATTAACGATGGGTTGGCCAGCCAACAATGCCCGTATCCCACAAATGAATGAAACAAAATTACGTTCTCCATGTATTCTTTTTAATTATGCGTACGCAGCTTTTGAATAATTATGTTGTTCCAGTTTGCTAATACTATATGGCTTGACAAATGAACATCTGGAATTGTTTTGGAAGTTGAATAATCTAACCATGTAGCATTTTAAGTTGCTATTCTATAAACAAAGTTAAATGTTAAAATAATGATATTTAGCAAGTCCTAAAGGGAGTATACAAAACTGTATCCAGAACTAGGGTAAGAACAAAATACAAAAAATGCTGTAAATCTGAAATATCAATAGAAAAGATCTGGCAGCATCAGTGGAGAGAAGAGTTCATGTTTCAGGTTGCTGGCCTTTTAGAAGATCTGGAGAAAAGACATCAACCTGAACCATTAGGTGAGATAATTAGTTTTTTTCCAAGACTGGCAGAGTCATTTCTTGGCTAGGAACTTGGATGAGCATCTGCAGGAATTTCCAGTGCAATCTTCCATCAATCATCTAAGAATATGCCTCCAGTTAGACATGGTGAACAGGCAGAGCTTGGAGCATGAATGATCGCACGAGATTTTAAAGTTTTCCATCAGTCTTCAGTAGCTGCAGTAAGATTAACACTGAGTAGATTGGAAAAATTGACTTCCGCAGAAAATGGAAATGAGACAAAGAAGGACGACATCATGTGTCATCAATGCCTCTCTGCAAGTTATGGTGAAGGCAAGATGACATAGAGGCATTGGCTGTTTCCAGAGGAAAGGAGAAGGACCCAGCCAGTATGACACATCTGCTAGTAGGAGATCAGCAGCCAAAGAGTCATCATCAGGACCTGGATACAGCGCAGGAAACGCTTTGATTACTTCTTTGGGACTGGCATGATAAGTGCAAAGTATCATAGCTGCCAGTCATACTGCTGAAACTTCCTAGATGTCCTTTACACAAGAATGCAGAGAGATGCACTAATTGCAGCAATACAGTGTGTCTCATGGCCCCTTTCTAACTCTTTATATAGATACACAACGTTCACAGTAAGCCCTGAAGCTATAACATTGTGCAATCCATTCCACAATTGAGTCCATAAAATTTGGAAGCATCTTCTGATCTTGATGCTGTGCCCTCTCAATCCCAACACTTTATCACTGCAGAAGAAAGGGAATAACTCTCAGGAGAGGTGTTAAACTGGCAGTGGAGTTCATTACTCATCCCCAGTTGACCGTTTTTATCCAAAAGTCTATATTTCAAGTTCATCAGCATGTGAGGGCTGAAAATACAGTTACCTAAGTTTTTCACTGAGGTCTACTCTCACCTGCAAAGGCAATTGCAGGGTCACAGCAGAACCACATGAAGAGGCAATACAGACCTCAGAGGAGGAACAGCACTCTAATATGATAAAGGGTACACATATTAGAACATAGAACATAGAACAATACAGCACAGAACAGGCCCTTCGGCCTTCGATGTTGTGCCGACCAAAATAAAAAGCAATGCCCCTCCTAACTAAACCATTCCCTTCTCATCCATATACTTATCAACTAACCTCTTAAACGCCACCAAACTTGGCGCATCTACAACAGCTGCAGGCAGGGCATTCCACTCCCTCATCACTCTTTGAGTAAAGAACCTACCTCTGATATCCGTCCTATAACTCATACCCTTAATTTAAAGCTGTGTCCCCTCGTGCTAGCTTTCTCCATCCTAGGAAAAAGGCTATCACTGTCCACCCTATCTAAACCTCTAATCATCTTATATGCTTCAATAAGATCCCCTCTTAGCCGCCTCCTTTCTAACGAAAACAACCTCAAATCCTTCAACCTCTATTCATAGGACCTGCCCTCCATACCAGGCAACATCCTGGTAAACCTCCTCTGTACCCTCTCCAATGCCTACACATCTTTCTTATAATGTGGGGACCAGAACTGCACACAATACTCCAAGTGCGGCCGCACTAGAGTTTTGTACAGTTGCAACATGATGCTGCGGCTCCTAAATTCAATCCCCCCTACCAATAAAAGCTAAGACTCCATATGCCTTCTTAACAACTTTATCCACTTGACTACCTACTTTCAGGGATCTATTGACACATACACCAAGATCCTTCTGTTCCTCAACACTATTAAGAGCCCTACCATTAGCCCTATACTCTACACATTTATTGTTCCTGCAAAGTGCATTACCTCACA
>JAGIQG010000001.1:143411750-143769199 GCA_024679065.1 Sphyrna mokarran | reverse complement strand
TTGCAACATGACGTTGCGGCTCCGAAATTCAATCCCCCTACCAATAAAAGCTAAGACTCCATATGCCTTTTAAACAACCTTCTCGACTTGACTGCCTACTTTCAGGGATCAATGCACATATACACCAAGATCCCTCTGTTCATCAACACTATTAAAAATCCTACCATCAGCCCTATACTCTACACATTTATTATTCCTGCCAAAGTGCATTACCTCACACTTTTCCACATTAAACTACAATTGCCACCTCTGGCCCGCTCTGACAAACTTGGCCAATGTCCTCTCTGCAAAACTAGAACACCTCTTCACATCGAACACTCCACGACTTTTAGTGTCATCTTGCAAATTTACTAACTCCATCATTCAATACCACTCATCCAGACACTTTATAAAAATTACAAACAGCAGGGGCCCAAAAACAGGACACCATGAGGTACAACACTGGTGCACTGAACTCCACGATGAATATCTACCATCATACACCACCCTCTGGCTAGCAGATAGAGACAATTGTCCTAACCCAATTAGCTAAATCACCCTCATATCCCATAAATCTGCATTTTATGCAGAAGTCTTACATGGGCCACCTTATCAAACGCCTTACTAAAGTCCATATATACCACATCAACGCCTTACCCCCATCCACCTCTTTGGTATACACTTTTTCAAAAAATCAATAAGGTTAGTAAGGCACGACCTACCCTTCACAAAACCATGCTGACTATCCCCAATCAATTCATTTCTCTCTAAATAACTATAAATCCTATCCCTAATAATTCTCTCCAATACTTTGCCCACAACAGAAGTAAGACTCACTGGCCTATAATTCCCTGGAAAGTCTCTCTTCCCCTTCTTGAACAATGGGACCACATTCGCTATCCTCCAGTCTTCCGGAACTATACCCGTAACCAACGACGACCTGAAGATCAGAGCCAGAGGCTCTGCAATCTCCTCTCTTGCCTCCCAGAGAATCCTAGGGTAAATCCCGTCCGGCCCAGGGGACTTATCCAACTTCAAACCCTCAAGAATATCTAGCACATCCTCCTTATCTACTTCAATACTTTCCAGTTTGCAACCCTGCTCAGTGTTCTCCATAACTACATTTACATCACCTGCGTGAATACCGAAGAGAAATATTATCAGTGCCTCTCCAATCTCTTCAGGCTCCACGCACAACTTCCCACTGCTGTCTATGACTGGCCCTAATCTTGTCCTAACCAATCTTCTATTCTTAACATATCTAAAGAAAGCTTTAGGATTCTCCTTAATCCTATCAGCCAAAGTCTTCTCGTGTCCCCTCTTAGCTCTCCTCAATTCACTCTTTAGCTCCCTCCTGGCTAATCTATAGCTATCCATTGCACTAACTGAGCCTTCAAGCCTCATCCTGACATAAGCCTCCTTTTTCCTTTTAACCAGCAAATCAACTTTTTTCGTACACCAAGGTTCTCTTACTCGACCATTTCCTCCTTGCCTGACAGGGACATACTTATCAAGGACTCGCAGCAGCTGCTCCTTGAATAAGCTCCACATTCCAGATGTTCCCAGTCCCTGTAGTTTCCTAGTCCAATCTATGCACCCTAATTCTCTCCTGATGGCCTCATAATTACCCTTCCCCCAGCTATAATCTACTGCCCCCAGCTTCATGCCTATCCCTATCCATCACTAAGGTGAACGTAACCGAATTGTGGTCACTATCACCAAAATGTTCACTAACTTCCAAGCCTAACACCTGGTCTGGCTCATTGCCCAGCACCAAATCCAATGTAGCCTCACCTCTAGTTGGCCTATCTACATACTGAGTCAAAAAACCTTCCTGCACACTTTGTACGAAAACTGACCCCTCTAACGAGCTAGAGCTATAGCTATTCCAATCAATATTAGTAAAGTTAAAGTCCCATTTGGAATACTGCGTCCAGTTCTGGTCGCCTTACTACCGGAAGGACATGGAGACTCTGGAGAGAGTGCAGAGGAGGTTTACAGGATGCTGCCTGGTATGGAAGGTCTGAGTTACGAGGAGAGGTTAGGCAAATTGGGACTGTTTTCCTTAGAAAGACATAGACTTAGAGGAGATCTAATAGAGGTGTACAAGATTATGAGGGGTATAGATAGAGTAAACAGGGTTAAGCTTTTTCCTAGGATGGACTCAAATAGCACGAGGGGTCACGGGCTTAGGGTGAGGGGGGTAAGGTATAATTTGGATGCTAGAGGGAGTTTTTTCACACAGAGGGTGGTGGGGGTATGGAATGCGCTGCCAAGTAAAGTGGTGGAGGCAGGTACTCTGGAGTTATTTAAGAAATACTTAGATGGGCACATGAACAGAATGGGAATGGAGGGGTATAGAAAACTGATTTAAAATAGGGATCATGAGCCTTGGGAGTCCCTGGGAAGTGTGTAAATAGATGATGATATTGATGTACTTGTTTTTATCCTACAGGTGCTTTGGTCCACCTTGTTGTCTAACAAGGGGCATACACGCGATGGGTCGTGAGAGGACTGCTCTTGGATCTTTTTCGAGAGTATCCTAGTGCTTCACGTCGTTAGTGTATGCTTGACCTGGACCATCTGATGGGCAACACGACAGCTCAGTGACTATCGCTGTGCTGTGCAGATACATGGATTTGGGCCTGTGTCTGTGGGAGTTTGCGCATTCTCCCCGTGCTTGCGTGGGTTTTCTCCGGGTGCTCCGGTTTCCTCCCACATCCCAAAGATGTGCTCTTAGGCTAATTGGCAAAACAAATTCTCCCTAAATTGTCTCAAATTTGGTTTTTAATCCATAGATCTATAAACATGGACAGGGATCGCGGGTAGAGGTGGGAACATCGGGGTGGTGGCGTGGGCTTGTTGGGCTGAAGGGCCTGCTTCCCATGCTGTTTTGTTCTTTGTAAGAAGTCACCACTTCACACAAATCATTTGCAGCTCTACCAGTACAGATACAGTCACTTCAGCAAGGCCTCAATCATGGGTAGAATGGGTAACACAAGGGGAGAATGCTTCACATCTGAACAGATGTTGGAAGCATTGACAGCTGTGAGAGTACCCATCAGAAGACTGCATATAGCTGTAGCCATGTAGAATTCTGCTTCAGTTATTATCAACATCACAGATTAATATTCATATTATATGGTTAAAACTAACTAAACAAGGTGCAACCAACTGAAATGGTGGTGGTAAAAATGAAACTATAAATGGAAGTACTTTAAAGATGTTTTCTTGAATCTTGAAGATTCATCATAGAATCATAGAATCCATACACTGCAGAAGAAGCTATGAAGAGGCATGAACCCATGACCCCTTCCAACGAAGGAGTGGTCATCATCATGGAGATTCACAAGCAGATTCAGCAACAGTATAGTAGTCTCCACATTATGTCATCACTGATCAGTCAGTACTTGGTAGCTGGACTGAGTAGATAGGGAGAAACTGTTCCTACTCATAAAAGAATCAAAAATGAAAGGGCACAGGTTTAAAATGATTTGTGAAAGAACCAAATATGATGTGAGAAAAATTTTCTTCACACAAGTGGTTCAAGTCTGGGATGCGTGCACTATCTGAAAGTATGGTGGAGGCAAGTTCAATCGAAGCATTCAAGAGAGCATTAGATGATTGTTTCTACGCAAGTAATGTACAAGAGTTTAGGGAAAAGCACAAGGTCATAATGTTCATTTGGAGAGCTGGTGCAGACACAATGGGCCAAATGGTTGCCTTCTGCACTGTAACAATTCTGTATCATAGTGATGACTCAGAAGTACATGGAATGCAAGTGGGCCCTGATCATGGGAGGCAGGCAGTGGTAATGGCAAGGGGGGATTCCCCACAAGGTGCCCAGTCTCTAGCCACCCTGTCACATTCATTGACTTAAATCCATTCAGGTCCTCATAACCCCCTGACATAGCCACAAAACTTAGTTACACAACTGGATTCATTTGGGTGTCTTCATTAGTGTCAGTGTCATGGTGAATAACTTTATTGCAAGGAAGCCATTTGTCTTGACCACTTGCTAAATGTCATGTAGTTCTTAATGTCTCATTGCACACTGATCATTAGAAGCTGAATGGGTCTGAGTTCAATGATGGGACTAGATAATGGTGGGTCAGGCTTGAACCTGAGGCAAAGAGACCATATATTAGGATAGAGATTTGCTTGAGGCACACCTGCTTGAGGCATTTTGGGGCTCACCTGAGTGTTGCATGCCCTGTGCTCCAGTGAACCATACCTGGATGAGGGCATGTGGGCTTTTCCAGTTTTCAGGTCAGTAAGCAAAGGATCAGCAGGCACTATGGATGAGTATATGTATTAACCAATCATATTCTTCCTCCTCTTCTTCTGAAGGCAGTCATTAATCTCTTCCAGTGCGTTCCACTCCACCTTGTAGTGCCATGTTATGCAAGGTGCAGCACATCACCACTATACATGAAGCCCTTAAAGGGTCATATTCAAAGGCAGCCCCTGGACCAGTCAATTCACTGGAACCATATCTGTAGCAAACCAATAACCTGCTGAATGATTCACCTATTTCAACTTCTTGGTCACAGAAGATGGCTGAAAAACAGCATGTGGGTGTGAACATACATCCAAAAACATACAATATATCCTACAGATGAGTGAAGTTACAGGTGACTAATTGTGAGATCTTGCAGATATCAGCATCCAACATCTGAAATGATCCTGGATGAAATCATATTCAGAGCAACGACCACCTTGACCACTATTGGTGCTCATCCATTCTTCTTGCCTCAGGTATTCTTTCCAAAAGTCTGTGATCACCTGCTGAGAAAACCATAACTTTTGAAGGCACTGTACCCCAAGAAGCTGAGATTTTTCCTTCATCTAACTCCTGGCCTTTGGTTGATCCTTCTGCTGCATATGGCTGCAGTGCATTGCTGTAGCTGCCATTCCTTTTCCATTTGCTGGCCCTACCCCTCAGGTTGCTATGTTGAGTGATGCTGTAGCTCTTTCTCACCTGAAATCAGCATGTGTGGACCTCCTGTCCATTTGCAGACTTAAAGACACAATGGTCTCAGTCCCATTGAAGTGTCAAATATTGCAATAGAAATCTTCAGCAATCTTTTGCCTCCAGCCATCTCAATTAGCTACTCCTTTAATGTCACGTCTTCTGTGGATGTTGACAGAGTTGTCATTTATAGAACTGAATGATTCACTTATAGGTTTTGATGAATTCCTGCCATTTACTCACTTCCTCTAGCTTGCTGAATTTATGGGTTTCAGCTGCTGCCTCATGTCTTTTTCCCCATTCTCCAAGCAACACCATCCTTCCTGTCTCATTCCTGAGCTATCAGTGTCCAACTCCTTGATAACTTCTACACGTTAACTCTGCTTCTCTCTTCACAAATGATGCAAGATCTATTGAGTATTTGCATTATATTCTGTATTTATTGAATGGATTCAGTTAATCCCTCAATTTGTAAAGTATAGAAAAATATATTTTCTCAGATCTGAATATTGCAACTGTTACTTTCTTCATCAACTAAATGGTTGAATATTTGCTGGTAGGTTCTGGGTGATCTGTGCAGACATGGCTGCTCAGTATAATGTGCCTGATCCTCATGTCCCAGGAAAAATGGATATGGCTTACCAGGGATTGGCAAGCTACCTGTCCAGTGGAGGTGAGTGATTTGTAATCTTTGTACTTTTTATAATGACTTTCCTGTTGCTTACTAATATTTATTTATTATTATCAAATGTATTAATATGCAGTGAAAAGTATTGTTTTTTGCATGCTACAGAAGCATTTATAGAAAAGGAAACAAGAGAGTGCAGAATGTAGTGTTACATTCATACCTAGGGTGTAGAGAAAGATCAACTTAATGCAAGGTAAGTCCATTCAAAAGCCTAACAGCAACAGGGAAGACGCTGTTCTTGAATCAGTTGGTATGTGATCTCTAACTTTTGTATCTTTTCCTGATGGAAGAAGGTGGAAGAGAGAATGTTTGGGGTGCGTGGGATCCTTAATTATGTTGGCTACTTTGCCGAGGTAACAGGAAGTATAGACAAAGTCAATGGATGGGAGGTTGGTTTGTGTGATGGACTGGGCTACATTCATGACCTTCAGTAGTTTCTTGTGGTTTGGGCAGAGCAGGAGCCATACCAAGCTATGATACAACCAGAAACGATGCTTTTCATGATGCAGCTGCAAAAGTTGGTGACAGTTGTAGCTGACATGCCAAATTTCCTTAGTCTTCTAAGAAAATAGAGGCATTGGTGGGTTTTTTATACTATGGCGTCAGCATGGGCGGGGGGAGGGGTGGAGTATCTGGACAGTTTGTTGGCAATCTGAATACCTAAAAACTTGAAACTCTCAACTCTTCCTACATGATGTAGACACGTGCATGTTCTCCTTTATACTTTCTAAAGTCGATGACGATCTCCTTCATTTTGCTGACATTGAGGGAGAGATTATTATTGCTGAACCAGTTCACCAGATTCTCTATCTTGTTCTTGTACTCTGTTTCATCGTTGTTTGAAATCTAATTAACGCTAATATCTAATTCTCTCACTGCCTCTGTCTGTTTAATGGATAGCTTTTCAAAGTTACGCTTTGCTGGATAATTTGTATCCGTTTACATTCACCAGCATTCGCCAAATTGAAAAACTCTTAAGGCCTTAATACTACAGCAACTCCAGGCCACTACGTTGGGTCTTCTCTTGAGTCTGGCTAAATTAATCATTAACAAGTCCAGGTAGAGGGCAGTAAAGGGATCACCCATCCTGACATCCTTGTGTGATTAAGGCCTTCTGTGCTCGGTGGGCACCATGGGACTGTGGTATTTTTTTTCAACCTTTTAATCACACTGTTTTAAATTTCCTTTGAAATTCTATTTACTCTGATGCAGTACCCCTTTATGGGCCTGTCTTTTAATTTATCCCACAATTTTTGATATAATTTATTTGGTTAATCCTAAAGAAGTACATCTGACCAGAAGTCATTGCCCACTATATTGTTATAGAAGATAAGGCTACCGGCAACAGTGCACACATGATACATTCAATGTGAAATGTAAATTTGGATCTGTGTTCTTTACAGAACGCATTTTGAACTCTTCCATTGCTTCATTCGACATGTGCTGACCACAATGTTGCTTTAAATAGTAGGAAAGTCTGCTCATCAGCATTATTTAAGGCAATCACTAGGTAAAATACTGCTGAAAAGAGACATATTGATGAAACTTTTTGTCTTGCACTCATCAGGATAAATGCAGGAATGCCAAATTTCAAATTGTCAAAAGAATTTCTCTACAAAAGAAAGAGTACTGATTAGTTGGCAAGTCAACTTTGGCCAAGGAATTGCAGAACATCAAGATGGATAATTGAGTACAGGGCAAGAATTGAAGTTATTTCTTTTGTTTATAAAGAATAGGTCACTGCTGCATATGAATGTATGTTGCTTATAGCCAGTGTAAATAAACAGGTTACAAACTCAACTAATTATCTTAAATTGATTGTTAATGTAGCCACGAGCACATTCAGAATTGATCAAACAGCAGACTGTTTGCTTTGCAAGCCAGGATTGTACTCTGATTACAAAAAAACTGCTACTTTATTTGACCAATCAAATGTTGGAACATTAGAGCTGATCAACTCATATAACACGTTCCTCCATCTGTTGGTAATAGACTTTGCAGATGGAAAATAATGTGGATAATTGTGATGTTATCTCTTTTGGTAAAACAACTGGAAAAGTAGTTTTTTAAAAGGTGAGGAATTAAGAATTCAGAGGGACCTGTATACCTTTGAACACAAATCACAGAAACCTAACATGCAATAGAGCAACAATTAAGAAAACAAATAAAATGTTAACCTTTAATACAAAAAGAATTAGCTTGAAGAAATCTTACTGCAATTATATAGGACCTGATTGAGAAAAGGGAGAGGCAATCTTGAGCCCATGCTCACCATCCATGCAAATGTCAACAGAGACCTGGAAATCGCAGTTCTCTCTAGCGAGTTCATGATTTCAGATCTTCTCCTCCCTTTGCTGGCGACATCATCAGGTTCACACTTATAACAGATGTTGCTGGCACTGCCCCTTGGCAAGTTTGAAATTGCTAGATTGGCATGATGGCAACCTATGCCAAGGGGTGGGCCCCAGTGGGATCCTCATGGGGCAGAGTAGGGGAGGGATTCATTTTAGATGTAGTAATGGCTGGGGATCAGATGAAAAAACAGGGTACAGTGGCAATACCTGTTGCAGGAGGATTGGTGGTGGGTGATATTGTGAAAGGCATATCCTGCCCGCTATCATGCGCCATTAGGCCTACGGTGGAGGCTGAATTGAAATGACTTATGGATCTGATGTGTTGGAACCAGTGATTACAGTGAATGGATCACTCCAATTGTTCCAGTTTTGAAATTGGATGGATCGATGAGAATTTGTGGCAATTTTAGAGTGACAATAAATCCAGTTTGTGCAATATTCACTTTCTCTCATCGAGGATCTGTTCAGTGTCCTGGCAGGAGGAAAGAAATTCTCCAAAATGGACCTATTGCAGGTCTATTTGCAGATGGGAGTAGTGAAGGATTCATTAATAATAGTCACACACAGGCCTGTTCTGCAATAAGCAGCTTCCTTTTGGCATTATGTCAGTTCCATGGATAAGATCTCGAGTTGCTTTACCTGGACGATATTTTGGTCACTTGGAGGAAATCTTAAAGAGATTGGAGGAGCAATCAAGAGGAAGAAATGTTAGTTCTTTTAAGGACTCAGTTCAGTACCTGGGTTATGTAATTGAGATGATGGGTTACACAAGGTACCCAAGAAGATGGAGACATCATGAATGTCCCAAGATCAGAAAATGTGTCTCAGTTGAGGTCAATATTTGACTTATTAATTAGTTTGGCAAGCTTTAATATGAAAATGTATCGACATTTATGTAAATCAGGTTCACGTCTGTTATGCTCATGAACCTGATGAGTATTTGGGAAGATCAGAAGTTGCGATTTTGTTGGGGAGAACTGTGACTTCCAGATCTTGAGCCCCTGCCAGCATTCTTGCACATGGCGAGATTGAGCTCAAGATCACCTCCCACAGCCACACCATGTTTCTTATACAGTTCTTCCGCAACTTTTCTGTGGAGGGATTACCAACTTTCTGTTCTGCTGGAAAATCCCTATTTTAAAATTCTAATTTTCTTGCTGTTGGGCATTCAAATCATATACAAAGGCAATGACAATCACTGAGTGCATTTGATTTGCCTCCTTTCAGTAAGATTCTATTTGAACTAAGCCACTAACAAGAGTACACAATCATTGTTTACTTGTCTTTTCACACAATTAAAACACTTACTCCTGAAATTAAAAGTTTCATCTTTTGTTTTCCAACTATTAACAACTCTTTCCTTTGACATAGAGTGGGTCGTAGTGAGAAACAAAGTTGAGTGAAACAGGTTTTTGTCATTTTCTATTCTTGGAAATATGTTCCAAAACATGTGGACTACTGAAATGGACTTAAACATTTCATGAAACTTTCTACACTTGGGGAATCTTTGTAGCAAATCATTGTCTATCAAGAATTAATCTCCAATGGTATCCAAAATAAGTACTGATTGAGGAACAGACAATTTCCTGTTCTAATGTTAATTTAATCTTTTCCATATGGCTTTTGAGAATTCTGATAATTTATCACAGCCAGATCACAAAGAAGGATTTTAAGATTTTTTTTTGGATCTGTGGTAATATAATTAGGGCCTTATTTTAAGGCCAATTAAATTGGTTGTCCTAAATTAAAGAATTGGGCATATTAAAATCAAACAGAGTCAAACTTCAGTATGCCACACTTGATTAAGGTCAAATGTACAAAGACATAGAAACATATCTGGGCCTGATTCATCGATCACCCACCATCCCACTGAGACACAGAAGAGATCATCGCATCCCACTGAAATGCACTGACCGATTGTTAGAAGCCCAGATTGGGCCAGACTTTCTGTCACCTAGAATTCCTGCAGTTACTTATATGGCAACAGGTTACATGTATGTAATACCATGGAGATGGACACCAAGGGGAGGGCCTTGGTGGCCTGTCAGGTAGACATCAAGATATCCACTGAGTATTGGAATGCCCTCCCAAGACCTCACTGAGCAGGAGCTAGAGAAGTTTCTGGAAAGGTAGGAAGGGAAGAGAATAAAGATATGCATCTCAGAAATACCAGCAGCGAAGGTTCATCTAGGAGGGTAACCATCTTGACCTTGACTATCTGGAAGACTGACCAGAGAAGAAAGGAAGGAAAGAAGCCGCCATCGAAACATACCTTCATGACAATGGACCAGAGGGACTCAGAGAATTGGACTTGCAATATAACCATCTTTGCACGTATACACTTGAATCTGGGGTATCCTCTTGTTTTAAAGGCTTAATAGTAATATTATTAATAAACTTAATGAGCCTTTAGTTGTGTTTATCCTTCATCTGTCTTGCAAACAGAGGCATTGGGATAAAACTTTTGAGTAAGTAAATTGGTCAAAAGTATCTGAGGTTTTTGAGGTTTTAATGGTATAACAAATCAATAACCTTGACTAATTATCAAATGTGCTCCTTTAATTAAAGTTAATTTTGGATGTTGTATTGATTAAAGTCTCATAATTATATTTGCATCACACAAGTGCCAGGCAACGACTATCCCCAACAATAGAGAATCTTAACTATCCACCCTTAATGTTCAATGGTATCAGTGATGCTGAATATCCCACCATCAACATTCGGAGAAGAAGTCTACCATTGACCAGATGGGTCTTCCATTGTGCACCATCTATCGGGCATAAGTCAGGACTGTGATAGAACATTCTCCTCTTGCCTAGGTGAATGTTCATATAAGCTCAACAATTTAGAGGAGCAGTCCACTTGATTGGTATTCCATCTGCCAACTAAACATGTATGTAGTGTGTACAATCTATAAGATGCACTGCAGCAATTTGCCAAGCCTTCGAGTATAATCCATGAACTGTACAACTTAGAACAACAGGAGTAGCAGTCGCATGGGAATACTAACACTTGCAGATTCCTCTCCAAGCCATTCACCATACTGATGTAATTAGAACTATGCTGCTATTCCTTCATTCTTGTTGGCTTAAAAACCCAGAACTCCCTCCCTAAAAGCACAATGGGATGTACCCAAACTGCAGCGATTCAAGAAGACAGCTTATCATCATCTTCTTATATTTATCACTCAAAAGTACTTAGTTGGAATAATTTGACCAAACTTTGTGTTCAGTGCAAATTTATGATGTCGGTAATGAACTTCACACTGTTCAATGAATTTGATCAGGGATCAGATGGTGAGATGCTGTTTTCTCAAAGTTTATGGACGAGAGTTGCATTTGAATCAATAAATTCTAGATGTTCTAATTCAGTTCCAAATAACCATAGACAAAAGTTGCTGCCAAGTTTTACATGAAGTAATAGTAGGCATTGTTAACTTCACCATTATTTTTTGCACAATCATTGTGCAGGGTGGGGCATAAAGATGCCAGCAAGGCCAAATATGAGAATACCATATTTAAAAAGCATCCTGATCTCAAATTAATGTTAAAGACCCCACCCAAATGCTAGTATTGGGGTGATGGTTGGGGGGAGGGGGTGCAGCTGATGGCCTGGCCCACAACCCCTTCCCCCAGTGTGAAATGAATACTTGCTATGGGGTTGGCTGTAAGACCCACCCCTTGGCAATGTCAACTTAAAGGTTAAAAACTTTATTTTCCAAAATTTCAGTGTAATGCTTATTCATAAAAAGATCCACCTTATTGTAAACTGTGACAATAAATATTGTATCAGATATATAATTTATCAATATTTCTGTGTCTATTTTTAATTTTGCTCTCTAGGTGATCATTATTGGGTTATTGACACCGACTATGATAACTATGCCATTACATATTCCTGCCGTAGACAGAAGGATGATGGAACATGCGATGATGGCTATGCCATCATCTTCTCCCGCAATCCACTTGGTCTTCCACCAAATATCCAGCGCATTGTTCGTCGGAGACAAGAAGAGATTTGCCTCTCTGGGCAGTTTGAACCAGTGCTACAATCTGGTAAGTAACATTAAGACTTGTTAAAGATGAACAGAAACTCATATCCATCTTCTTGTAGGAAATCGTTCATTCTCAATGGGTGAACTTGGGAAAAACACTTTTTCCCAAATGCTGCTATATCTGATTTTCTGGGCATCTTGTGTACCTAAATATTCAATATGGTGGATTGGTACACTTATGCAGGAGTCACAAAATAAGTATTTCAATTACTAATTAAAAAGAAGCATCAAATGCTTATTCTAAGACCCATTCATGTTTAGGCTGTATCTGCATCTGACTACTTGTGACACCAGCAGCCAGCTAGGACCCTTCAGCAACATTGTGTCACACAAGAGCCCTTTAGATTTGGGTTAGTTATTGGTTTATTATTGTTGTTTATATTTCAACCATCATAGGACATAGAACAATACAGCACAAACAGGCCCTTCGGCCCACGAGTTGCGCCGATCACATCTACCAATCCACAGACCTATCTATAACTCCCATCCTATTCGTTTCCATATACTCATCCAGAAGTCTTTTAAAAGACCCCAGCGAGTTTGCCTCAACAACCTCTGATAGCAGCCGATTCCATTCACTCACCACCCTCTGAGTGAAAAACTTACCCCTAACATCTCCTTTGTATTTGCTTCCTTGCATCTTAAATCTGTGTCCTCTCGTAGTGACCATTTCAGCTCAGGGAAATAGTCTCTGAGAGTCCACCCTATCTATCCCTCTCAACATTTTATAAACCTCTATCAGGTCGCCTCTCAACCTAGCATCATTGGCCAGTTTTTTCTGAAAATTTAATTCTGACATCTATAAACTTTTTGCTATGTGCTACAGTTTATTATTGCCTTTGAAACAGTTTATTGAAGCTGTGTATGATCAGGCAGAGTTGTCTTTGTGATGAAGTCCTGAAATAATAAGATAGGCAGCAGAAGTGGGAGAAGGACATTTCACACAAGACATTGTCCACAGTGGATTATCAGAGGATAGTCAATTTTACTGCATTCAATTTGTGAAGTGCCTTTGCTTCAGAAAATAGCTTATAACTGGTAATGCCATGTATTACAATCAAAACCTGAACTTTATGTTAGGTCACTCATAGCACTGCCTGTAACTGACAAGACTATACTGATTTTGACATTTCTGCAAAAAGCTCCTTTTGAGCTACAAGATGACACCACTGACAATTCTCAGTATACAGTCCACCAAAGACCTATAAAGGCTACATCAACATGATGGGGTACAATCTTACTTATCTTGCTGCACCTGTCAATCGGCGTAATGAGCTGGGAAAATACCATGCAATGCAAAAAAATCCAATTTGTGCCCACTGCCTAAAGCTTTTAACATGACTTTCACTGCATTTCAATTTCATTAGCAAGTTTGGCACACTTGTGCTCCCACTTCCCACCTCGCTGACATGATGTCATGCCAGCATAAATTACTACTGCTTTATAAAGATGTGATTGAGGCACAGCAGTAGTGAAAGTGAGCAAGGAGTACTACTGAGCATCAACCTGGGGCACAAGGGGCAAAGATCTCAACTGCTGTCAAGCATGGGGATGAGGGGGGGGGGACTTGCATGAGTGCAGGGGTGTACATGCCAGTCTGGGGGTTGCGTTGGCCTGGCGCTCATGTTGCACGCATTAGCCCTGCCTACTGAATGACCTCCCTAGGAGATGCTTATTGGTTTGGATTCCAAACCAACACAAATGTCCACAAATGTCACTCTGGTTATCCTGTCTGCCGGACAGGCTCTGTGGCTGCCTGCTGAGATTCCATCCCAGGCCCCACTAATAGTAACAAACACCAGGTCTAGCAACTGTTGCTCCAATCAAGTTAGCTCAGCAGGTGCTAACACAGCTCCTCACACTGCATGGACACCACTGTGCTTCCCACAATGGCAACCCATAGAATCCATTCAGTTCAGAAGGCCATTCAGCCCATCAAGTCTGCACTGACTCTCAAAAAGTACCCCACCCTACTCCTGTAATTCCACATATTTACCCCATTACTTCCCCTACCTATACAGCTGTGTGCATGCCACCCTAGGAGCATGCAAGTCAGCTACGCTATGTACAGCTCGGACTTTCCTGGGCTCTTCAAGTACCAATATAGGCTGATGGGATGGCTTGTGGAAGATAAGATCTACCCACTGAGGGCTTAGCTGATGGCACTACGAGGCCCATGTTGCCACCTGACCCATAATCAAGTGGTGCATCAGTCTCCTGAAAATACTGTACCGCTGTCTGGACTGGTATCTTCCAGTACAGCCCCCTGAAAGTGTCTCACATTGCACTGGTCTGCTGTGCGCTCCACAACATTGCGCAGCATTGGAGCAACATCCTGGAGGAGGAGGGGGCCAGGCAGATGCCCCTTGGGAGAAGAGGTCCAGGAGGAGATGGAGGATGAGACCGAGGAGGAGTAAGGGGCTAGAGAACAAGCAGTGGCAAGGATACTGCAGAGCAAGGCAGTGAGGAAGGCCCTGATCAATGCAATGTTCTCCCAATAAGGGGGAGAGGGGGGTGTCCTGAACTCCAATGCCACACCACCCCCAACCCCTCCACCCAGAGACTTTAACATCACCCCTGAACCTCCCAGCCCTACAGAACCCTTGAAATCACAGCAGGATGATGGGCCTGGGTTGCCTGTATTAGCAAGATACTGGTCCAGGCAGGAGAGTGATGACGACTCACTATGTGGCATGCTGTGATGCTGCCCTGGCACAATACAAGTCTGATTCCTACCTGTGAGTGGCAGTGTGGAGCACCATTGTGCAGACCAGTGCATTGGGTGTGAGTTGATTAGTGCTGGTGGGTTGGGGAGCTGGTCCTACAGTCTGGTGAATATGAATGATGCCATCTCAGGCAGTTGAATGGGCCTACCACCACCTTCTCCGGCCCAGCTGGGATCTCTTGGGGAGCTGGTGGGAGCAAGAGCAGAGGAGCTCATAGGACAGTGGGTAGCACTGCTGCCTCACAGCAAAAGGGACCTGGGTTCAATTCCTGCCTTGTGTAATTATCTGTGTGGAGTTTGCACATCTCCCCATCACTATGAGGGTTTCCTTTGGTGTTCTACTTGCCTCCAGAGACCAAACATGTGCATGTTACATTGAGTGGCCATGTTAAATGCGAGAGTTGCCTAGTGCTTCACGTCGTTAGCGTACGCTTGAACTGGACCAACTGACGAGCAACATTGACTGTTTGCTGTGCAGATATATGGATTCAGGCCAGTGTCTGTGCGAGTTTGCACATTCTCCCCAAGCTTGCATGGGTTTTCTCTGGGTGCTCAGGTTTCCTCCCACACCCCAAAAATGTGCTCTTAGGCTAACTGGCGTTAACAAAATTGTCCCTAAATTAGGCGTCCCTCAATCTGGTCATAATTCTGTAAATTTATTTCTTTATTGTGGAGTCCAATAGGCGTAGACAAAGGTCATAGGTAGAAGAAGGCAGTCACTGAATGTTAAAGTGGCAGCACAGACTTAGAACAAAGAACAAAGAGCAACACAGCACGGGAAACAGGCCCTTCGGCCCAACGAGCCCACGCCGCCGTCCTAACGTCTTAATGACATATCCCTAACTTTAGGCTATGCCTATTGTTGAAGATTCCCATATAGGGACCAATATAGGGACAATTTGTTACCCAATCAGCCTAAGAGCACATTTTTGGGATGTGGGAGGAAACCGGAGCACCCGGAGAAAACCCACGCAACCACGGGGAGAACGCGCAAACTCCCGCAGACACAGGCCCAAATCCATGTGTCTGCACAGCAACAGCGATAGTCTCTGAGCTGTCATGTTGCCCATCAGATGGTCCAGTTTAAGCATACACTGACGACATGAAGCACTAGGCAACTCCTGAAGCAACCTCCAAGAGCAGCTCTCGCACGACATGCCGCATGCATGCCCCTTGTTGGTCAACAAGGTGGACCGAATTGCCTGCAGAAACAAATAAGACTTAATTAAACATGCTAAAAAAAAACTAAGACATTCCCGAGACAAAACTAAAAGATAGTCTACTACTATTTGGTCCTCCCGATATTCAAACAGTCCTGCTATATCCCTCTATCTGCAGACCGCTCATGTGGCTGTCCAAGAGACCCTTAAACAACCCTAGCGTGCCTGCTCCCATCACCTTACTCGGCAGTGCATTCCACACCCCCACTACCGTTTGTGTGAAAAACTGGCCTCTAATATTTGTCTTATACATAGCCCCCCTCACCCTGAGCCTGTGACTTGTTGGGCCGAAGGGCCTGTTTCCTGTGCTGTGTTGTTCTTTGTTCTCTTTGTAAATTGCCCCTTATTGCTAGGGGGATTAGTGAGGTAAATATATTGGGTTACAGGAAATGGTCTGGGTGGGACTGTTATCAGTACAGATTTGATGGGCCAAATGGTCTCCTCCTGTACTGTAGGGCCAATAAGTCTCCCATCAGTGGTGGGGACCAGTGACCTTTCTGCCGTAATGGCATTTTCAAAGAGTGCTTGAAGTACCCCAGCAGTCAAGGATTTGACGCAGATGCTGGGAACTGAGATTCAGCCCACTTTTATGCAGACTGATACTCTGCACCTCTATGGTTGGGATAATATCGTCCCTGTGGGAGGTGGTGGATCACAGACAGAGCAGCAACTGTGGGGTACAATAACATTTAATAATGAGTATTTAAAGTCCATACTACTTTAATCTTGGCACAGTGCATGACTTTACCTATGCCCTCTAATTGATCCTACAACTTCTTAATCTCACATAGTCTATTGCTAGATCTAGGTGACTCCCAGGATGAACACTGGAGATGGAGGCGGTCGGTTGTGTTCCGTGCCCCTGGTCCTGTGATGCCCTTGGCAGGTGACCTTTGGAGGTCTTGGACCTGGAGGGCCTAGCTTATGTTTAGGTGTCAAAGATATGGCCATGCCACCCTGCTCTGATTGCTGGGAGATGTATCAGCAGCAGAAAGGGAGATTCAGAAGGCATCTTGCATACCATCCAATACACTCTTTGCAGCAAAGGTTGACCCAACATGAAAGGAAGGTGAGGCCTCTGAGCAACCCAGCCACAGCCCCCCCAACCCTGATTACGACTGTGGCCCTTAACCCCCAGCTGCTGGACTGCCTAAGAAATCATGGCCACCTTAGCAGTGAACTCAGCTATCCCCCTCAGAGGTGACAATATAGACCTGTGGTAAATGGCATTGATGTAACATCGTGCCAGCTGAATACTCAGTAAAGCTTCAGTATCCGGCATGATGCTTGCAAATGGTTTCTGCCGTTCTCCGGCATGTTCCACATCACTCAACCAGTGAGATTTGTTCAATATGAGGAAATGCAATCTCACTGGCAAAATCATGTTTTTTGAACTCTCCACATTTTGAGCCCAATGCCACTATTCCTATGGATGGAGAGAGTAGGCCTAAATTCTAGAATGGGCTTAGCAGAATGCAAGTTAGTAAATATAATATCACTATGAAAGAAATGGCATGAGAGAAAACAAGAAACTATGGACTAGTTAGCTTGTATTAGTTGTCAGGAAAACGCTGAAATATATTATTTGGCAAACATATTAACAATACATTTGGAAAAGCACAGCATGCTTCAAAGGAGTTTCAAAAGGAAAATCATATTTGACATATTTATTAGAGTTGTTTTAAAATGTAACTATTAGGAGAGCTAAAAGAGATTTAGGATACTTGTATTATCAAAGGGAATTCAATAAGGTGTTGCATTAAAAATTAATATACAAAATAAGGGGGTCACTGAGTTGAAGATAATATGAATGGAGTCTTGCTTAATGGAGAAGCAAAGAGGAAGGATATATGGAATATTTTCAAATTGTGGATTGAACTATTGGTGTAGCACAAGGATCCTCCATTTAGAATCTATATTAATGACTTAGATGAAGATAACGAGAGCAATGCATCCAAGTTTTCTAAAATGTAAAGCTAGATGAATGTTGATTGTAAGGAAGACATAAAGGCTGCAAAGAGATACAGACAGGTAGTATGGATGAATAATAAAGTGGTACGTATCCTATAGAAAGGTATGAGATTATTCATTTCAATAGTACGAATCAAAAAGTGAAATACTTTTTAAAAGGTGTGACACTTCTAAAGGCTGCTGTTCAGAGAAACGTGGGTGTGCTCCAACAAGGAATACAGATGAATGAAGTGTATTGCAGAGATTGTGGAAGTGTGAAGGTATGTAAGGAAAGGGAGTATTGTAAATAGTGAGGCAGAACGTGGTGGACATGAGGTCAATTCTACCTTGCGCACTCCGATAAGGTCATTGAATTTTTTCTGATATGGTAGCCACAACTTGGAATGTTAGTTTTAAGCATCAGCTTCTTCAGTATCTTTTACCTATTGGTGAAATATAGTCCCATGAAGGAACAGAGGATGTGGTCTTTTTCCTCCTGATTATTGCTGTTTGTGTCTTCAGAGTTCTATGATAATAACAAGAATTAACAATGACCCAATGATTTAGGCATTTCCAGAGATGTGATTGTTTTGGACCATTGTCTAATTAACAATCAGTCAAGGATTTCAAAACTCCTAGGTCATCTGTTGAGGGTAGAATTCTGTCCTTCTCAAACACGTAGAAGATATGGAAATCCCACCCTCAGGTTTTTCAGGAGGTTGGAAAACTAAGGGAAAGAACAATCTCTTGCTCTTTGGATGTGGATCTAGACCCTCTAAAATATCATACACTTCTTGTAACAGCTTAGTTTTATTCTAAATTGGAAAGCTAAGGTGCTTAGATGTGGCTAGCCAATATTGCAATGCCTGCCTCCTTCTCCGCCTAGTACTTGAGTTGTGCCTTTACAGGCATCAGTCCCCTTAATTTCAGCGGGGAATCCTCCCTTGCAGTTGAGTCATTGGTGGAGCTTCCCTTCCCAGCAGGCTGATATTAGAGGGATGTGGATTATTGGGACAAATATTTATAGAAAATAGTAATCTGTGTGGTTTAACTACACCTGATAGTTCATAATCTTATTTCATTTATCATTTAGGTGCCTGCCCTTAAAACTCAAGAGGAAAAAGCAACTTATCTGGAGTTGGAACAAACTTTCATTACAATATGGGATTACAGTGAGAGGAAATCTACCTACAGATGACAAAAACCTTAGATTCTTTAAAATTTATTGGTCAGAATAGTTGGTTAACATAAATCAAAGGCTTTTTTCTGTACTTAATAGCAGACATAATGTTTGCAGTATCTTGGCATTAAACATAAAGAAGGAAAGTGGGCCTCAGCACAAATTTCTCATTATCAAATATAACCCCAATGTTTTGTAGAAAACGCTGGGATGAAACCTAAAGACCATTTTTTTCTCAAACAATAAAGGAAGAAATAAGAATTGCTGTTATATCATGTTTGTGTCAAGAGACAGAGACCTTTACCGATAAATATATCAAAAATAAAGAGAGACTTGACACTATAATTTTACTAATATACACAGGGGTTGTATTTCTGTGGGGGTTCTCCTGATCGCCCACCACAACTTTGCAAACCTGCAAAGATCCGGAGAAACCAGTTTTATGCCATCATTCATTACACTATTTTTCTGAGGATTTTGCAACTATCCCACTGACCTCAACACTGCAAACTTGTGAGTCTACTTTTGCAATATGCTACTCCTACAATTTGAGATTACAATTTATGATTAAAGAAGTGGATGAGGTAAACATCTTCCAGGTATACAAATTTCTTGCAGGAAGTACAAACAGATTTTGGACAACCCAGATCTGTAGAGGAACTGAATATATTGAACAATGGGTCTGTCATTAAAAAGGAGAATATTAATATTACATCAGAAAAAGTGTATTTGTATTATTTTTCACACCAATCTGTGGGGCAACAAGTTGTGAAGTTGTTGCTACAAATAATAACTGAAAAGATGCACATAATGGGAATTTGGCATTTGGGATTTGAAATTTACAGCCCTCCAAGATTTCTCCATTTGTGCAATTCTGTGTCATATGAACACCTGATTTCCATTACAACACTATTGATAACCATATTTTCTACTGACTACATTCTGAAATTCCTTACCTAAACCTTTTCACCATTTTCTCCCCTCCTTTAAGAAACTCCTTAAATCTTAGTTCTTTGACTAAGCATTTATTCACCTGTCTGATTATTTATTTATGTAGCTTGGTGTCCATTTCTTCTTTGTCCTTGGACATTTACGATCTTATAAATGCAAGTTGTTAGTCTAAAAAAAGGTAAATCCAAGTAACTCCAGCTGCATGTAAACTCCAAAAGTCAATCAAAGGATCATAGTAGCAGTAATTTTCTAACCACAGGCCTCCAGTGTTTGTGGCAGAGGAGACGTGGCACTCAGCAGGATGTGAGGCTTGTGGCACAAATGTTGGGATATGGGAATTGAAAATGTATGTACTGAACAAACCTTGATCATTCATGTAAGATCATTAAATCTTTTGTAGCACTGCATCCATGATGAGGTTAGGATCCTAGCATTAATCACAACAGCTATGTGCCCGCATTGTCTTCACCCTGTATACTATTTCCACGGAGGCAAAAGTCTCGTCACCAAGTTACTTTATTTACATCATACATCTGTACACAGCCAGCTCTCCAGTTGTTCTCTGCTGAATACAGACTGGGAGTCTGGCACATCTGCTTTAAATAGGGAGCATGAGGCTCCCTGATTTAACCATCAAGAGGACTCGTTAGTCATCTCTTTTGACAAGGACTCATGGCTAAAGTCATCACACGCCTACCCCCCAAAGTCGAAGGAATGCCCTTCGTTTGCTTTCGTCAGGGGTCTTTTCCTGCTTTTGAACATTGGGTCAGGATCCTCCAACTCGGCCTCTGATGTCAGCAATATGTAACGGTTGGGCGCCCATCTCTTCTGCTGCGATCACCGGAGGTCTGGTACCTCAGCCCCTTCAGGTGATAGGGGAATTACTGCAGCTTTGTCCTGTATCCATTTTGGATACTGAGGTTCCTATCAAGCATGCAGGGGAAGAAGTATTGGCTTGACAAGGGGGACTCTGCTCATCCCTGGTGCTGCAGGGTGGACTCAGCTCCAGAACGGGTGAAAAGCTTGAGGCCTGGACCTGGTCCAGCTGTTTCCTTACCACTGCTTCACCTACCTGTAATCGGTAGGATACCGGTTCGATCCTGGACTCAAGTGTTCTGGTTAACCAGGTGGCTCCATTTACATAATTTCTGACCCAAACTCTCTCCGCTGCTTCAAAGTGCCTCTCTTGGCGAATATTGTTATGACCTCTGTACTGAGCTTCCTAGTATTTTTCTTCCTTTCCCAAGTTTGGCAACAACAAACTCAATCTGGTGCAGGGCTGTCTGTCCATCAATAACTCTGCTGGCACAGTTCCTGTGGTGTGTGGAGCGGTCCTATAGTCAAATAACCACCTTGAGAGTTTCATCTCTAATGAGGCTGCTGGCTGTTTTCTCAACCTGGCCTCAACATCTGGACTGCCCATTTGATGTTGGGTGATAAGGTGTCATCTTGATGTGCCCAATCCTATTTGATTTTATAAATTTTGAGAACGCTAGGCTGGTGAACACTGAACCATTATCAGAAACTAATACTTCTGGGATCCTGTGCTTGTGAACGAGGTGTGCAGTTTCTCAATAGTTACCATCATGTTTGCCAAGTTTATAGACATCTAACCATTTCGAATGGACATCTATTAGCACAGGACCCCATGAACGGGACTGAAAAATTGACATGGAGGCGTGACCATGGTCCATCTGGCCATTCCCATAGGTGCAGCAAGGCTGATGGTGGTGTCTTCTGCCCATCTTAACAACCTGTGCTCCTTAGAGCAGTATCCTGTTTTTCAGGTGATCTATTCCCTCCTGCTTCAGTATGGGTGGAATTGCAGATGAACCAGTCTTTCCAGCTGCTCTATTAGCACCAGATGCTTTACTTCACCAATAGATGTCTTTTCGCTTCCACTGGCATATATATCATGTGCATCCAGCGGTTGGGTATCCATAAATTTTAACATCATCACAGTCTGCTCCATTCTTGGTATCAGTGGCGGGGTGTCCAGGAATGGTACTTTGCTCAAGGCATCTGCATTTGCCACTCTAGCACTCGATCAATGCTCCAATTGATACACATATGCTGTCAACAATAATGCCAACACTGAATCCGGGCTGACTTTATCGGTGGCATTGCTTTGTCTTCCTTCAGTAGGCCCAGCAAGGGTTTATGATCTGTTATGATTGTAAATTTTTGTCCATATAAATACTGGTGAAGTTTTTGAATGTGAAGATTATCGCCAGTCCTTCCTTTTCAATCTGGGCATAGCTCTGCCACTGCCAGGGTCCCGGAGGCATATGCTATTTGTCACACTTGTTTGTTCTGCCACCTGTGTGCAAGGAATGCACCCACTCCGTATGGGGACATATCACAGCTAAGTACCAATTCTTTCTTCAGGTCATAATGTACCAATAAATTTTTGGATGAAAGTTGTTGTTTAATTTTCTTAAAGACCCTGCCCTGGTGAGCTGACTATGCACAAGTTTGTCCCTTTTTTAGCAACTGGTAGAGAGGATTCAGAATGGAAGCCCTATTCGGTATGAATTTCCCGTAATATGTTACCAGTCCTAAAAATGCCCATAGCTCCTGGATGGTGTGGTAACTTATTTATTGTGGCGAATTCTTGTCCAGGCGTAGTTGCAGGTATGCGTGGCTCATGTCCAATTTTGTAACGGGAATCCTTCTGCTAAATTTGTGAAAAGGTTCTCAATCCTGGGAATTTTATGCTGAAAGGCCTCTTCCAGTGCGAAAGATTGTCTTTGGGGTTTCGTCAGCTTATGCCATATTCCAAAGGACCCTGGAGAGCATCCTACAGGAATTACCACAGGCTGCAATTTACCTAGGCGATGTCCTCATTATGGGTACTTGTTTAGCTGAGAGTATGATTTATCATCTGTTTGATGAGTCATCTGGCTTTAAGATAGGAACTGTGGGTGCTTACCATTCCTTTGTGCAATTTTTTGATTTCCGCATTTACTTTTTCCCTTAACGCAAATGGTACTGGTCAGGCTTTGTAAAACTTTGGGACAGCTTCTGGGATAATATACAAATTTTCCTTGACTCCTTTGATTGTCCCTAGGCTTTCCTGATAACCTCCAGATATTTGCTCAGGGCCTCACTCAGGCAACCATTTTCCAGCTGAAAGATATTTGTGCAATCTAGCTATCATTTAGCCAATTTCGGCTTGGTCTCGAACCTTCCACCATCATTAATGGGAGCCTAACTAATTGTTTCTCATAAGCAACTGGCACATGGATCGTATCCATCACTTTCAATAGTTCCCCCATATATAACAACAAAGAACAAAACAGCACAGGAAACAGGCCCTTTGGCACAACGAGCCCACGCCGCCACCCCGATGTTCCCACCCTACCCGTGATCCCTGTCCATGTTTATAGATCTATGGATTAAAAACCAAATTTGAGACAATTTAGGGAGAATTCGTTTTGCCAATTAGCCTAAGAGCACATCTTTGGGATGTGGGAGGAAACCGGAGCACCCGGAGAAAACCCATGCAAGCACGGGGAGAATGCACAAACTCCCACAGACACAGGCCCAAATCCATGTATCTGCACAGCACAGCGATAGTCACTGAGCTGTCGTGTTGCCCATCAAATAGTCCTCAGCCTTGCCGAAATTTTGGTCAGGCTAAGGATTGCATCCTAGTGTGTACCTTGTTAAACAATGTCTCCCCAAGACTGATACGGCTGCACCTGTGTCGACCTTCATTAAAACTGCATGGCCATTCAGTCTCACTGACAATTTGATGAGTTCTGATTTTGTCATCACTACACGTAGTAGCTCTTCCTCATCAGAGGTAGGGGGAACTCCTGCCCTTCAGCCTATGTGCTCTTTTTGGCCATGTTGGTCTCCGAGACTTGCTTTTCTTCTGTTGCATCCTGACACTTGGCAACCATTGCAATGTCGTGTATGGCGAGGTTCTACAGGAACTGCTATCACTCTGGGCTTAACCTGATCTTGTCTAGATGTGGTTTTATAGTGGACTTGGGCTCCCTTGCATCTGAATCCTTCCAGAGGCCGTTATGTTGTGGCCTGCCCCATAGTGATAGTTACTTAACCCAGTCTCCCTGGCAAACCTTAGAGTTCATGCACTCTGCTTGCCACTTTTTCGAACAACAAAGCTAGTTGTAATGCCTGTTTACAGTCCAGCTAGGCCTCCACCAACAGGCATTTCTATATCAGCATATTGTTAATTCTGCACTCTAATTGGTCTCGGAGCATCTCATTTAGTGTCCTCCTGAATTCGCAAACCTCTGCAAACATCTTAGCCTTGTTAGAAAACTGGTGATTGACTCCCCTGATTCTCTAAATGTGGAGTAAAAATAATACCTCCACAGGATCAAGGGTGACTTTGGGTGATAATATTCTTGAATTAAGTTTGACAACTCTTGGAAAAATTTTTGAGTCTGTGCCTCTGGGAAAGTTAAACTGTGCATAATCACAAAAGCTGCTGGTCCGCATGCAGTCAGCAGGATAACCCTTTGCTTTTCATCTGAGCTTATGTCATTTGCCCTGAAGAAGTGCTTCATCCTTTCCACATATTGAGCCCAGTCCTTTACTGCGGGGTCAAAAAAGTCCAACTTCCCAAACAGCAGCATGTTTTCTCAACAATGACTTACCCTTAGTAAGTCCAGTGATACAGCAAGTTCCTTCACGTCACTATCTTTTCCTCATCGCCACTGTAATAACTCTACAGAGGCGAAAAGTTGTCACCAAGTTACTTTACACCATACATCTATACACAGCCAATTCTCCTCTTGCACCCTGTTGAATGCAGACTGGGAGTCTGACACATCTGCTTTAAACAGGGAACATGAGGCTCCCTGATTTAACCATTAATTAGGACTCATCAGACAGTTTATACTCTAGCAAGCCAACGTCGGCCTGGCGGAAGTCATCTCACCATTTCTCTGGAGGTCTCCTGTGGTTAACTGATAAAAAGGATAATATCTTTCTCTACACTTCTTATGCCAAGGCCACTAATGCTGTGTCAGAAAATCTTAGAACATACTCTCTACCATGTAATGCCATTAATGAATGTTCAATACATCAAAATCACTTTTAAACAACTTCTAGCATCTATTACAACCACAATGCACCTTTGCTTTAAGATATGCAAGTTGATTTATAAGAAGTAGTGAAGACTAAATTTAACTCATACTAACTTCAGTTTTGTAATCCCTACTGAAGCGTGCAAAGATCCACTTGCCTATATGTCACAATCATTTAAATTAGCAGTTGTACTATCTCCATTATAAATAATCAATGGAGAGTAATCCTACATCAAGATTCCCTTGCTTTTCTGCATTCCCTGTTCAACTTCATGGCCATTAGGTGCAAATTAAAATCACAATTCAGGTATTCACTGAGTAAGAAGACAGTAAAGAAGAGGATATCAAAAGGGAATATGAAGAGTTTTGGAAAAAGTCAAGAAAATATTAGGAAGGCAAAAAAATGAAATTAAATCAAAGGATAGGAAAAAAATTATGGTATTCTCCTGATACATAAATAACTAAATCAAAATCAGAATACAGATAGGTTTACTTAGTGATGCACTCAAAGGAAATGACATATTGGAGAATAAACTTGCTTCAGTATTTACCAAGTGTACTAATAAAATTGGTATGAAAGTAGAAAAAGATATCAAGAAGATGTGAAAACATTTAAGATAGAAAGGTGGAATTAATTGACAAATTCATTTTGGAACTTCCTTCCTCACAACACTATGGTTATACTTATTACATGGACTGCAATGGTTCAAAATGACAGTATCTCAAGGACAATTAGGGATGGTCAATAAATGCTGACCTTGTTCAAAACTGGGGGAAAAGAAGAACATGACAAAACACAAAACAATGTAAACTGGCAGAATGCATCTATAATTGGCAAATCGATTTCAATAGACAAAAAAGTGAGATGTTGCATTTGGTAAGAAGAGGCATATACTGCTTAGATAGCAAGTGTCTAAATGCGAGGTGGAACAAAGTAGTCTAAAGCTACAGACACATTAACCAAAAGTGATGTACGTTAATAAGTGCAATAACATATTATGGAAAACATCTAGTTCATAATACATATGTTTTAAAATGTAACTTTTAGTTTTAGGAATTAAAGCATTAAATGCAAGATAAATAGAAACAATTGTTTGAGAAACTGGTGTGCATCTAATGTATATGCAAGTCAAACAAGCTTGGATTGATGACACTTGAGTTAATCATACAAGTTCAAAGATAGAAGTGTAAAATGTAAAACAATGAATGACCCATCTCTGGATTTACAATGGAGCTAGAAAGTTGACCTTTGTCTCAGTAGAAGTTTAAAATTGTTTATGTAGTTTGCAGATGAAAAGAAGCTAAAAGCAGTTTGTAAACAAGGAAGTTTATTTGTAAGGACAACAAGTAAGGAGAGAGGGTAATCATATTCATTAGAGGTATAAATATGCATACGGACTACAGAATAAAAGAGTTGTGTTGAAGGTAAAAGATCATTAATTTATACTTCTACCTGGAACTTACTAGTGTTCCAGTAGTAACATTGTTGTGAAGATGGGGATAGAAGTTTCCTTTGCTTAATTTATCTGGCTCCTTCTCAGAGAAAACAGTTATAATTTTGGTCTTATATAAGCTACAGCTTACTAAATTGGGGGATGAAGATAAATGTTAGCAGGGCTTGTATCTTAAGCCAAGAAAATATTTATCATTCATCATGCAGAATCTGAGTGGAGCTAGAATTCAATTTTGGAATGTGTGAAGGAGGAAGAAGTTGAAAAATCTTCCTAGGCTGGAACCAGAGGAAGTAATCTACAATTGCCCTCACAGTTAGCCACAGTTAGCCATACAGAAAGTACTTAGCTTGGAAAATGCAGTAAATTCTAAATTAGAGCTAAGAAAACCATAGTGATGAGGTTTTGAAAAGATATCAATGATCACTCAGCCAAAAGCTAAGGAAGGATTCTCATAAAAATTAAATGCCTCCAAGAATAGCTGAAATACTGAGGAGAATTTAAAGTGAGTTCCAGAAGGAATACCTTTGGGTTCACCCCAGACAAAGTCAGTAAACTTTCAGAATTTTGTAACATATAAGGGAACTCTTAAGAGAAAAGCAAAAAGTAAAACTTATAGCATAAATTTTTATAAGTACAGTGTTAATATAATAATTCTAGCATTGTTTGATTTCTTCTGATACATGATAAAGTTTGTCTTTGTTTAAAAACATGAAGTATAGTGGCCTAATTCTTTCAATTCATCACTGGGTGTTCAGAATTATCTTTAAAACTTCTAAAAGTTCCCAACAGGATTATAACACACAAAAATGAACTCCCATCACGAAGAATACTTGGTAGCACCAACTGTAACTGAGCTGGCCTAGTCCTGAAGTACATAGTTGCCAGACTAGGCACATGGCAGCTGCCTTCAGCGTTTTTCTCATCAGCTGTTCAAAGTGAAGGAACGTTGATTCATTAGTTGATGTAGGATGATAGTTAATAATTAAAGAGGTTTCCTTGGTTATTTTTGAATTGATATCATAAGCTATCATGGGTCCATGGTGAATATTATTGTATTGCCACCTCTCATCTGGAACTGATGGACAGGACACATACAGATTTGATGATGGAGGACTTATGGACATTGAAAAATCCGGCAAAAGATCATACTATTGAACCAAAGTCTGGAAGACCCAACCCAGTCCCAACAGGTCCAATTTATGCCACCAGAAGAAATGAACGGGATGTAGTTCACACCAGATGGAAACCTGTACACTGCAGGGTCATTTAAACTTAGCAGTGAGTTCAAAAAAATCCATTTTGGCTGCTCCAAAGGTCTTTACCCAAACTATGGGAATAATGAATTGATGGAGTAGATGCAAATACTCTTGAAGGTCAATTAAGATCAGTTTAAGTGTTATAATCTGAAGTTTTAAATTTCCTTGCAATTTCAACATGAAAAGAAAACAGGCTGAAATTCTCAGTAAGGGAAAAGAAATCTGCTGGACAGTTTTGACTGACAGGCCATTTGGTGTGACATTACCACTTGTTCAGACAGTTTCAATTGAGATCTTTGTTGATGTTTCCTACGAGCCATTATGTATGCTTGGTTGAGTTTCAAAAGCTGAAATTATCGCCACAGGGTGTTCTAAACTCACAGCTCACAACAATTTAAAAGGGCTATCAAATGACAATTGAGGTGATGTCTGAATAGAAGTTTGATTGTTTTTGAAGAAATTAAGCACTTGAAAGATTAAACATTTTTAATGGGTTTCATGAATGGGAGTATTTTCCACTATCAACTATGAGTGAGAGCTGCATTAGATTGATGGTTTATTCTTCTTTACTGCCACATGGCTCCTGAAGTCTGCCCATTTTGAATCTGAGGCTTTGGCATGGGGATGTAAACGACCGGGGGTTGATGTAGGGCATAGGTTGGCATGGACAGTTTTGAGAGGGGTGTGAGGAGGCATGGGATGAGGAGATATGATGGATGGGGCTGGAAGGCCTTCCAAAACAACTGAGATGAAGTAATAGAGAACCAAAACAGCCCTTTTTAGCAACCTGATTGGCACTTGCCCTATCCCCATGCATTACAATCTGTTTCTGAGGCTGACAAGTCTGACTCTATCCTGCCCCTTCCTCCTCAGAATAAAAATTGGGTCTAATGGAACCTTTTAAAATGTAACAGGGCTGTTAATTCAGGGGAGAAGAAAACAAAGAGTATTCAATAGACTTGGCTCTTCCAACCAAATAATTGGGGTTTTGGGCACTGAGGCCAGGCAGGCAAGCTCCTGCAAGGGGGAGATGGAGGGGGTGGTGGAGGGAGGAATTATTGAGGTCAGGTAGCAACGTTACTGTGGATACAGCCTTTGTTGATCTGGAAATCTGAGCCCTTCTGTAAGCTAAAGGCAACCAGGATAGGGGGTACACCACTCCCAACCAGTCTCCTGGGAGTCCATCAGGGTCATCAGGCAACTCTTCCGTGTAATGGACAGCCTACCCACTGCTAGAAAAATGTCAACAGTGGTGGGAAGAAGCCCTCAATTGGCCAAGTAAATACTCAATTGGCCTCTAGGTAGGTTAGCCATCTACTATCTTCTCTACTACTGGCAAGACAGTATGGCAAAAGGAAGATAATGCCGTCCCTTACCAATTTATCCACCCTCTCTCCCCTCAATTCACCTGCTCTCACTCATTCTCACTCAGCAAGTACCAGAGTGTAGGTACAATCCAGCCCCATATCTTTAAGAGTCACAGGATCTTGAGTCACAAGCCATTAGACAACAATTCCTCACTCACAGGAATCACATAGACTATGCACTAGCTCCAATATTTACACTTTAATGGAACCAGAAAGGAAGAATTTAGGTTTTTACCTGATGACTCAGTGAGCAGCAGCAGATGGTTATGACAGGGACATAAGTGGAGAATCCAAGTCAGAAGGTGCAGGAATATTTTAGTTCTATCCAACAAAATAAAGATATTGAACTTCAAGGCTGTTAATACAGAAGATACTTCCAGAGTAGCAGAACAATGAACATGTCATATGAGTATCTAGCTCAACCATTTCAGAAGGCAATTAAGAATCAACTCCATTGCTGTGAGTCTGAAGTCACATACAGGACAGACCAGGTAAGGCGGCAGATTTCCTCCCCTAAAGGACATTAGTGAACCAGATATGTTTTTACAACAATCAACAATGGTTTCATGGTCATGGTAAGATTCTTAATTCCAGATTTTTTTATTGAATTCAAATTCCACAATCTGCCATGGTGGGGTTCAAACTTGGATTCCTCCAAGAACATCAGCTGAGTTTCTGGATTAATAGTCTAGTGATAATGTCACTAGGCCAGCGCCTTCCCTACAAGGTTCTTGCATAGAGATTAAAGGGGCATGATTGATTTTGTGCAGGGCGGGGAGGCTTGGCTCAGGGCGGGGAAAATACACACACATGAAGAAAAATATATTTATTTTAGAGTATTAGTTGAAAATACACACAGAAAAATAAAAGTGACAACTTGGAAACAACTCCAACCAGTTTGTGCTGAATTTTACAATCACATGGGCAAATAGTTTGCATCACATTTAACCATCTTATCTCACATTCCTTCAAACTGTTTTCCTTTACCCATCTAATCTTCAATGTTTCTGTCTAAATCATTAGCTCTGGAAGTGAACACCACATTCTTGAAACCTTCTGTAGAGGTTTTGTTATAGAATGATACAGTTAATTTTCAAAAAAAATATATAAATCATAAATTAACAAAGTAGCATTGTTTTTACAAAACAAGTGATGCTACAAAATCAATACTTTTCACTTATGGTACGGGTAAAATGATTTATAGTGAATGATGCTTTCCAGAACTGAACTCACTTGTTTTTTGCTAATGAATTATATGGAGAACAAAAGATGATTAAAAGAATATAATTTCATCGAGGATTTCAATTCATTTCAAGAAATGTTGAAGTGTATTCTCTTCAAGTTGAGATTTGAGCCTTGAGTATTTCAGGGGAATCGTTACTTTTGATACAAAGAATATAGATTTTTCAGTGAAACTTTTAGAGCAAAAAAAGATATAAAATGTAGAAATATTTAATAATAAATTTCACTTTAAGCTAAGAATTATTTTATAACTTTGGTTGTAAAATACCTGGATCATATTCAACTAAATTACCCCTTTAAAGGGAGCATGTGTATTTATTTATCCATCACAGGCAGTGCAATTATTCTTCACAACTTTCTTAATGCTTCCTTTCAATATATTTAACAGGGTCTGAATACTCTCCAGGTTTGCCCCAGTAATCCACAGCACGAATACGATAGAAACCAGACACTGGAGAATGATCTGACAGAGAGAAAAAGGAAAATATTTTAGACTCCTAAATTCCTTAAAGGTGGCATATTGGTAATAGAGTCATAGAGGCTTACAGCATGGAAACAGGCCCTTTGGGCCAACTTGTCCACAACGTCCTTTTCTTTTAAACCTTTTAAACTAATCCCACTTGCCCACATTTGGCTCATATTCCTCCATACCCATCGTACCCATGTAACTATCTAAATGCTTTTTAAAAAATAAAATTGTACCTGCCTCTACTACTATGTCTGGCAGTCTGTTCCAGACACTCACCACCCTCTGCGTGAAAAAATTGCCCCTCTGACATTTTTGTATCTCTCCTCTCTCACTTTAAACCTGTGCTCTCTGGTTTTAAACTCCTCTACATTTGAGAAAACACAAACACAAGAATACAAGAAATAGGAGCAGGAATAGCCCATCTAGCCTGCCCCACCATTCAACAGGATCATGACTGATCTAAAGCGGATCAGTTCCACTTTCCTGCTTTCTCCCCATAACCCTTAATTTCCTTGTCTATCAGAAACCTTTCCACCCGTGACTTAAATATATTCAGTGAGGTAGCCTCCACCACTTCAACGGACAGAGAATTCCAGAGATTCACCACCCTTTGATTGAAGAAGTTCCTCCTCAACTTTGATCTAAATTGCACCCCCTCCTTATTTTAAGGCTGCGCCCTCTAGTTCTGCAATCCTTTCTAAGTGGGAAGAATCTCTCTACCTCTACCCTATCTATCCCATTCATTACATTATATGTCTCTTAAGATTCTCCCTCAGCCTTCTAAACTCCAACTAAACTGGAGTACAGATCCAGTATATTCAATCTCTCTTCATAGACTAATGCCCCTCATCTCCAGTATCAGCCTAGTGAACCTTCTCTGCACTCCCTCCAAGGCCAATATATTCTTCCACAAATGCGGCGAACAAAATTACTGCACACAGTAATTAAGCTGCAGCCTCACCAGTACCCTGTATAATTACAGCAAAACTCCCTGCTTTTATATTCTATCCCCCTCGCTATAAAGGCCAACATTCCATTTGCCTTCTTGATCACCTGCTGACTGGATTTTTGCGATTCGTGCACAAGGACTCCCAGGTCCCTCTGCACCGTAGCATGCTGCAGCTTTTCGCCTTTTAAATAATAATCCCTCCTTATTAATAATAAGTTATCCACTTTATTATTTCTACCAAAGTGGATAACCTTGGTAGAAAAGATATTGACTATCTACCTTGTAAAGCCTTACACTGAGTTGTAGTTCCAGTACTACCTTATAAAGAATATTCTTTATTCTTTCATGAAATGTGGTTGTTGCTGGTAAATCCTGTATTTGTTACCCATCCCTAATTGCCCTTGAACTGAGTGGTTTGTTAGGCTGCATCAGAGGGCAGTTAAGAGTTAACCAAATTGTTGTAAAAGCAAGAAGGATAAAGTCATTAGTGAATCAGGTGGGTTTCTACAACAATCAATGATAATTACCAAATCTAGTCTTTAATTCTAGATGTATTAATTGAATTTAAATTCCAGTTGCCATGAAACAAAAACAGCAAATGCTGGAAAATCTCAGTAGGTCTGACGACATTTGTGAGGAGAGAATAGAGCCAATGTTTCGAGACAGTTTCAGAGCTGGCAAATCTGCGAAGAAGGGTCATCTGGACTTGAAACATTGGCTCTATTTTCTCCCCACACGTTGTCAGATCTGTTGAGATATTCCAGCATTTTTTGTTTTTATTTCAGATTCCAGTATCCATAATATTTTACTTTTATATTATGGTAAATTTTGAACCCTTGTCCCCAGAGCACTAGCACAGGCTTCAGGATTATTAGTGCACTGACATTATCACTATGCCACTGTATCCCCTAATGTATCCTTTACAACTGGAAAATTGGCTGGACTATATGCTGAATCCTTGCTAGGGTTCTGCTGCATTTAGATCAAGCATTTAACTTCTTTGTGAGGGAGAGATTGTCTGTGTATAGGGAGCCTCAGTGACTTCCTTATGTAACAGCATAATTCAAACTGTTGGATATTGCTAATATCACTTACTGGGCGATAAAAGCTGGGAGTCAGACATTTAAAATTAAGATCTACAGGATTATGCTATCAATCAGATGTAGGACACGGGTATAGTTAAAAATCCTTAGACCATTTTATTTTAGATTAAGTTCACTGCAGAAACAGAAAAAAAGAAACTAAAACTCACCTTTTCCCTTGCTGAGTGGAGAATATACAAAAATAGTAAATATAGTATCTTTGTCATTGATTCTTTTGTAAACTTTACCATCAACTGAAAATTCCACTTCAAATGTTTTCAAACATCTGCATGGATCAAAAAAGAATATTTAAAGCACACCTATCTTAACTCTCCATTTGAAATGATAAATAATTAGTTGCTGATGCTTAAAAATTATCATAAAATGAAGTTCCCCTTTCAGAATGACATTCTAGTCTTCTACTAAATTTGAAACTTTAAGGAATTGTTCTGATAATTTTCACAAAGAATACCTCCTTTTTATGTTAGATATTCATTGAAAACAGGAGAGATTTAAAAAATTATAAATGTTGAAGACCTGAATTACAAATAGAAACAGTTAGAAATAAACAGCAGGCCTGTATGTATTTGAAAAGATAACATTTCCAGGAAAATTCCAGATTGAGACTATGACCCCCTACCTAAGAATGCAGAGATATCCTGAAAGGTTGCTACCTAAAATACTAACTTAACTTTCAGCTGCTAAGGAACTTGTACATTAAGCATTTATCCATTCTCGTATGATTTCCAGTACTATCAGATCTGAGATCTGGTAGTACTGGACTTGCAAACAGCCAGGTCAGTGCAGAGATCTTGAAGAGTTTTAGAGTTGGTGCAGGTTAATAACAGGAATGAGGTCATGGAGGGATTTGAAAATAAGAAGCTGAATTTTAAAATCCTGCTGTTGTCGGACCAGCAGCCCAACGTGAGCACCAGGGTTAAGCATTAATAGGGTTTGGTGAAAGTTACAATTTATGGAGGGTAGAAGATGGGAGATTGGCCAGGAGAGTGTTGGAATACTCAAGTGATAGACGAGGTTTTCAGCAGCAGATTTGCTGATGCAAGTCAGAGACAGGCAATGTTATAGAAGTGGAAGTTGGTGGCCTTGGTCAAAGAAAGAATATAGAATAGATGCTCTTTTCAGGACTTTCTTTTTCAAAATTAATTAGGGAGTAACTGCAGCATGCATTGTGTATGTTGGTGGGTCGTGATTAGTCCCTGGGACTTGCTAACAATAAACAAATGAAGGGAGCAAACCAATATATGTTCTACTGGCAGCAGTTTCATGAGGCACATGCAGCATTTGTGCCAAGTTCAAACTATGATTTAAGCATAATCCTAGAAATGGAGAGAAGATGGTTATGCTTGCTGGAGGCCAAACTCACAGTTCCAGAGCACTGCTGAAATTCATCAGGATAATACCTAGGCTCAATTTTCTTTCACTGCTTCATCAATGACCTTATCTCCAGCTTAAGAGCAGAAGTTGAGATGTTTGCTAAGATTTATCCCATGTTCAGCACCCTTTGCAATTCCTCAAAAATTAAAGCAGTTGGGCCCCATAGGCAGCAAGACCTGAACAGACAACTTTACCAGAAGTAAATAGGAAGCCCAAGGAATCTCAATCCTGACACAAATCTTTGAAACAGCGTTCAGAGCAAGTGGCTGGTCTTTCAATTTTTGATAAGTTTCTGATGTGAGTTTTTGGGAACATATTTCAAATGGGTGTAGAAGAAAATCTGAGTCAAGAAGTTCAGTTTAGAATATAAGTTATTCATTGTACTCATTGTACTTTTAACATCTTTAACCATAAATGACAAATTAAAATAGGGTATAGATATTATATTCACATTATTGGATTTTTGGTAGTAAAATTATTTTATTTTAAATAGCGAATCTTGGAGTTTCATTCTTTTAGTAAATACCTAAAAGAATGAAATACAAGATTCGCTATCTAAAATAAAATAACCTGGCTTTGTGGATTTCCAAAAAAAAACAAAAACATTACGTCTACTAAGACCATATAATTTTGAGCTATACGTCATCTGCAAACTTTGAAATCAAACCTGTATATCCAATTTGTTAATATACATCAAAAACAGCAAAGTCCTGGACACTGACCCCAGTCTGAAAAACAGCAGCTCACCACTACTTTATTCTTTGTCTTTCAATGAATTTCGTACTCATGCGGCCACGATTCTTTCAATCACAGGGCCTTCATTTTTCCTCTAACATTGTACCAATGTTGGCTGTTTGATAATTTCAATGACCAATTACTTACTTTGAATTTACATAGTCATCACTCCATGTAACAGCCACTTCTCTGAGTGTCAGTGGTATGAAGCTTACACCACTAATCTGTGAAGAGAAATAGAAATCTATTCAGGGTTCCGTATGATACAGTGTATTTCTTTGGTAACATGTAAACTTTTCAAACACTCAGTTAAATTACATACAACAACAAAGGATTGTCAAGATATTACTGATCTGTTGTGTGTTTTCTTCCATACAAATGATATGAATATCAAATGATGGTATAGCATACAATACTGGCTACAACTGATTTTCAGTGGATTGTTTAATCTATTAAGACACTGATATCCCTCAATAAAAAATAAAAACAAGATATTGGGTAGGATTTAGTTCTAACAGTCTGATTGAACTCGCCGTCACCCCACACCAGTTTGAGACCAGGGGGGGACAGCATACTGCTGATGATCTGACGTCTTATGAGCACAATCAAGTCCTTAACTGGATTGTGTTGGTCCTCCCAAATAATCAAGGGCCACATAAGCCAGAAGTCCCATCCCAAGAGTTGCTGGCCTCTCCACCATTGGCAGTAGTTGCTCCTGATGCAGTACTGAAGCCTCCACCAGGGGTCAATGCTGGATCCCCAGAGTAAGGTTAGAATGGGCAAGTTGGGGTTGGGGGAAATCACAAGGTATGATTCACCAACTCATACTCAATTCTGCCAACCATAATGCTCACTCTGGTAGGCTCCACAAAATTCAACCCTTTAGGTCTGCCCTTCTGTCATAAAATCAGAGAGGAAGCAGAAGAGTAGATTACAACTCCCTGAAGCAGGATTTGAATAGTCAATATAAATGATGCAGAGTCCTGCCATTACTTGGTTCTTCCTTAAATGCCTGGTCCCTAAGTAACAATTGGGCTTCCAAGTTTATTGGCTCACAACCCATTACTTTGTACTCTTATTTCTATATTATCAAGTTGTTGCCCCAGGTAAATGTATCAGTTCCATAATGATGCTAAAAAGTGAAAAAAATATAATTTTCTATGTTACTAAATGGAATTTCATTTCTTACTAACTTTAGTGCCAGCAGTCAAGTGCAGATGTTGATATTAAACCATTTAAATCCTTTAATTTAATTGTTATTCAATTCAGCGCCCAGCATTCAATATTTCCGCTATTCCTTTACTGTCCACATAGGGAAAATATTAATGCCCTATTAAATTCCAATTATATAGCAAGATCCTTGAGTTTTCTTAGTCTAACAAGAATTTATAAAATTCAAATTACAACCTGGTTTGGAGGTCTTTCAGGCTTTGCGCAGATATGCAACAGATACACAGAGGGAACAGGAAGATGCAGTTTTAAAATGAGTTTGCCTTCTGGAGGAAATGGTATTGGTCCCTTAACCACAGGAGCCTAATTAAAACAAAATCAAACTTCAAAACACTGAAATGCATGTTGAAATACAATTCTAATATAAGACATGAAAAAGGTAGCAAAAAGAGAGCAATATAGAAGCAGAATATTTTTGTAAAGATGGTAACACGAGTCAGATTTTATATTATATCATATTTTAGCAAACAGAAATAGTCCTGTTGAATTAATGGCAAACTTGCATCAGTTTTATAACATAATGCCATGAATGTGCCTCGTAACAAGAAATACTAAGAATGTAACAAAACTAACAATTGAAGCCACCAGCATTTCATAGGACGCGAGTCTCCCAGTAATAAGGTTAGCAGGTTTTAGACAGATCAGAAAAACATACTGTCATGCTAATAGGAAACACCTTAGATAAATAATAGAACCATCAAGGGGAGGCATAAATATATTAACTTTTTAGAGCCATAGAAGTTGAGAGGACAGATAGCAAATACACAAAGAGAACAATCAAAGGGAAAAATATAATTACCAACACTCAGGAAAGCACAGAGGCAGGTTTCACCTAGCAGCCTGGAAGCCAGTTCTAGCTGGCAGACAGAAACCTTTGTGAAGACAATTAAAACCATATCTTCGCTGAACTAAGAGACATTTCTCAGAATAATTCCTCAATCATGTATAATGTGGTAATTATAAGCTGGCCTTTACTATAAAAGTGGATGTTGCTTAGGAAGAGGGAAGTCCTGGGAGAGTTCTGAAATCTTAAATATACTCTGGATTAGAAAGGATAATTTTTACATTAACTCAGTGGGTGTGTTTAGTGGTTCTTATACGTAAATGTCTTAGATAATTATAGTCCTGTTTGTTCGTATGTGTCTTTTCCTAATCATGATCATGTGTTGTGCTGTGATCAGGCTGGTTACTTTCTCTATGTCTTCTATGTGACCCTTCACCCAAAATTTTACACCACCACAAACAGGTACTCCAAATTGGTACACCCTTGCAGATAACATTAACTCAATTTGTGACAACAGAACAACCACTTACAGGACTAAATGCACTTGAAAGTCCCATTTCAATCCTGCATGCCATACACCATCTGACATAGCAAGCTCCAAAATTGCAACAGGAGTTGGAACTCCCAGTGTGGGTTGTCCATACCCCTACTCCTGCTTCCATGATATCTATGCCCCTGTATGGTACATGTAGATTCTGCCCTTGTCTTTCAGGAATTAGTTTGTTTTTTCTCCTGCTGAAGTTGCAATGAAATTGAAACAAGAGGGCTATGGAATTTTGTGCCTTTGGCTTCCGTGAGATGTATTAGAATGAGGATACTTGTAAAATAAGTGAAACCCACTTAAAAAGTGAATATTCCTTTGAACTTAAAACATGCAAAATTTCTCAAGATCTACCAAAACTATTTTCTACATTTTTCTACCCGTAAAATTGGTATTTGAATATATCAAATCATTTTTAGTGCACAGAATGCTCAACTTAAGTATAAATCAATAATAATACTATATATTGTTTAAACTGTATAAATTAATTAACATTCTCATTGAATATTAAAATAGAAGTTGAAGTAAAACCTCCATTTCTCTGATAATATGAAACTGCTCCACTGTTGGAAAATCTGGCCTTCCAAGATTCTTCCATTGCAAGTAAGGATTTGTGTCATTGTTGTTGAGATAGTAAATTACATACACAAGTTCTACTGAAAGATTAAACAAACAAAAAATAATTTGCATTGTATTTTACTGGATTTAAAACATTTCTGTAATAGAACAAAGAACAAAGAAAATTACAGCACAGGAACAGGTCCCTCCAAGCCGGCATTGACCATGCTGCCCAACTGAACTACAACCCCCTATCCTTCCGGGCACCATATTCTTCTATTCCAAATCTATTCACATATTTGTCCAGGTGCCCCTTATAATTCACTATTGTATTTGCTTCCACTACCTTCCCCCAGCAGCAAGTTCTTGGCACCCTTTGTGTAAAAAAAATTTGCTTTGTACACTTAAACTTTGCCCCTCGCACCTTAAACTTATGCTCCTCAGTAATTGACTTTTCCACTCTGGGAAAAAGCTTCTAATTATCGATTCTGTCCATGCCCCTCATAATATTGTGGATTTCTATCAGGTCACCCCTCAACCACTGTTTTTCCAGTCAGAATAAATCAAGTTTCTCCAATCTCTCCTCATACTAATGCCTCCATACCAGGCAACATTCTGGTAAATTTTTTCTGTACCCTCTCCAAAGCCTTCACATCTCTCTGGGGGTGTGGAAACCAGAATTGAATTTTATATTCCAAGTGCAGCTTAACTAAGGTTCTACAAAACTGCAACGTGACTTGCCAATTTTTAACTCAATGCGACTGCCGATGAAGGCAAGCATGCCATATGCCTTCTTGACTATCTTCTCCACCTGCATTGCCATTTTCAATGATCTGTATACTCAGATCTGTATTAGACCTTCCAAAATATATTATACTTATTATATGTTACAGCAAGTTTAAAAGATTGCTCTCAAAAAAGTATAAGGAATGTATTCCATTAATAAAGTTTTTAAAAAACTAATTAGATTTGTTTCAATTCACCTGGCATGAGAACATCCTATCTGCCAGCTATAAGGATCCTATGTGAAGTAGTTTAGAATGTGCCCAATCCAGTTCTTTGTGGGTGTGGGCCAATGGCACAAAATTATCCATAATGTACCAGAGTTATAATGTAGACCATGAAAACAATCCCATGGTGTAATGAGAGTTCATGTAGGGAGCTGGGGTTAAGACACATCTACAGGGCTATTAGAAAGCCCTTAATTCCTTTATCTAATTATAACATCCCTACTCTTTGAGCTTATGCTCTTGATACTTATGGGGAAATTCCTTCTTTATCTTGAACTCTCAGCAGGATCTGTGGATAACAGCAGCATTGGTTAAAAAAAATGGAACTATTGTAGCCCTATCTTTAATCCATTTCCAAATTAGACAGTTCTTTTTCTCAACAGTGAAGCCCCTCACCTTGATCATTTCAAAATAAAATCACTGCAACTTGTTCTTAAATGGTAAGGAAGAACATGGCTTATACTTATCTGTCAGGAAATTATCCTGCTAAGTATTCTGAACCATATGTAGCTACTTCCAATGAAGATTACATCATTGTTGCATTTTAGAATGTATTCTGAGAAAGATTACTTTATTATATGCAACAGTTTCACAACAAGAAACTTATACTGGTTCATGGAAACAGATGTTTTTATTACAGAGTTTTTGAGCAGCTACAGTTCCTTCCTAGTATGTATGCTGTAACAAAATAAGATTGAATATCACTTGGTGGTGAATAAATCAGTGACTGAATGGCCTGCTTCTGTGCCACATATCTTACGTAAATAAGATCTGCTAACTCAACAGCATGCAGTTGAATATATTCGTCAGAAAACATTGATCAAAACTTTTCATGGAGACAGTATCCTTGGTGTCAGCTGAAAAGTTGGGGCAAATCTCCCTCTGTACAGGGAGGAAGTAGTGACCACATTTAATTGCTGTCAGATTGCTAACCACTTGAGGACTGCCCCTTTGTGAGAGATGTCCCACCTCCCAAAATTGAATCAGATGGCTGACAATGCTACTGGAAGTGATAGCAATTGATGGGGCTATAGTCAGAATCCCAGCAACAGCCATTCAGCAAACTGGGCTGCAAAGTGGGATGGCGCCATCAATGTTAGGCAGGCAGGCCCCGGCTCAGGAATGGGGGGCGGGGGGGGGAGAGAGACAGACGAGGAGGATGAGGAGGAGGAGGAGGCGGCAAGTTTGGGAGGCATTTACTGTTCCTAGGCAGAACCCTCCATCGGGCATCAGATCCAGAATAGCCTATTCCTTTATCCTGAGACTGTAGCCAGCCCAAAAGGCTCGCCATATGTTATGGGAAATTCTTGCAGCTAGTAAAAGAACAACAGCGGTGGAAAGAGACCAGAAGGATGGGTAGGTTGCCTGATACCTACCTGCTGCTGATCATATTCCAGTGAAGGTGGGTGGGTGACAAACACAGTGTCCTTGCAATGTCTCTCGATTTTATGCCCCGTCTATCTGCCATCTTGGTTGGGCAGTGTGCTAAAATCCTAGTCATTGTTCAAGATGTTCGCTTAACTACTAATTATGGTACCAACTCACCTGTAAACTTTGCAGTAACTTTATTTTTATTGCTCAGATAAGCTTTCAACATCTTTAGTTCCAGTGACTTAGAAATTGATTGGCACTTTTTTGATTGACAACATTTTTAGTCCAGAATAGAAGGAGTTCATCAAGCCAAAGCATGCTTCCGAGAGCAATTCAGCAAGTATCACTCCCTGCAACTTTTTTTCACCAGCTAGTTATCCAAGTTCCTTTTGAAAGCCACAATTGAACCTGTCTCCACCATCTTCTCAGGCAGTGCATTTCAGATTCTAAAACCACATGGTTTTTAAAAAGGATTTTTGCTAATTTTGCCATTCTCATTTTCAACCTGTCAATGGGGATAGTTTCTCCTTATCTATTCTGTCCAGACTTTTCATGATTTTGATGTGAATTCTAACTTAATGCACTCTAACTTAGACATTTATATGTACCATATTTCTACATCTTAATACTCCTTCTTGATAGTCAATTGTCTGATAATTTGGTTTAGTCCTTACCTACAGCACTTGTTAACTTGCCACAAAGATATTGGTCTGTTCAGGTGCAATCCACTCAACTTGAATGGGTCACTCCTGCCACAGAATTTGAACTAAAAACTCAGTTTTAAAACATTTGGGTTTACCTGATCTTAACATGCCAAAAACTACATTTACCTTCTTGGGTGGGAAAATTGGTCAGGTTGACTGTCACAAGGCTAATATCCGATGATGTCCGATTGTCATCACTGTTATAAATTATTATAGCAGATTGCCAGCTGTCAGACGCATGAGAACGTGAAGGTTCATGAATACTTGCAATTACTCCCAAAGTGCTTTCCTCATTTGATGATCTAGCATCACCGTTGACCTTCATTTTTACTTCAAGTTGTTTTTCACCTGTATGTGGAAAATAAAGTGTTAAAAGAGGAATTAATTATTTTATTATTCAGATGTTAGAACTGATAACAACTGGGGTAATCAAAACATAACAAAAATATTCATAGGACAATTTAAAGGAAAGGCTGTTGCAATATTGAAATAAATTCAATAATCCCAGGTCAAAAAAGCCAGGAACGGCTCAGCTGGGCTCACATGTACCTGTGCATCACAAGATTCTGAATTCAAATATCCTCCAGATATGAGTGCAATAATTTAGGCTTATTCTTCTGGTCCAGTACAAAGGAAGTGTGCCACTTCCACTAGTGCCGTTTAAAATTAGCCCAGGGCTCAGTCTGCTTTCTAAAGTAATGCTAAAGGTACCATTGCCACTATTTCAGGGAAGTTATCCCTGGTTTGTTGGCCAATATTTACTCCTCAATCACATCCCAAAAACAGATGATCTCATCACTAACATAATGCTGTTTACTGTGTCCAAATTGGTTGCTGCATTTTCTATATTGCAATAGTGACCGAACTTCAAAAATATTTCTTTGACTATAAATTGATTTGGGACATGCCAAAGTTATGAAGCAACATAGAGAAATGCACGTTTTTTGGAGCAGTTTCAGATTTAAAAAATAAATAGCTAACTATACAGGTAAGTACACGAGTACCTTAGCACAACAACCAAGCATTGCCCCATTGGGTATCACATGGGCACCATGTCATTTAATCTGGAAGCAAAGTCACTCAGCTGTCTTACATCCTGTAATGCATGATAACATTAATATCTCAGATCTGAGGTACTTGCTGCCTCACACCTACCACTATTATCATCCGTTTCAAAAATCCTGATTGATCTGTTATTGCAGGATCGGGACACTGTAACTGTGAATTAGAATTCTGCATTCTTCTTACAAGAGCAAATACAAAAATGCACACAAACCACAGGTCACTGTAAGAGGACATGCCAACATTTTACATTTAGTAGCACACGAAGATGAACCAATGGCAATAATTGGTGTTGGCTCAATCGAGTAGGGAGCTATGTGAATCACTGTATCCATGATAGATTTGTCAAATTAGTGTTTCTTCAATCCCTTTGCCAATAATCACTTCCCTTAAAGAAGTTCACAAAGCAGCTGTTAAATACAGGATATTACTCAAATAAACAAGAATTAAACGTCTCTCCAGAATCTGCAAATGAGGATATAGGCAATATGTCGATAGCACATTCCTGAATTGGACTATCTTAGACGAGTCTGGACAGGTGATTAATATCTCAGCAGGAGACCATTTTGGGAAAAATGATCTCACCATCTACAGTCACAGGTGGACAGAGTTCTAAAGGCATTCGGCATGCTTGGTTTCATCAGTTAGAACATTGAATACTGGAGTTGGGGCATTTTGTTATGGTTGTTCAAGACATTAATAAGGCCACACTTGGAATACTGCGTGCAATTCTGGTCATCCTATTATAGAAAGGATATTATTAAACTAGAAAGAGTACAGATTTTCTAGGATGTTACCGGGACTTGATAGATTGAGTTATAAGGAGAGGCTGAATAGACTGGGATTTTTTTCTCAGGAGGCTGAGGGGTCATCTTATTAGAGGTCTATGATATAATGAGGGGCCCTGATCAGCTAGATAGTCAATATCTTTTCCCAAAACTAAATGGCATAGGTTTAAGATGACAAGGGAGAGATATAAAAGTGTTTAGAGGTGCAATTTTTTTTCACACAGAGAGTGGTGAGTGTCTGGAACAAGCTGTCAGAGATAGAAGTGAAGGCAGGTACAATTTTATCTTTAAAAAGCATTTAGATAGTTACATGGGTACGATGGGTATAGAGAGAGATGGGTTAAATGCGGGCAATTGGGATTAGCTTAGCTATTTAAAAAAAATTAAGGATGGCATGGACAAGTGGGCTGAAGGGCCTGTTTCCATTCTAAAAATCTCTCTGACTCTAGGTCAGGATTGCAATGGAATACTTCCCACTTGCCTGGATGGATGTAACTCCAACAACACTCAAGAAGCTTGACACCATCTGCCTGATTGGCACCACAGTGACAAACATTCAATCCCTCCACCACTGACGCTCAGTAGTAGCAGTATTATCTACAAAATGCACTGCAGCAATTCACCAAAGGTTCTTAAACAGCACCTTCCAAAGCAATAGCCACTGCCATCTAGAAGGACAGGGGCAGCAGATAAATGGGAACACCACCTGTAATTTTCCTCCAAGCCTCTCAGCATCCTGACTTGGAAATATATCACTGTTCCTTCATAGTCGCTGGGTCAAAATCAAAATCCTGGAATTTTTGTCCCTAATGGCATTGTGGGTTAAACCCACAGAACATGGACTGCAGCAATTCAAGAAAGCAGCTCATTACCACTTTCTCAAGCACAACTAGGGATGGACAATAATTGATGGCCAGCCAGCAACCCATTGCACAAATGAATTAAGAAGAAAATTCTATAACTTTCAAAATACTTGCAGAAAAGGAGACAGGTAGTCCCAGAATGAAGATACTAAACTGGAGGAAGACTAACTATAACAGTATTAAGCAGGAGCTACAGAATACAGACTGGGGGTGGCTGTTTGAGGATAAATCACATCCAATATGTGGAAGTCTTTTAAATATCAGTTGTTAAAAGTTCAGGACAAGTACGTAACTGTAAAAATGAACGATAAAGATAAGATTCGAGAACCCTGGATGACAAGAGATTTTGAGCTTAGTGAAAAAGGAGGCATACATAAATTTTAGGAAATTCGAGAACTGGCTATGGCTTTTGAGGAATATAAAGAAAGCAGGAAATAGCTTAAACAGGGATTTAGGAAGGCAAAAAGGAGGCCATAAAATGTTGTTGGCATAGGCAAGGTACCAGAGGATTGGAGAGCAGCAAACATTTTTCTCTTGTTTAAGAAGAGCAGAAGAGACAATCTGGGAAATTAAAGGCCTGTAAGCCTTAACATCAGTGGCGGAGAAATTATTGGAAAGATTCTTAGGGACAGAATATACTCACATCCGGAACAGAATAGGCATATTAGCAATAGGCAGCATGGTTTTGAGAAGAGAAGGTTGTGTCTCACAAACCTGACTGAGTTCTTTGAGGAAGTGACAAGAAAAAGGATAGTGGATGTTGTATACATATACTTTAGTAAAGCCTTCAACAAGGTTCGTCCTGGCAGGCTGACACAAAAGGTGAAGTCATATAGAGTCCGAGGTGAGCTCGTAAGATGGATACAAAATTGTATCCATCTATGCTTGGGGGCATAGTAAGCAGAGAGTAGCTGTGGATAGTTACTTTTCTAACTGAAGGTCTGTGACAAGCTCTGTTCTACAAGTGTTGGGACATCTTTTTTTTATATATATACATATGTTTTGGAGGAAAATATAGGTGGACTGATTAGTAAATTTGCAGATGAAAAAAAATCTGTGGGAGCAGTGGGTAGTGAGGAGGATTGTCAGAGGATACAGCAGGATGTAAATTGGCTACAGACCACCACCAAGAAATGACAGATGGACTTTAATAGGGACAAATTGAGGTGATGCTATTTGGAAGATCTACTACAGAGTGAAAGTACACAGAAAATGGTAGAGCCCTTAGAAATATTAGTATATAGAGGGATCTAGGTGTACAGATCCACAGTTCCCCAAAGGTGGCAACTCAGGTGGGCAAGTGGTCACAAAGTGTATGGCATGCTGGCCTTCATTGGGGTGTTGAATATAAGAATTGGAAAATCATGTTGCAGCTCTACAAGACTTTGGTTAGGCCACATTTGGAGTATTGTGTACAATTCTGGTCGCCACACTTCTGGAAAGATGTTGATGCGTTGAAAAGAGTACGGAAGAGATTTACCAGGATGATACCTGGTTTGAAGGATATGGACTATGATGAGGAAAGATTGAACAAACTTGACTTGTTTTCATTAGAGCATCACAGGATGAGAGGGAAGCTGAGAATTACAAGATTATGATAGGTTTAGATAGAGTAGATAGTCTTTTTCCCCAGAATCAAAGGGTGAGACAGGTAAAAAGACTCTGACTATGTAAAGGGAAGTATTTCACACAGAGGGTGGTGAATGCCTGGAATACACTGCTGGAGGAGGCGGTGGAAGCAGATTCTATAACAATGTTCAAGAAGCATCCAGATAGATACATGAATACAAGCAACTAGAATTATATTTACAATAATAAACAGTAGGAACCTGAAACTGCACTGGGGTTCTAATGCATGATGTGGAGATGCCGGCGTTGGACTGGGGTAAACACAGTAAGAAGTCTCACAATAGCAGGTTAAAGTCCAACCAGTTTATTTGATAGTAAACTCAGGGTTTGTCCCTTCATCAGATGGATTCTGATGCAGCCAGGAAGAAGCTATTCTTGAGTCAGTTGGTACATGATCTCAAATGTTTGTATCTTTCCCCTGGCCGAAAAAGATGGAAGAGAGTATGTCTGGGGCACATGGGGTCCTTGATTATGCTGGATGCTTTTTCAAGGCATGGGAAGTGTAGACAGAGTCAATGGATGGGACATTGGTTTGCAAGATGGACTGGGCTATATTCACAACCCTTTGCAATTTCTTGTGGTCTTGTCAAAGCAGGAATATACCAAGCTGTGATATATCCCAAAAAAATGTATTATGCATTTGCCTTTTCAACTTCACACACACTATCTCTCTCAGCATCCGGCGAGCCCTGGCTCTGGTTACCCTACTTTTTCCCCTCATGGGAATATATTTCGACTGTACCCTGAAATCCAACCCACTCTACTGAAATTGGCCTTTTTCCAATTTAGTACTGCTACTTTGCTACATGAAATCGGATGATATTGAAGAGGATTGAAATACATTAAGACAAGGTACATGAAAAGGTGCCAATACGGAAGGTAAAGAAGTCACTTGGTATGGATGGAAAGTATTTTCATTTACTGAGGGAAATGAGGGTGGCAGATATAGTCATTATGGCTCATAACCTTCTAAAGCTTCTCAAATATGACAGCAATATCAAAAGTCAAAAATCTCAGAAGTTTTTAGTTTTGTGTAACATTGTCTCATTTCCTCTTCAATTTGCAACTAAAGAAACATGGAGTGCAATTCTCTCAAATCAGTTTGAAGTGTTGACACCAGTGGAAACCCAAAGTGTTTCTCGCTGGCATTAACAGTACCTGTCAAGTAGGATTCTCCCATCTTCAACTTTTAAATTCATGCACAAGTTGAATCACGCTTGCCCGGCCAGCTTTACAGAAATCAGGGCACTCTATTTAATGGACACCTCAATCTCCATGTTGACAGACAGGTCCCCCTCCCTTCCCACAACAGACATGGCCACTCCCACTGTCAAGGGGAACACTCCAACCCCACAGCACAGAAAGACATCTTCCTCACCACCGATGAAAGAGTGGGTCACCCCATAAAAGTGCAATCTTTGAGTCAAAAGCTGAACATCTATAACAAAGAAGATTCACTAAGATGTTGCCTGGCATCCAGAGCAATGATTATGAGGAGAAGTTGAATAAACTAGAATTGTTTTCACTGGAAAAGCAGAGGCTGAGGGAAGACCTGATAGAGGTCTACAAAATTATGAAAGGCATAGACATGGTGGGTAGTCAGAAGCTTTCTCACAGGGTGGAAGTGTCAATTACAAGAGGGTACAGGTTCAAGGTGAGATGGGGAAAATTTAAGGGAGATGTGCGGGGCGAGTTTTTCATGCAGAGAGCAGTGGTTGCCTATACACACTGCCAGGGGAGATGATGGAAGCAAACCCATATGCTACATTTAAGAGGCATCTGAATTTGTACATGAATAGGGAGAGAATAGAGAGATATAGACTAAGTAAGGGCAGAAGGTTCTTTTTCGTTTAGTTAGGGAATCATGATCGGCATGGACTTGGACGGTTGAAGGGCCTCTTCATGTGTAGTACTTTTCTTTGTTCTTTATTGCAGTTAGGTTGGATATTTTATAAAATTTCACTTCCTCTTTTCTAACCACAATGTTTACAAAGTACCTGGGATGCATTCAAGCATGAAAGGAAAGAAAAATAAACAATGCTCTTACAAGTGGACAAATAATCTATATCAGTATATCAAACCACTGAAAAGGATGCAGACACCAGATGCTGGCGCTCAGTGTTACAAGAGAAACTGACCATCAAAGCACTTCAATGGGGTTTCAAAGCTGCTGTGGGCTAGGAAAGATTTTGGTGATTTTGAATTGTTTCAACACGTCCAAGAAGCATGAATATAAAAATGATCAGGGCACTTCAAAGGTTTCAGAGGGCAAAGGTAATAATGAATATCTTATCCCATAATGGTGTCAGAATTCACCATCTTGAAGCTAAACAATATGTTTCCCAGGGCAACAAGGACAAGTGCAGTCACTAGACTCCTAGGAGAGAATCCTGAGATCAAGCCCTTTACCCCACAGGTGCTTTGGTCCACCTTGTTGTCTAACAATGGGCGTACACGCGATGGGTCGTGAGAGGGCTGCTCTTGGATTTTTTTTGAGAGTATCCTAGTGCTTCACATCGTTAGTGTACGCTTGACCTAGACCATTTAATGGGCAACACGACTATCAGTGACTATCGCTGTGCTGTGCGGATACATGGATTTGGGCCTGTGTCTGTGGGAGTCTGTGCATTCTCCCCGTGCTTGTGTGGGTTTTCTCCAGGTGCTCCGATTTCCTCCCACATGCCAAAGATGTGCTCTTAGGCTAATCAGCAAAACAAATTCTCTGTACAATGTTTCAAATTTGGTTCTTAATCCATAGATCTATAAACATAGACAGGGATCACGGGTAAGGTGGGAACATCAGGGTGGCGGCATGGGCTCGTTAGGCCGAAGGACCTGTTTCCCGTGCTGTTTTGTTCTTTGTACCCCTGTCTGAGGCCATTCAATCCCTAGGCCCCTTGGAGGACCCCTCACTTCAGCCTGGCAAAGGCAGCAGGCACATGGGCATACTACCTACCTCCTTGTTCCCTCTCAGAGTACAATGCACCAGGTCCACATTTGTCTGGATCTGTACCAAAATCCATCCAGTCGGCTTTTAGCTGGGAATGGGGGGGGGGATTGTTGTTGTTGTTGTTGCACGAAGTTGCTGAATTGGGTTTCCAGCCTACTAATTACATGATCAGCTTTGCATAATCAACAAGTTTCCTGGTAAGGCCGGCAGGGTCGGCTGGGTGAATCATGATGTGCTTGCCGCCTGTTGGGAATCCTGTTTTAGGTCTGATGCTCAATCCAACGGGCTGTTGGGATTCCTGCCAGGGGCTAGTAGGCCCAGTGAACCCTGGTCGTAACTTCAATTCACTACAACACGATAACACATCAGCCACATGTGCTGCTACATGACTGTATCAATGGTCACAATTCAAGGAAATAAATCACATTCAATCAGTGCACTCTTCAATATATGACTGTAACTTCCATAACAAATCCAATGTCATACCTATTTTAAAACAGTATACTAGAATTGGATATCATTACTCTTTCTTTCCACTAGGTGTCCACACGTCATTCTATCACCTATTCTACAATTCTGTCTAAGTGCCACCAGAGGGCCTGCATTTTTTTCATTTATTTCCTCATTCATGTGATGTGGGCAAGAATTAGGATTTGGGTGTTCTACCTGTCTTGTTCAGAAGTTATGGGACTGAGCTGTCCCTTATTTAAAGCTCATGACATCTTGCTTATGTGATAAAGACATGGCAGGCTACATTTCTGGAGGGCATACCAGAGCAGCCCAGTCTTAACTCCAATATTCCACTGGCATTGTTCTCTGAAGGAAAAACCAAGATGCTGAGATTGCAGTTTCAGGTTGGTGACCTCCAGCCAATGCCATTGCATTATAGAGACATATAGGATAACGAAGGGGATGGATAGAGTAGAGATAGAGAGATTCTTCCCGCTTAGAAAGGATAGCAGGACTAGAGGGCACAGCCTCAAAATAAGAGGGGGGGGAAGTTTAGATCGGAGTTGAGGAGGAACTTCTTCACTCAAAGGGTGATGAATCTTTGGAATTCTCTGCCCGTTGAAGCGGTGGAGGCTACCTCGCTAAATATATTTAAGTCACGGGTAGATAAGTTTCTGATAGTCAAGGAAATTAAGGGTTATGGGGAGAAAGTGGAACTGATCCACTTCAGATCAGCCATGATCTTATTCAATGGCAGGGCAGGCTCGAAGGACTAAATGGCCTACTCCTGCTCCTATTTCTCATGTTCTTATGTTCTTGTCCTGGATAAATAGCTAAATAATCAACAGGATGACTGGTGTGATGAACATAGAACATTACAGCACAGTACAGGCCCTTCGGCCCTCGATGTTGCGCTGGCCAGTGGACCTTCTAACCTAAACTATTCCAATATCATCCATATGCCTATCCACCAAACATTTGAATGCCCCCAAAGTAGGCGAGTCCACAACTGCTGCAGGCAGGGCATTCCACGCCCTCACCACCCTCTGTGTCAAGAACCTGCCTCTGACATCCGTCCTATAACTACCACCTCTTAATTTAAAGTTATGTCCCCTCGTGTTGGTCATCACCATCCGAGGAAAAAGGCTCTCACTATCCACCTATCCAATCCCTTGATCATCTTATACGCCTCAATTAGGTCACCGCGTAACCTTCTTCTCTCTAATGAAAATAACCTCAGGTCCCTCAGCCTTTCCTCATAAGGCCTTCCCACCATACCAGGCAACATCCTGGTAACCTCCTCTGCACCCTTTCCAATGCTTCCACATCTTTCTTATAATGCGGCGACCAGAACTGTACGCAATACTCCAAGTGCGGCCGCACCAGAGTTTTGTACAGTTGTAACATAACCTCACGGCTCCTAAATTCAATCCCTCTACCAATAAAAGCTAACACACCGTACGCCTTCTTAACAACTTTATCAACCTGGGTGCCAACTTTCAAAGAGCTATGTACTTGTACCCCAAGATCCCTCTGCTCGACAACACTATTAAGGGTCCTTCCATTAGCCCTATATTTCATATGCCTGTTATTCCTACCAAAGTGAATCACCTCACACTTATCCGTATTGAATTCCATTTGCCACCTCACGGCCCAGCTCTGCAACCTATCTATGTCCCTCTGCAAACTGTAACATCCATCCTCGCTGTCTACAACTCCCCCACTTTGGTATCGTCAGCAAATTTACTAATCCAACCCTCTACACCCTCATCTAGGTCATTTATAAAAATGACAAACAGCAGTGGCCCTAAACAGATCCTTGAGGTACACCACTTGTAACTGCACTCCAGGTTGAATATTTCCCATCAACCACCACCCTCTGTCTTCTATCAGCTAGATGGTACATATCAAACCCTGAAAGCAGTAACACATAACATATACAATGGTTTTGAAATCACATTGCATTGTGTGTTTAATTCTGCCCTCTACTGTATGTAAAACTGCAGATGGGGCAATTCCATGCAGATAGAAGCACTGATTGACACTTGGCCGCTGCACATTGTACCAGGAAGGAACAGAAATTTTCTGTAATGTTTTCATAGAGGGCCCTATAATTTCAAGAATCACAACCGACAGCTGCCATATATTTCTCACACTGACCCCAAAGTTTATATGGCTGTTCATTTAAGCCATAGCCTTTGTGGGGCCATTAGTATCATTTTGCTTCTTCTCTGGCTTTTATCAAGTCTTCCTTAGTCCACAAATCAATGTTGTCCACACAGCCAATGCTGCATGGATAAGAGGAACCTGGACGTTATGTATACATAGATCATATGAGGTGGCAGGATAGGTGATGAGAGAAGTTAATAAAATATATGTTAGTTTTACTAACGGGGCACAGAATTCAAGACCAAGGATCTAATGCTGAGTTATTTAGACTCAGCTGGAGTATTGTGTCCAGATTTGACACTATAGGAAGGATGTAGACGCATTGGAGAGAGACCAGAAGATTTTTTATAAGAATTGTCCCACAAATGAGAAACTTTAGTTATGAGAATGGATTGGAGAGATTGGGGCTGCTGTTCTTGGAGAAAAGTCTATAGGGAGATATAATAGAGATGTTCAAAATCACAATGGGGCTGGACTGAATAGATAGGGAACCACTGTTCATGCTTGTAAAAGGGATAAGAATGAAAGGGTACAGGCTTAAAGTGATTTGCAAAGAAGGAAAGATGATGTGAGAGAAAACTTTTTCACATGAGTGGTTTTGGTCCTGAATTTCTGCCTGGAAATGTGGTGGAGGCAGGTTCAATCAAGGCATTGAAAAGGATGATTATATGAATAGAAACAATATGTAAGTTTACAGGGAAAAGGCAGGAGAATAGCACTAAGTCATGATGTTCATTTGACAAGCCGGTACAAACTCAGTAGGCTAAAAAGTCTCCTTCTATGCCATAACAATTCTGTGATTCTGCTACACAAATTTCTCTTTCAGTTGTTTCCAAGACAAAGCTGTCAGGCTTTCATTTCCAATGTCCGTACTTGGCAATCTTTCTCTCTCTAACTACTTTAGCAACCCTTTTGATTCATGCATTTTTGGTCTCGATCAAAGAGTTGTTTTTCTATCCATTCAGCTGCACAGACAGGAAATTCTTTAAATGTTCTTCTTTCATGAGGGTCTATTTGTTGTTTGTATCATGTTTCTGCAGCCTTTGACACATCTCTTTTCAATTTCCACAAGGAAGGTAGCACTACCATGCTTAATTCCCACTTTTCTAACATGTTTTGTGAATCATCTTGTACCACATTTTCCATCCATTCATTTGCTCTAGGTGATAGTATCTGAACCAGGAAGAAAACAAATACAATAGGTGGCAAGTTAGAATCATAGAATGATGGTGCATAGCAGGAGGCCAAGGAGGCTATTTGGCCTGTGCCCGCTCTTTGAAATAACTACCGAATTATTCCCTACCGCTTGTTCCATATCTCTCTACAAACGTTTCCTTTTTAAATGTATTCAAGTTGGCCTAACATTATTGTGAATCTGCAGAAGAGGCAGGCAGAAGTCACTGTTACCTATAGAAATTAAGTGAAGGATGAAAGAGGCTTTGCCTGGATGTTGCTTTACAAGAATGCCAGGTCAATACTGCAGGTCATCTGCCACATAATCATATATACAAAATGTCACTTAACCCTGCTAACTCCATGGCAAAACTTAATGCATGTCCAGATTATTTGATGGCCTTCTGCTTGAAGAAAATTGGGGTTTAAAGATGAACATAATTCTGCAGTGGTCAGCCTTTAGCAGGCATTGGGCCATAATTTCCTCAGTCCATGGCATCTCATTTGGTGGGTACCCAAAAATTTGCTGGGGAATCCCTCTTGGACATTCCCACTGAACGGTTTACGTGGCAATTGTTTAGAAGGGCTAACAGCCCCTACACAATTGCACTGGGCTGGGATTATCTAACAAAGCGATTTAAATCACTAGCTTCAGATGGTTCTGCCAAATTTACACTCATAGTGACTCTTAAAGAATTGGAAGGAAAAAAAAAAGCAATTATTACTTCAGAGTAACTAAACACCTGGACCAAACTGTGTAATCTCCCCATCATACACTGACCACAACCCCCATCCAAAGGGGACACCCACATCCACCCTAAATAAGCACCTCATGCCCTCACCATGGCATTCCTCACTCCCCATGCCCCTGCCCACAATCCTGCTGATGTCCAGGCCCCCCCATATTTGATTCTGCTTCGCCTCCAGCGATGTTTGTATTGCCTTGCCGAAGTCTGAATCTGCTGCCCCAATACCCTATTCCCTTATCTTAGAAACTTATCTTCTCCCTTTTAATGGGACTTTTAAACTCATGTTTGATAGCAGCTGGTGCCATAAAAAGAGGGCATGTCTTCTTTCACTGTTTCTTTTGCACTTTACTATTGGAACCATAGATGCACTTATCTTCTTCAGTCTCACCTGGCCTAAAACTCTGGACTGCCTCCAAGTCCATAGGACTTCTTTTTGGGCCTGTTTGCTGCCCTGGCACCAGCCACTAATATGCTCTTGGCACTGCCAGAGTTTCTGGCCAATCTGATGAGCCAGCAGCTTCTGAGAATTGGACTTTCTCCCTAATAAGGAGCAGAAGACTGACAGTGCACCTATTTAGCCTATTTGCTGCTCAAACAATAAGCATGGCATTGTTTAATTAAATATGTAATTAAAATTATTAAAACTGTAAGACATGGCTACTTTCATCAGAATGTGACGATAAAATTCTATCTCAATTCAGTTGTTATTGTTTAATGCACAAATACAAATACAACAAAAAATGAGCTTGCAGCTCCCAAGATAGAAAAAAAGAGCTAACACAGTAGTTATTATAGTCATTAACTATATACATGCATATTGCACAATGCCCATTACCTGGGAATATATTAAAGGATGATGTTCAGGTGGGTAATGGCTCTGGGGAAAAAACTGTTCCTGAGCCTGGTTGTATGGGCTCGAATGCATCTGTAATACTTCCTAGATGGCAAGGGGACCAAACAGTCGATGGCTGGAATGGATAGGGTCTCTGATGGTAAGAGATCTCCTTGGACAGCATTTGTGCTAAATGTCTTGGATTGGTGGTACCTGGGTGCTGATAATGTACTGGGTAGTTCCTCCATGAATTTGAAACTGCAGACCTTTTCCACCTCTACCCCATTGATATAAGTGGGGATGTGCGCTGCCTCCAGACTTCCTGAAGTCCACAATGAGTTCTTTGGTCTTCAGTGTTGAGGGCCAGTTGTTTCCAGCATTCCACATCACTAGATGTTGGATCTCCTCTCTGTAGGCTGAGGAGTGTCAGGCCTACTACTGTAGCATTATCTGCGAACTTGATGATGGTATTGGTGTCACAGACAGGCTCACAGTCATAGATAAAGAGGGAGAGTAGAAAACAGGGCTCTGCACATATCTTCATGCAGCCTTGGAGCTCGGGGTTAGGGTGGGGGAAGTGAGATTACCTACCATAACAAACTGGGGTCTGTTGGTTAGGAAGCCCAGGATCCAATTACAGAAGGAGATGTTGACTCCTAGGATGTGGTGTTTATGGATAAACTTGGTGGGGATGATGGTGTCAAATGCTGAGCCGTAGTCAGCAAACAGCATTCTAACATAGGTGTCCTTGCTTTCCAAATGGGTCAGAGCAGAATGAAGAGTAGTGAAAATAGTGTTTTCCATTGATCTGTTTGTGTGATAGGCAAACTAGTACTGTTCGCAGTTGGCAGGGACATTGGCTTTAAGGTGAGTCAGGACCAATCTCTTGAAGCACTTCATTATGATGGGGGTGAGTGCAATAGGGCAGTAGTCATTCAGGCTCATCATATTCAATTGCTTTGGCACAGGAACAATAATCGTGGTCTTGAAGTATCCTGGAACCACCGCTTGGGCCAGAGACAGGAAGCTATCAATAAAGATCTCAGGAAAGTGGAATATCTGGAAAGTTCATCAAATTTTTTATTATCACTCATGAGAGGCTGAAGCCAGGTGAAACTCTATAAATGCTACATAACTAAAGATACATGGAGGGCTGAATGTAACATCTGGCATACAATGGGAAGATGGTGGGTGAAGTATGCCTGCCTGCTTTTGCTACTGTGAAAACCTGAATGATATTCAGACCTGGGTCTCATTTCCATGAAACTATTGATCTGAACATGCTAATCAATTGCACATATTCAGGGGGGAGGCAATCCAGGGATGCTCACACAGGCCAATCGTGGGTCAGTATATTATTGTGGAAACTAATGATAGCATTCCTGATCCTGCTGTATTCCTGCAACCCTAAAAATAAAAGTGTTGTTTGAACTGCTCAGAGTGATGCAAATGTCACTGATATGCATACATAAGAAGTAATCTCCCTACCGAACAGATTGTTATTCTGGCTGTTCAATTACAGCCCTTCATTTACATGGTTGCTGCAACCAGCATAAACAGGGTGATAATTAAACAAATACCACTTTAAAACTGGCATTTATGCTAAAAATTTTGCCCTGCATGTGGAAATGAATAAATCACGTCAAACATCACCTGATCACCTGACTATTTACTTTTTTATTGCACAGATTAAGGTAACAAATGTCATTAGATAGTAGTTGGGTTACAGTTCTGGAACACCACTCTAAATTCACAAGCCATTAGATTTCATTAAGATGCACACAGTTGGAGATGATGCTTAAAACTATGTTACCCTGTTTTAAAATTCAAAACCATTTACTCACACAGCTGCCTGAAAATTTGCAAGTATGTTGCCTTGTTAATATGCTAAATATCTTACTAACTTAGATTGATCTGTAGATGTAAAACAAAAAAATCTTGGAATATTGCTTTTACTATTTAATCACTTCTAAAGAAGATTCATTGGAAAAAATGTAGAATTATAAAGATTTACTTACCTAACAAAGCCAACAATCCCATTACAGTGAGCACTGGTTTGCGAACCATTTGTACATGTGGAGGATTTGTATTGTTCATCTGAAACCTTGCAGTCAATGTTCTCTGCGTAAAGTAATGTGGATAATAGTTCAGGAAACCATTATCATTGCTAAGCAATGTGAAGTTTATCTTGTTCTGTGGATTCGAAATTAGCAGATTCTGGTGCTGTGCTATTACCTAGCAGAAAACAACAAAGATTAAATCAATTTTAGTTACTACATGGAATTTTAACTATAGCAACAATTGTTAATCAGGAATGGAAAATATTGTGAACTGAGCAATGGGATTCCTTAGAAAGCAAATTGAGAGGTTTTTTTGCGCATTTTTGCTTTTTTGTGCTTTTGTCTTTTATATTTTAAAAAAAATTTTTGAATTCATGGGACATGGGCATCACTGGCTGGCTAGCATTTATTGTCCATCCCTTGTTGCCTGGGGCAGATAAGAGTCAATCACAGTGCTGTGGCGCTGGAGTCAAATGTAGGTCTGATCAGGTAAGGACAGCAGATTTCCTTCCATAAAGGACATTTGTGAATCAGATGGGTGTTTCCGACAATGAACAATGGTTTCATGGTCATCAGTAAACTCTCAATTCTAGGTATTTTCTTTTTTTATTGAATTCAGATTCCGCTATCTACCATGGCAGGATTCAAACACAGATCCCAAGAACACTAGCTGAATTTCTGGATTATAATATTAAATAATATCATTACTTGGCCCGTGCCTCCCCAATTGTATTAGATGATATGGTGCAGGTTACTATCATTTTAAACTTAATTCATAATTTTTACACCTACTTTGATTGGGTTTTAACAATTAGTTTGTACCACTGTCATGTACTTAGTGACTAAATGCACTTGAAAAAAGTGCCACACCCAGACAGAAGTGTAACTGAGGCTATTAATAAAAATAAAAATCCTAAAAGTAATTTGAAATTTTGATTAATTTGTTTACTTAGTCCTTAAAAGTTTCCAAAATCAGGAGCATTTCCCTCACTCTAAAACATTTAAGGGTTGAATGTTACATTTACAAATTGGGAACCTCAGCCCCGTGCAAGTGTAAAATCCAACATGTTGACATTGAGTAGCCAACAGTATGAAGTTGTTGGGTGCCAAAATAAGCAACCCACCAGCATTTTTAAAAAGCTGATTAATCAGCCATTAATTTTATTAAGACGACAAAATACTTAAATTTTACATTGTCCATGCAATTTTCAGTAAGCACGTGAAACACCTTTGGAGGGAATCACGTTATGTATGAGAATAGGGGATATAAAAGCTTAAACTGGAACTATGGCTGGCTTCTGCAGAAAACTGTGATGCTGAAGGTGAGAGTGTTTCACAGTTGTCCAGCTTTGATTTATCACATTGTATAAACTCAATTAATAGTCGATCTTGTGTAAATGTTGACCCTCAACTTTTAACCCAAAAATCCTTAATCATTCTTTTGCCTCATGATAGTTTTAGGAGTGGGGTTGTAGGTAACGATCTAGTGAGTCTTCTCCATAATTGATCTTCTTTCAATAAAACCTTGGAGAACAAATAGCCCAGGACAATTGCTGAATTCAGAAACATGAGCAGCAACAGTTGAGACAGTGTTATTGTTGGCATTTCTCAAGAAATGGCATGGATTTCAATCCCTTGAAAATATTACTCATGTGTAAGTTAATCCTCTATGTTTTCCCAAAGCATTTGATCTCAAAAACTCTACACACATTATGATCAAATTGTCATAAACCAAACCCTAAAGCAAAACTTGATTTTTTGAAAATTGCTTTTGTAATTTTGACCATGAGAAGTTTACTGATTTCAGAACCCATGAATTCCAGTAACACTTTCGGGATTTTAGAAATGAAGTTAAAGCATTTCCCAATAAAAGAAAATTTAAACATACAGATTACATTTAGAGTTAAAATTAATCTTACAAAAAATTACCCCAAAATTATTTCTGATTGGTTAGGCTGACAAGTAAAAGTCCCTTCAGGCAACAATCTTTGATGGTAACTATAAAGATTAAGTATTGTTACCTTACAGCAAACTCACTGTTACTGTGGGAATAGTATAATACAGATAAAGGAAAAATACTGCAGATGCTGGTATCTTGAAACAAAAACAGAAAATGCTGCAAGATTTCAGCAGGTTTGATAGCGTCCGTGGAGACAGAATCGAGCCAATATTTTGAGTCAAGATGATCTTTCATAAGAATTAAATACAAACAAAAGGACAAGATTTATATTGAAGTGTGGGGGAGGAAGAATGTAGTTAATAGGAATGGCATAGAAAAAAGTACAAAGAGAATGTGAATGATGATGATGAAGGCTAGGAATGGTACTGGGAGTGTCCATTATCAAAGGCCTTGAATTCCTTCACTTCTGGGTCATTCCAGCATTATATGGAGATCTTACAGGAATTTTACAGCCTGCAGCCTATTACTGTACATGTGTTTTTATGGATACCATATTCAGGAATGCCAAATAATTCATATCACTCACTACTAAAAATGCCAGTCAAGCAGTCAAAGCCAAAGGATTTGCAGCCATGGCTAATTTCCGATTATTTATTTATTAGTCGCAAGTAAGGCTTATATTATCACTGCAACAAAGTTACTGTGAAATTCACCTAGTCACCACAGTCTAGCATCTGTTCGGGACAATGCACCTAACCAGCATGTCTTTCAGACTGTGGGAGGAAACCGAAGAATCCTGAGGAAACCCAAGCAGACACGGAGAGAACGTCCAAATGCTACACAGACAGTGCCCAAGCCAGGAACTGAACATAATCTCCACATAATGCTGGAATGATGCTTTGAAGTATCAGTGCTAACCACTGTGCTACCATGCCACCCCTTATGCAATTATGCATGGTGCCACTGATTTCATACATAGAATCATACATTTTCTACAGTTCAGAAAGAGGCCATTCAGCCCTTTGAATCTGCATCGACTCTCCAAAAAAGCCCTCTGCCCTATATCTATAATCTGGCATTTACCATGGCCAATCCACCTAACTTGCACATCTTTGGACCATGAAAGAAAACCAGAGCACCAGAGGAAATCCATGCAGATGGGGGATGAATGTGCAAACTCCACACAGTCACCCAAAGCCAGAATCGAACGTGGGATCTTGGCACTGTGAGGTAGCAACGCTAATCACTGTGTCATCATGTAGCAATAAAAGCTCTACCTGGACAGCCAGCAGCATTCATCATTATAAAATATTATTCCATCACAACAAAAAAAGAAAATGCTGGCAGCATCTGTAGAGAAAGAATAGAGCAACGCTGAGAATCCGGATGACATTTGTCAGAGTTAAGAGCAAAGAAAAAGATTTATAGAATGAGGGTGGGGGTAGGTAATAAGTCAAAGGGAACATAAATGAGGATAAAGACAGCTGAAAGAGGTACTAAAAGTATTCATTAAGATATCAGAATGTATGAATGGCACAACAGAGACACAGGTGGTTAAGACAGTTGGCTGGAGGAGGGGAGAGGGCAAGGAGAGTAGGAATGGAGAAGTGGACAAATGGAACCAGTCTTTATCCTCATTTACATTTTAGATTTCAGCATTCATAGTATTTTGCTTTTACCTTATGTGCATTATATTCATTAATGTGCAGATTGTGTGTAACCATAAGCAAAAGATAACCCAGATATGCGCAAGGTAATCAGGGTGCAATCATGATTCATACACTTAGATATTCCCACAGCCACAGGTGTTCACTGATCCAGAATCTTTGAGTGACTGGCTTTTCCCTTCATTCCATCAAAATCTCACCCTGGAGGCCTCGGTACGGCTGCCTATCTCTCTTTATGATACTTGGTTAGCTTCCCACCAAACAGCTGTTAATTGGCTGCAAGATGCCTTCTAGATGCTTTCATAAAGTGGGGGCAGGAGTCAGCAAACTGCACATTTCCTGGTTGGATTCTCACCCATTTCTAAGAAGCATAAATTCCCTCTTGTAAGCTACAGGTTCTGATTACTTCCTGACCATGAAGTGACATTTAATATACAACACAAATGGACATGCAAGTTGAGCATACAAATATAGAATTAATTTTCCCTAAATAAAATTGCTCTTAAGAAAATGTTTGAGTTAGAAGCAACCATGGTCAGAATTTTTCATTGCTTGTGTGGGTACTCGTCCAATCCAGTAACATATGAAACTGTGTGAGAAGATACCCTGGGATATTGCATAGTTGTAAGATATTTCAGTCATCGAGGATGTGCAAGAGTCAGAAGCGTGTCACTAACAATTAAGCAAGTAATTAAGCCCCTTAAAGGGCCAACTGAAAGCTACTTTATGTGATCCATCTACTTTTATGATTAGTGGGTGGGCCGACTGGCCAGATGTCCTTTACACTTTAGCTGTGACCTCAATATGGGGTGCGATAGAATGTTAGGGTTGAAACAAAATTTAAATGCTGTCTGGAGATTGAGGTTTAGGTTTGAATGTGCTATCTAGACCAGTGGTTCCGAACCTTTTATTTGTCATGGCAAAGCTCCATACTATATTAAAGATATTCTAGGCACACCACCTATTTACTCTGTCTTCTTCTCTTATTGGGTACTTCATTTTTTAACTTCTTCCTGTCCTCTTGCCTGTTTTTTTAACCTCTCCGTTTCTCTCATTTCTACCTTGCTGAGTTTTTGCTTTTTGTGCTAGCACATGGGGCCTTTGTCTTCAACTCCAAGACCCATTGATCATGTGCATGGACCTGATAAACGTAAAAAATCTAAACCATGCATATGCGGTACTTTCCCAGCTGGTGCATGCGTGGGATGCCCAGGATTTGTTGAGTCTTGAGATGCCAATGAAGATGGTTAATTTTAATTTAATTACATGGACTTTGAATCATTTTGAATTTTTTCTTGTGGCACACTGGTGTAGAAAGGTTTGCTGCCTTTTTTCATTTTGTTTCAATTTGTAGAGATCTGTAGCTCCTGAAACAACTCCACCTTGGCTGTCTGCCATGAGAGAGCCCATCAGAAATGCCAGCCAACATCCTCTCATTTTTTGGCGCCAGCCCTTTTCCTACTTTCCCCAGCTGAGCCGAGTCCTTCTCAGCACATGCTTAACACCCTAATTGGCCAGCCAGTGTGAATTCATATTCCCAGGCTGCCTGCGAATTTCATAACTGCTGCTGGATCTACTCAGTTACACATCCAATGGATGCAAAATTCAGTCCCAAATCTTAAATATATTAATTTATTTTAGATGACATCAAGTAGCATGATACAGATTTGGATTATAATTTTTTTCAATTTGGTTTCTAATTTCAGTTGTCGAGTTAGACCACAGTCTACATCATTTCTCTGAGTATAAAAGCATAACAGCTGTGGGTTAATCATATAGACCGATTAACCGGTTAAAGTAGAACTGACAGAAGGCTGGAACTAGGCAGTCTGTCTGCCCTATTGATCCAAAATGGTGTGTAGCGGGAACTGGAAAAGTAGGGTGAAAATAAAATGAAATGGTCCACTCATTTTGGTGGTCATAACCAGCTGTTTTCATGTTTCCTTTAAATTAAATAAACAATTGTAATTAACAATAAGAAATACATTCCCTAATAGGAAATTGGATAAAAGAGCATACCAGTTGTTCTAGTTATTAGAATTTTCATAAGTTTAGGCTATCACATTAAATTATTTATTCTTTCCACTATAAATAAACTGTGATAAACATTACAAATGGATCACATTATCATTGAATATAGGTTTAGGCTTAGAATGTACAGTAATCACTACAATAATGATGTAATTGTGAAGTATTAATGCTGGAACACTTCGAACAGTGCTACATTTTATCACAGATAAAAGTTAATTTGGGCTTAAATTAAAAATATTTCTTTCAGTAAAAATTTATTTTGGTTAAAGAATGAAAACTGGTATTAAATGGGTACTGTTCTAATAAGATATGATTTGATACAAGTCTGGATTCAGCACACATTTCTAGTCCCAACTGCTGATTACCTTAATTTGAACTTGCCTGGAGGTGCTAAACCAGACATCTGCAAAATTTAATACTCAAGTGCTGATTAGGTGCAATTTTTATGAAACTGTATGTGTGGGCTCCTCACACACACTTCTAGAAGATGTGGAGTGCTCTGGTTGGCATACTGAACATGTCTAAGGAAAATGCACACAAGCTGCCGGATAAAGTACTTAAGGTTCTGTAGGAGGAGGTCCAGAAGAGAGATGTCTTATATCCACAGGTGGAAGGAACTACATTTCACCTAACATATTCTCTTGACCATCTGCTCTATCTAACCTCAGGTATCACTGTAGAACAGGGTGGAGAGAATGAAAGCTGGCAAAGTGCTGATGATTAAAGTTGACGATTCATAACACATAAATTACAGGTAATGATCATTTTCAAAAAAAAGTGAATTTCATCATCGCCACTTGACATTCAAAGGCATCATCATTGCTGAATCATCTACCATCAACACCTGGAGGTTACCATTCATTAAAAACTTAACAGGACCAACTGCATAAGCTTCAAGTTCAAGTCAGGGGCTGGGAATTCTGTGATGTGTAACTCATCTTCTGACTCGCCAAAGCCCATCCACTATTTAAGGCAAAAGTCAGAGTGTGATGTAATACTCACATGATGTAATGATGTAATGCAATGGTGAGTATTGCCTGGAAATGTGCTGTCCCAATGACATTCAAGGAACCTTGACACCATCCAGGACAAAACAGCTTGTGATTGACACTTTAAATATTACTTCCCTCCACCACTGGTACACAGTATGTTCCATCTATGTGTACTACTACAGGAACTCGCCAAGTCTCTTATGACAGCACCTTCAACATCTGCAGCCTCTAACACAGAGCAGCGGTTCATGGGAACATAATGATTTACAACTTGCTCTTCCAGGTTACACACTATCTTGAACTGGAACTACTTTTTAATCACTGCTAGGCCAAATTCCTGGAGCATTTTCCCTAACAGTATTGAATGTGTTCGCAAGGGCAATTTGAAATGGCCAATGCATGTCGGCCTTCCCAGTAACACCTTGATCCCTAGGTTGAATTAACTCAAAAAATACACTCCCTTCCTGCCGGTGACTCCAATGAAAAATATAGCAGCACACCATTTTTATGTGAAGTTCTCAGAAAATCTATGGAACAAATGTTGCAAAAATGTTGGTGAAGTCATGAAAACTGTCCCAGGATATTTTCTGAAGTGTTTCAAAAATGCTCTTCACAACTCCACCAGTGAAATGGTGGCTACTCCTTAAGTAGTGCTCGAAATTGATAGCAACATCATGTATACATACAAACAGCTGGTCACTGTTAGGAGAAGTGTTAGCCACCAAAATAACAAAAAAAGTCTCTTTAATGAGTTCCAACTGGCATTTCAAGTATCAGTCACTTAATAAGCCTCCAGATGCCATTTCTAATCTTCAATTCCTTTACCTACTTTGTGGATGGTGCCGAGCAGATTAAACTGGTGTTCAGCTTAGGCCCCCAGTTTGGCCATCTTGGAAATCCTTCAGCAATTGTACACACTGTTGAAAATCATCCTCTCCGTTATTAACAGATGTTATAGAAGTTTTTTGGATAATCCCTGAAAATAGGAGCTGAGTTGTGACAAGTAATTAATTTGGGCCCATTCAGTGAAATGCAGGAAACTCCACTGGTTGCATACATCATGTGGCAACTTATCCAAAATTCTGCTGTGCAGATCTTTTCTTGTACCAAGTCCCATGACCTTTCTGTTCTGTGGCCAACACTGGCTCCTGGTCCAGCAATTCCTCAATTTCAAACTTTTCATCCTTGCTCTTAAATCTCTTCTTCATGATGAGATCAGTTGTCAGCAAACTGGAACTATTGCAAGTTGGTAAAGTAAGGAGAGACTAGAAAAAAACTCTTGGTTGATGCGGGTTGGAGGTTTGGACTGGAAATCAGAAGGACAGGAAGTGTGAGAATTTTCAGGGTTGGTGAGAGGTAGTAGGAGGATAGATTGGTGGATATGGGACGGGGATGTGGGAAGCATTGCAAAGTGGGTGAGTAATTCGACTAGGAATGGTAAAAAAAACTGAGACCAGGAGCGTTCATAGGGTTGGCAATGTGGTGAATGCTAGATAGGGAGGGGATGCTATATTGGAATTGCAGGGTTTGGATGTTAGTAAATGATTTGCCCAATGTTAGTAAATAATTTGCTTGACGGATTTGGGAGAGCATTCCTGCTCTTCATAATGCACAAAGAATGCTGTAAAAAAAAATTTGCCTGTCAGATCTGGCTGCCCCACTGGCAGGTTTCTTGAATCTTCTGAAAACCATGCAGGAGGAATTCAATTCCAACAGATACCACAAATACCACAACAGAGCCTCATTTGAATATGATAAACAAAATTACGTCTCTCCCTAAACAGAGTTATTAAGACTCCTCAAAACCAATTATAACTAAAACAGAAGTTGATGTTTTTTCTGCAGGTTGGGAGCAGTTTCATAACTTTTCCAATTTAACTTTAACCTGCTGCCGGATCCGGTCAGAATAATAGAAAAAAAGTTATGTTTCTGAAAAATTGTGACTAATTAGAGTTATAGAGGCATAGAGGTATACAGCATGGAAACAGGCCCTACGGTCCATGCCAACCAGGCTTCCTAAACTGAACTAATCCCATTTTCTGTGTTTGGCTCAATGCCTCTTATCCTTTTCCATCCATGTACCTGTCCAAATGTATTTTAAATGTTGTAATTATATCCATCGCAACCATCTCCTCTGGCAGCTCATATATGTGATATGAAGATGCCAGCATTGGACTGAGGTAAGCACAGTAAAAAGTCTCACAACACCAGGTTGGACTGGTGAAGTCCCAGCATATTTAGCTTCTCCTTATAATTCAAACCTTCCAGTTCTGGTAACATCCCTGTAAATCTTTTTAGTACTCTTTCTAATTTAATAACATCTTTCCTATAGCAGTATAGCCTTACCAGTCTTGTATAGTTGTAACATATCATCACAACTTCTGTACTCAATGCTCTGACCAATGAAGGCAACTGCATCAAATGCTTTCTTCAACATCCTACCTGCGACACCAATTTCAAGGAGCTATGTGCCTATACCCCTAGGTCTCCTGCTTCGACAACACTCCTCAAGGCCCAAAACTAACTATGTAAGTCCTATTCTGGTTCATCATACCAAAATGTAACACATCACATTTATCTCACATAATACCTTACATTTTTAGAGTGGTACAGTAGCACAGTGGTTAGCACTGCTGCTTCACAGCTCCAGGGATCTGGGTTCGATTCCTAGCTTGGGTCACTGTCTGTGCGGAGTTTGCACACTCCCCTCGTGTCTGCATGGGTTTCCTCCTGGTGCTCCAGTTTCCTCCCATAGTCCAAAGATGAGCAGACAGGTTGATTGGCCATACTAAATTGATCATAGATGCACTAGTTAGAGGATTAGTAGATAAAACATGTACGGATGTGGGGGTATGGCCTGGGTGGGATTGTGGTCGATGCAGACTCAATGGGTCGAATGGCCTCTTTCTGTACTGCAGGGTTTCTATCTGAATTAAACTCCATCTGCCATGCCTCGTTCCAATTGCCCAGTTGATGAAGATTGTAGTCCTGGATAACTTTTTTCACTGTCCACTGCACCATCAATCTTGGTGAAAACTGCACCTTGCTAACCATGCCTTCTATATTTTCATCCAAATCATTTACAGAAGTGACAAACAACAGTGGATCCAGCACCGAACCCTGCGGCAACTGCTGGTCACAAGCATCCAATCTGAAAAACCACCCTCTGTCACCATCCATTTCCGGCAAGCCATTTTTGTATCTAATTGGCTAGACGGCAGTACAGTAGCATAGTGGTTAGCACTGTTGCTTCGTGGCGCCAGGGACCCGGGGTCGATTCCCGTCTATGTGGAGTTTGCACATTCTCCCTGCATTTGCGTGGGTTTCCTCCGAATGCTCCAGTTTCTTCCCATATTGGTACATATTTCCTTTCCTTTCCTCTGAAAGACATGCTGGTTAGATGCATTGACCCAAGCAGGCGCTGGACTGTGGCGACATGGGGAGTTTCACTGTAGCTTTATTGCAGTTAATGTGACTAATAAATAAATAATAATAATAGTCCTCAGTGAATCCCATATGATCTAACCTGACTGACCAGTATACCATGCTATACCTTGTCGAATGCTTTGCTTAAGTCCATATAGACAGCATCTACCGCACTTCCCTCATCTATTTTCTTGGTCACTCCTTCAAAAAGCTCTTTTAAATTTGTAAGACACAATTTCCCTTGCACAAAGCCTTGCTGTCTATCCCAAATCAGTCCTCCTCTTTCCAAACGCATGTAGATCCTCTCACTCAGAATCCCTTCCAACAACTTACCCACCACTGACGTTAGGTTCACTGGTCTGTAGTTCTCTGGCTTTTCCCTGCCTCTTTTCTTGAATAAGGGCACAACATTTGATTGCCTCCGGTCTTCTGACACTTACCATGGCTATCGATGACATAGTAAGAAGTCTGACAACACCAGGTTTAAATCCAACCGATTTATTTGATAGTAAACTCACAAGCTTTTGAGGTTTCCCTCTTCGTCAGGTGAACAACAAAGAGGGAAACGTCGAAAGCTTGTGAGTTCACTATCAAATAAATTGGTTGGACTTAAACTTGGTGTTGTCAGACTTCTTACTGTGTTTACCCCAGTCCAATGCTGGCATCTCCACATCATATCAATGACATAAATATCTCCACTAGAGGCCCTGCAATTTATTCTCTGGCTTCCCATAATGTCCTGGGATACGGCTGATCAGGTCCTGGAGATTTATCTACATTTATGCTTCTTAAAACTCCAACACCTCCTCTTATGTAATGTGGATGTTTTTCACAGCAATAATAGAATGTAATGTTAGTTGGATAAAGGGCCAAATTTCTCTATCTTGAGTATAATGGAAGAAGATTGAACTCTTAAGAACTAAACTATTTTGCTAGCACTGGAATTTTATACAAGTTGCCAGCAATTTTGAGATACTAAATGGAATACAGTGGGCTGAAAGAGACTTGTCTGATTCATTTGACGTAAATGAGATCACGGGAACATAGCTAATTCGTCAAACCTACTTCCCGCAACTTCCATTTCATAAGTGGCAAGAAGAGATGCAGAGAAGTATCTCTGGGGTAGATCCTACATTGAGCAGACTATTTCTACTGAAAAATGGTTTCTTTGTCTGCTTATTGACTCTCCATATTTGCGGGACAAATTGGGAAAAAGCCATGTAAATTCTAAAATCTAAAAAGGGATGCAGCTATCCCTCATTTACACTCCAATGGCGTTCCCACATGTTAAACTAAAACCTGTTAAATAAAAATTACCTTTAATAAGAAAACATGTAACAGGATGGGTTATGTTGCTGATCTTTAAAGACCCACTGGCTGCCTCAAAATTAATTGGCCCAAAATTCCTTAAACCCTTACTATCTCAAGAACTATTATTAACATAAAAATTCCAACTAACTTCAGAGTTCCTTTTACTTACGTCCAGCTTTCTGCTTCTCTTGCCTGTCCCCCATTTTCCTTTGACGCTCTTCTCTTCTCTCCCAATCACCTCTTTCCTCTCCCATTCCCTATCCCACTTGCTTAACACTTCCTTCAACCCTTGCACTCCCTCTTGTTCACTTTTCCTACAACCGTCCCACTCCCTTCCACTGTAACTTCTCTTTTCCAAACCTTCAATATGAGCTAGGGCTTGAGAGAAGGACAGCAAAAGGGAGTGAGAATGGGAGGGAGAGCGCAGGTGACAAGAATGATGACTGGGAAGGTTGGGAGGGGAAAGCAGCCAGTGGGAGTATTGGAAGTAGGAAGAGGCAAGCACTAAGTGGGAGGGTCGGGCAGGTGGTGAACATGAAGGATGGGGGAACAAAGTAGTGAGTTGGAGGGTTAGAGGCAGGGAATGAGAGTGTCAGGGAAGCAGTGAGTGGGAGGGAAGAGGTGAGTTTGGAGAGGGGGTGAACAGGAGAAGTGATGAGCAGAAGAGGCACAGAGCTGAAGGATCAGGGAGAGAAGTGGAAAGTAAGGGCTTGTTTGCAAAAAATATTGAATGGATTTGGTAACTGTACTAAAAATAAATGGAAGTGGTGTTACTCTGGAAATATCCATAATTTATAAAACATGCAAAAAAACAAACTGCTGATCACTGGTGATTTCAGGCATGACTTTTTTTTTTAAATGTGATTTATCTGTGATTATACTTTTCACATAGATATTAAGAGAATGCTTTCAACCTAAAGATTTCCTTTTACCTTTTAACACAACAGAAAAAGTGTTGATTAATGTTTAAATTTTGAGGTCTAGACTGGTTAAAATACCACAACAGATGGGACATTGTTCTTTAGGTTGTTGGCCTCCCTAGAGTTACAGCTTCACATATTGTTATATCACATCTGATTTAAAAACTTGCAAATGTATTTTATTCTATGTAATTTCTCACACTGGACTGGCATTGGCCTCTTGCAAACTGGTCAGATGCTAAATGCTTAAGTTTCAGCTGATAAATTGTTCATATTTGGAAAAGAATTGCTTTAGAAAATTTTATGAATTGATCACGTTATATTGAGACTCATTCTTTTAATGTTCCAACTCTCTCACCTTGTATCCAGCTGTGTTTCAAATATCACCAAAGCAAATGAGCTAGACACTGACTGCATCTATTTCTGAGCACTGGTGTTGCATCTTACGATTTGCCCTGTTGCCTTGGATGCAGGCAGCCTGCAACCTGCAAGTACCCTCCTCATTAGAATGATTTCAACTTGTAGCATTCAGCCATCCAGTTACCTGTGTGACTAGATGGCTGAATGTGTAACATGTGTTAAGCTCAGATATTTTCCAGTAATCCTCCAGCTCTTCCATCCCTCTTAAACGACAGCTACACTGAATTACAGAAAGTTGCTAATCTGAACAAAGGAAAAGCAGTACCAGCTAGAGAGGGCTACCAGAAAAAGTAATGCAGCACTGGAGGCATTAGTGACGAGATGGAAAGAAACCATGGACTAGATTTTAATCTGGGGTCGGGGACTCAAAACTTAGAACAATCCTGTGTCCAGATGCCTCATGTTGATGTCAGACTTGCAGAGTAATTTACAGCCAGCCAAGTACACGCTGACTCCCTACACAGCAGTGTAGTCAGCTTCACTTCCCCACTTGATCGTTAAAGTACAACAAATTTATTTCCTTCGCGTGTCCGTGCATTTTTCTTTTAAACCACAGCTTGCTGGCATAGTGATTAGCACTGCTGCCTCACAGCACCAGGTTTGATTCCTGGTTTGTGTCACTATCTGTATGGAGTTTGCATGTTCTCCCCATGTCTGCATAGGTTTCCGTCCACTGTTCGAAAGACATGCTGGTTAGGTGCCATGCTAAATTCTCCCTCAGTGTAACCAAACAAGCGTTGAAGTATGGCGACAAGGAAATTTTCATAGTAACTTGATTGCAGTGTTAATGTGAGCTTACTTATGACACTAATAAGCTTTATAAAAAAATCTCTCATGGTCTGTGGATTCCAGGTCATTACCACTTACTGTGTAAATAAATTCTTCTTCACATTCCCCTTTATCAAAAATTTTAAATTTGTGTTGCTTAATCCTTGTACCATCAGCTAATAGGAAGAATATTTACTTGTCTGCCTTACTTAAACCTGTCAAACTTCAATCAAATCCCTCCTCAATCTCACTTACTGTAAGGAACAATCGTATTATCCTAATTTTTCAATTAAAATCCATCTGTAAAAGTTGGTGAGAGTCGTAGCTAACAGGCCAAATATCTTTATTCTTCCGAGAAAGTAGAGACGTTGGTGGGCTTTTTAGCTATAGTGTCAGCCTGGGGGTACTAGGAGAGGTTGTTGATGATTTGTACATTTAAAAACTGTACATCTAAAAACTCGATCCTTTCTACTTTGTGCCCGTTGATAATAGACAGGGGCATGTTTTCCCTTACGCTTCCTGAAATCGATGACAATCTTCTTCATTTTGAAATTGAGGGAGAGATTATTGTTGCCACATCAGTTCACCAGATTCTCTATCTAATTTTTGTACTCTGTCTCGTCATTGATTGAGATCCGACCCACTACAGTGGTGTCATCAGCAAATTTGAAAATCGAATTGGAGGGGAATTTAGCCACACAGTCATAGGTATACAAGGGGTATAGTAGGGGGCTGAGAATGCAGCCTTTGGAGCACTGATGTTGAGGATGATCGTGGAGGAGGTGGTGTTGCGTATCCTTACTGATTGAGTCAAAAAGTTCAGGATTCAGTCGCGGAGAGAGGTCATGAAGCTTGAAGATGAGTTTCACGGGAATAATAGTGTTGAAGGCTGAACTGCAGTCAATAAATAGGAGTCTGGCATTGGTGTTCTTGTTATCTATGTGTTCCAAGGCTCAGTACAGGGCCAGGGAAATAGTGTTTGCTGTGGACTTGTTGCAGCGATAGGCAAACTGTAGTGGATCCAGGAGTCTGGAATTGATTTGTGCCATGACTAACCTTTCGAAGCACTTCACAATGATGGATGTCAGAACCATCAACCGATAGTCTTTAAGGTATGCTGCTTGACATTTCTTCGGTATCACAATGATAGTGGTATTCTTGAAGCAAATAGGGACCTCAGATTGTTGTAAACAGTGATTGAAGATGTCTGTGAATACCCCTGCCAGCTGATCCATACAGGAATTAAGTGCACATCCAGGTATCCCCTTAGGGCCAGTGTTGCTTTCCATGGGTTGACCTTCGAGAAAGCTGCTCTGCAATCTGCAATGCTGACCCCAGATACAGGTTCATCCAAGGCTTCCAAGGTGGAGGGCATGCTCTCGCTGACGACTTGCTCAAAACGGGCATAGAATGCACTGAGGTTATCGATAAGGGGTGCTTATTATATGTTTATTAAGGAAGAGGAATCTGATAAAATATCTGTAGAAACAGAGATAGAGGAAGCTTTGAAAAATTGAAAGAGAGGAGGCAATGGAAATGGTGGCTATATTTAGGGAAGATAGGCCACTTGTCTTTCTCATGGTCTGTGGGTTCCAGGTCATTACCACTTGCTGCGTAAATAAACTCTTCCTCACATTCCCCTGCAACACAAATTTAAAGTTTTTGGTGCATGGTCTGTGGGTTCCAGATCATTACCACTTGCTGCATAAATAAACTCTTCCTCACATTCCCCTGCATCAAAAACTTTAAATTTGTATTGCTTAATCCTTGTACTATCAGCTAATAGGGAGAATATTTATTTGTCTGCCTTACTTAAATCTGTCAAACTTCAATTAAATCCTTCCTCAATATCATTTGCTCTAAGGAACAATCCTATTATCCTAACTTTTCAACTTAAACCCCTATCCCTGCAACAATTTTGCACCTTCTCAAGGACTTTCATACCTTTCCTAAAGTGTGGTGACCAGAACTGAACTCAAGAGCTAGTTGGGCTTAAACAGAGTTTTATGAAAGTTTAGCAATAACTTTTCTGCTTTTGAACTAAATGCTTCTATTTTTGAGGCCCATGATCCCACATGCTTTGCAAATCAATGACTGGAATTTTACTGTCCTGCCTACCACGGGAATTGGAGCGGGCAAGGGGTGGACCACGGGAATGTCCACTGGTTTCGGGATGTACAAGGCCATAAAATCCCTCCCAATCTCTCAATTTGTCCTGCCAATTTCAAAGATCAACGTGCATGCATGTGCAGACCCTACCGTAGCACGGCTCTTGGCTTTTTGTCCTTAAGCCAATTCTTTATCCACTTATACACTACTATCCTATTCTAAAAGTCACACTTTGTTAAACAGCCTTTTATGTGATATTCTGTCAAATGCTTTCATAAAATCTTTAGACAACATTCACTGCATTCTTTTCATCAATGTTTCTGGTTACTTCATCAAAAAAAAAAATCAATTGGATTAGTCAAACTAAATCTGCTTTTTACAAATCCTTAATTAAGCTTCAAGAGCCTATTAATCTTTTATCTCCTAATTATGGACTCCAAAATCTTACCCAAAAATGATGTTCAATTAACTGGTCTTCAATTGCTAGGACAGTCATTAAACCCGTTCTCTGAAACTTTCCCCTCATCAGGGAAGACTGGCAGATTATAGTAAATCCTTCCATCACCTTTACCTCCGCATTCTTTGGCAACCAGGGATGAAAAAAACTTGAGTCTGAATTTCAGAATGGCGATATATAGTGCCAACCCCGCTAAGCTGGCTGCCATTTCATACACATAGAATCATAGAATTCCTATAGTGCAGAAGGAGGCCATTCAGCCCATCAAGTGTGCACTGACAATCTTACCCCAGGCCCTATTTCCATAACCCTTCAGGTTTACCCTACCATTCCTCTGATCCTAGGCTTAATTTATCATGGCCAATCAATTTAACTCAATTGGACAGTGGGAGGAAACTGGAGCACCCAAAAGAGATCCACACAGACACAGGGAGAACGCGCAAACTCCACACAAACTGTCACTCAAGGCGAGAACCAGATCCCTGATGCTGAAAAGTCACTGTGCTGCTGTGACTGAATAATTGAATGGTGATCAACAGCAGATGGGGCTTTCATTTGCCCATGGAAGGAAGTCTCACTTTGGAGAGCTGTAAATCAATTTTGCCTATCCAGGCACAACCCTGCTGTGGCTACAAGAGGGGCTGCAATGCTGTGCCTCAGCCTCAGCCACAGGACCGCACCTCAATTAAGTACCAGGAGACCTGGAAGTGGGAAGGTATGGGATCTCTGGGAGGTCAGGAAGCGATCTTGGTATTGAGGAATTAGACTGATGGGGGAGATGGGAGGGGGTCGGGGGATCACCTCAACTCTGAAGGAGCCTTCAGATTGAGGAGCCTCCCCTTTCCTGCTAGGGATGGATATTTATTACTTTTTCAGTTTGCCACCCTGCTCCGAATAGTGCCAGAGGGAGAGTGAAAAGCCTTAAGTGGACTTTAATTGGCTATTTAAGGGCCTTAATGGAGCAAGGGTGGGTTTTCCACCAAGGGTGCTGCCAACCCTATTGTGAAAGTGTGTCTGGATAAGGGCAGGCAGGATCTTATCCATGCAAATTACTGCAACCCTTGCTACTACACCACCACCCACCTCAAGCCTCAGAACTTACCAGGACAAGCGTAAATTACTGGTCTTGGTTCATTTGGCTCACCCCACCTCTTGGCTTACATCACTTCTCAACACTGGATCTACGAATGCTCCTTTTCTAGTTCAGCCAAGGATATACTGATCAAAGTTCTGAATACATTTCAGGAATTCCTCCCTCTTCTTATTCTTTACTCCAACATTAACTTCTAAATATCAATTAAGATAAAGCCCTCCTGTATTACCAATCGGTAGTTAGAACAAAGAACAGTACAGCACAGGAACAAGCCCTTCAGCCCCTAAAGTCCGTGCTGACACAGATACCTCTTTATTCTAATATTTTCTTAGAACCCTACAGTGCAGAAAGAGGCCCTTCAGCCCATCAAGTCTGCACCAACCACAATCCTACCCAAGCCCTACCCCCATATCCTTATATATTTTATCTGCTAATCCCTTTAACCTAAGCATCCTAGTACACTAAGAGGCAATTTTTTTTTAGCATGGCCAATCAACCTAACCTGCACATCTTTGGACTGTGGGAGGAAACCAGAACATCCTCACGCAAGCATGAAGAGAACGTGCCAACTCCACACAGACAGTGACCCGAGCTGGGAATCGAACCCAAATCCCTGGAGCTGTGAAGTAGCAGCGCTAACCACTGTGCTACCGTGCCACCTATTCTTGCCTCTACATGGTCCATTTCCTTCTGCCCCCTGCCTATACATGTATCTATCCAGGTGCCTCTTGAAAGTTATTATACAGTCTGCTTTCACTGCCTGCTCTGGAGCACGTTCTAGATATTTATCACCCTCTGTGTGAAAAACTTGCCCCTTACATCTCTTTTAAACTTTCCCCTCTCATTTTCAACCTATGCCCCCGAGTAATTGACCCTTTGACCCTGGGGAAAATGACCTGATTATTTACTCTATCCAAGTGTATCAATCCTGTAAACCTTTATCAGGTTCCCCCTCATCTTCTGATGCTCCAATGAAAACAATCCAAGTTTGTTCAATCTTTCATCATGGTCCATATCCTCCAAACCAGGCACTATCCTGGTAAATCTCTTCTGCACCCTTTCCAATGCACCAACATTCCTTGTGTGGCAACCAGAACTGTACACAATGTTCCAAATATGGCCTAACCAAAATTTTATACAACAGCAACATCATTTTCTAATTCCTATACTCAATGCCCTGACCGATGAAAGCTAGCATGTCACATGCGTTCGTGGCCGCCTTGTCCACTTGAGTTGCCACCTTCAGGGAACTGTGGATCTGCATGCCCAGATCCCTCTATATGCTAATATTGCTATGGGCTCTACCATTTACTATGTACTTTCCTCCTGCAGTAGATCTTCTAAGTTACATTTCTCTGGGTTAAATTTCCTCTGCCATCTTTCTGTCCAGATCTGCAGCCGATTTACATCCTGCTATATCCTCTGATGATCCTCCTCACTATCTGCTATTTCCTCAATTTTTGTATCATTTGCAAATTTACTAATCGGACCATCTACATTTTGCTTCAAATCATTTATATATATTACAAACAACAGAGGCATCAGGACTCATCCTTGTGGAACCACATTTGTTACAGATCTCCAGTTAGAAAAAGTGAAAAAGTACCATTCCACTGTTGCTCTCTGCTTTCTATGCCCAAGCCACTTTTACATCCCTCTTACCAACTCACCTCGGATTCCGTATGACTTCACCTTCTCTATCAGCCTGCCACGAGGAATCTTCTGTATCAGTCTGCCATGAGGAACTTTATCGAAGGCTTTACTAAAATTCACGTATATAACATTCACTGTCCTAGTCAATTCTTCTTGTCATTTCCTCAAAGCACTCAATCAAGTTTGTGAGACACGAGCTCCCTTTCACAAATTTGTGCTGCCCAGCCTATTCTCTTCCAGATGTATGTTCTGTCCCTAAGAATCTTCTCCAATAATTTCCCCACCACAGATGCAAGGTTCACAGGCCTGTGATTTCTCAGATTGTCTCTTCTACCCTTCTTAAACAGAAGAACAATGTTATAGAACATAGAACATTACAGCACAGAACAGGCCCTTCGGCCTTCGATGTTGCGCCAACCAATATAAAAAGCAATGCCCCTCCAAACTAAACCATTCCCTTCTCTTCCATATACTTATCAACTAACCTCTTAAAAGCCACCAAACTTGGCGCATCTACAACTGCTGCAGGCAGGGCATTCCACTCCCGAACCACCCTTTGGGTAAAGAACCTACCTCTGATATCCGTCCTATAACTATCACCCCTTAATTTAAAGCTGTGTCCCCTCGTGCTAGCAACTCTTCAATCCTCTGGCACCTCGCCCATGGCTAAAGAGGATACAAACATTTTGGCCAAGGCCTCACCCCCTCAATATTTTGAGATAGGCCATATATGGCCCTGGGGCATTGTCCACCTTAATGTGTTTCAAAACCTCCTCTTTCTTATCTAAAGATGTCCTAGAATGTCAACATTCTCCATTTTTTGCACACCTCTGCTACCTTACTATAAAACTTCATCTATATCTTTCCCATTATTTGAAGGCTTATAGAATAATCTAAAAAATGTGATTCTACTATTTTTGATTCTCAACTCCAATCAAATGAACCCTGTTCTCGTTCCTCAGGATATTCCCTCTTTTCAACTTTGCAATGCCTTTGCTAACCAGTACTGTCAACCCTGTTATAATACAGGTCAGAAACTCCAAAGTGTTCGATGAAGTCGGCCTTGGATCATAAGTTTTGCACTTTGAATTTGGCTAGGTTGAGCATGAGATATTTCACCTCAGGCATGATTCAACCAATCCACTAAGATCTTTCATCAAACTATCCAGTTAACATGTTTAGAAAGAAAATTAGCAACAGCTTTTTACCAATTACAAACAAGAAAAAAAGAATCATGATGTTGTATAAACCTCAATAGTTAAACAGCGTTTAGATAGGCAATAAATGCCAGCCAAGCTAGTGACACCTCCTCCATTCATGAATAAAAAAATCTCTAAAACCAACTGTACTTTCGCATTTTATTGCTTGTAATTATGCAGTCTCATGCATATTTTAAACTCTTCCCAACCACACCAGTGAGTCTCCCTGCAAGAGCATTGGTCCCTGTTCTAATGAGGTGCAATCCATCCCTTTTGAATAACTTGCTTCTGTCCTAGAATTGATCCCAAAGCCTCAATAAACTGAAATCCTTATTCTCACTAACACCTTATACAATTGCAATAACACTTACCTACGTTTATAATCCAGTCCATTTGCAATAAATGCCAACATCCCATTTGCCTTTTATAGTACATGCTGCACCTGCATACTGACTTTCTACAATTCATGAACTTAGACACTGAGGTCCCTCTGCCCTGATACATTTTGAATCTGCTTTCCATTTAGGTAATTATTTGCCTATTTTTTCTGCCAAAATAGACAAACTTATGCTTATCCACATCAAACTTCATCTGCCAAATTTGCTAAATTTATTCTGTCTATGTTGTTAATACTGACATGTACCACAACGTTTGATGCATCCCCATCTTCCTGCAGGATGTTCTGCAACCTTTCTTTTATGTCTTTTACTCTGGATCAAGGAGGTAATACACCATGCAGGACTCATTATGATCGTTACAAAATTACTCATCTGTTCACCAAACAATGAACTATGGGGAAGGCTGCAAGGTAGTGATATTGTTGCTGGATGAGTAATCTAGTCAATCACTAGATTGAATTCCACCATGGCAGAAGGTGAAATGAGAATTCAATAAACAAAAAAAATGAAAAATCTAATGATGACCATGAAACCATCTTTATCATAAAAAGCTACTAATGTCCTTTAGGAAAGGATATCTAGTGCCCTAATCTAGTCTGGCCTATTTGTGACTCCAGATCCACAGCAATGTGGTTGACTTTTAGATAGGCAATAAATGCTGGCCCAGCTAGTGACGCCTATCCCATTAATGAATAAAACATTCTCCAAAATCAACTGTACTTTCACAGTTTATTGCTCGTAACTGCGCATTCTCACGCACATTAGTGCCACTGTCCACACTGCGCATTCTCAGGATATCATCACTCTCAGCAGTCTCTAACATAAGAACTTCACACACCTTGAAGTCTCCTGTACTACCTGCCTCTTCTTATTCTTCTGGATGGCTGTCCACACACAGTCCTGACCTCTCATGACATGTTTTTAATGTTTATTTATTAGTGTCACAAGTAAGCTTACTTTAACACTGCAATGAAGTTATTGTGAAAATCCCCTCGTTACCACACTCCAGCGCCTATTTGGGTAACTGAAGGAGAATTTAGCATGATCAATGCACTTAACCAGCACATCTTTTGGACTTGGAGGAAACCCACATAGACAAGGGAAGAATGTGCAGACTCTAAAGACAGTGATCCAAGCCAGGTATTGAATCCAAATTCCTGGCGCTGTGAGGCAGCAACAGACTACATTCCCCTCCGATGCACCATAATGATTCCAGGTGCCCCACTCTGCTCAAACTGGAGCAACTGGGACAACTCCTTTTCAAGTGACATGAAGTGTCCTGAAGTTCCCACATGGCACAGAAATTGCAAGCTTGATCTTGGCTGCTCATCCATGATGTGAAAAAAGTCTTTGTTCTCAGGTTGTATCTTGTTTAAACTATTAATTTTAATGAATATCTGTAAACTTGGTCTCTATTTAAACTTTTAATTTCTCTCAACCTTTCCACACAGTGCATAGGTCAGACTTTAGTCCATTTCTGCAGCTCATTGTTCTTGGAACAGGTCACTGCTCTGTCACCCACAGCTTATGGCTTAGCCATAACTAGACCACATCAAGCAGAATCACAGTCATACTCACACAGACAAAGGGGCAATTTAGTATGGCTAGTCTATCTAACTTGCATGCTCTTGGACTGTGGGAAGAAACCAGAGCACCCAACAAAAACCTTCGCAGATTCAGGAAAATGTGTAAAATCAACACAGACCTACTGTTATACTGAACTCAATTAGATATTTTTAGTTTCCCAACTCTTAATTTGAATAAAATCCTAGTTTGAAAAGGGAAAATATTATGCACCTACTCAGTACTTACGTTCTTCCGCCATCACGCTTTAAGTTTCTTTAGAACACTGCCCCCTCTCAGTTTCCCTATCTTACTGCGCCCTCTCAGACTTGTTCTCTCGCTACTCCATCTCAGACTCATTCTCTCATTCAGTCTCTGTGCCCTCTGAGTCTCCCAGTCTTACTGCTCCGTCTCAGCTTCGCTCTCACAGCATCACAGGATTGTTGCCGCACAGGAGCAGACTATTTGGCCAATTTTGTCTGTTCTGGCTCTCCAAATAAGCATCATGTCCTAGGGCCATTCCTCTGCTTTTCCCCATGCCCCTGCATATTGTTTCTATTCAAGTAATAGCACATTTTTAATGTTTATTTATTAGTGTCACAAGTAGGCTTACATTAACACTGCAATGAAGTTACTGTGAAAACCCCCTCGTCAATGCCCTCTTGAATGCCTTGACTGAACCTGCCTCCACCACACTTCCAGACAATTCATCCCAGATTTGAAAGTCTCATTGTGTGAAAAGATTCTTCTCACTCACATTTCCTTCTTTTGCTAATCACTTTAAATCTGTGCTCTCTTGTTCTTGATCGTTTCAATTTCTCCCGATCTACTCTGTTCAGCTGTTATGATTTTGAACATCTCTATCAAATCTCCACTAATCCTTTGCCTCTCCAAACAGAATAGTCCCAACCTCTATAATCTATCTCATGACTGAAGTTTCTTATCCCTGGAACAATTCTTTTAATCCTCTTTTGCACTCTCTCCAATGTATTTATATTCTTCCTATGGAGTATATGCCAGAACTGTACACAATATTCTAGCTGAAGTCTAACTCATGTCTTGTATAAGTTCAGTATAACCTCCTTGCTCTTCATTCTATGCCCCTTTTCATAAAGCCCAGAATATTATATATTTAATAAACTGCTCTCTCCACCTGTCATGCAACCTTCAATTATCTATGTTTGTGTACACCCAGGTCCTTCTCCGCCTATACTCCTTCAATAATTTTACTCCTTATTTTATATTACTTTTCCATGTTCTTCCTATCAAATTGCATAATTTCCCATTCCCCCGTATTGAACTTCACATGCTACTGATCTGCCTATTCCACCAAATTGTCTACGTCGATGTTCTACACTGTCCTCTTCGTAATTTACAATACTCCCAAGTTTCATATCATCCACAAACTTTAAAATTATCCCCAGCACACCAAGATACAAAGAACAACAAAGAACAAAACAGCACGGGAAATAGGCCCTTCGGCCCAACGAACCCGTGCCGCCACCCCGATGTTCTCACCTCTACCTGTGATCCCTGATTATGTTTATACATCTATGGATTAAAAACCAAATTTGAGACAATTTAGGGAGAATTTGTTTTGCTAATTAGCCTAAGAGCACATCTTTGGGATGTGGGAGGAAACCGGAGCACCCGGAGAAAACCCACTCAAGCACAGGGAGAATGCGCAAACTCCCACAGACACAGGCCCAAATCCATGTATCTGCACAGCACAATGATAGTCACTGAGCTGTTGTGTTGCCCATCAAATGGTCCATCAAGCGTAAACTAATGACATGAAGCATTAGGATACTCTCGAAACATCCAAGAGCAACCCTCTCACGACCCATCGCGTGTATATCCCTTGTTAGACAACAAGACGGACCAAAGCACCTGCAGGATAAAAACAAGTAAATCAATATCATCATCTATTTACACACTTCCCGGCAACTCCCAAGGCTCATGATCCCTATTTTAAATCAGTTTTCTATACCCCTCCATTCCCATTCTGTTCATGTGCCCATCTAAGTATTTCTTAAATAACTCCAGAGTGCCTGCCTCCACCACTTTACTTGGCAGCGCATTCCATACCCCCACCACCCTCTGTGTGAAAAAACTCCCTCTAGCATCCAAATTATACCTTACCTCCCTCACCCTAAGCCTGTGACCCCTCGTGCTATTTGAGTCCATCCTAGGAAAAAGCTTAACCCTGTTTACTCTATCTATACCCCTCATAATCTAGATCATTAGTTTATATCAGGTAAAGCAAGGATCCCAATAATGACCTCTGGGGAACACCACTACAAACCTTCCTCCAGCCTAAAAAGTGTCCATTGACATTACACCCTTAGTGATGGGGAAACAATTGGAATCAATTTTGAGAAACAGAATTAATCGGCATTTGGAGAATCAGGGATTAATCAAGAAAGTATGCATGGTTTGGTTTAAGGGGATCATATCTGATCAACATGATTTAGTTTTTTGAAATGACCAGTCTGTAGATGACAGCAATGCATTTGACGTAGTCTATCTAGACCTAATCAAGGCTTTTGATAAGGTTCTACACAGGAGACTGATAGCAAAGTAAGAGCCCATGGGATCCAAAGAAATTTGGCAAATTGGATCCAAAATTGGCTGAGTGGTAGGAAGCAGAAGGTGATAGATAAGGTGTTTTTCTGACTGAAAGATTGTATCCAGTGGGGTATCCCAGGGATCAGTGTCAGAGTCCTTGTGTTTGTAGTTTATACCAATGATTTAGACTTGAATGTGGGAAGATTGACCAATAAGTCCATGGATGAAATGAAAATTGGTGTGGTAATAAATAAGATAACGTTAGATTTATGCAACCTATAGATGGCTCCATAATGATCGAAGAGCAAATGGAATTCAATCCAGATAAGTGTGAGATGATGCACTTGAGCAGGACAAACAAGGCAAGGGAATATATGATGAATGGCAGAACCCTAAAAGCATAGGAAGCATAGAGAATCACAGAGATCTGGATGTGCATATACACCGTGGACAGGTGGTATAGTGGTTAAGAAGAAAAATGGTATATTTGTCTTTAGTAGCCAAGACATAGAGTTTGAGAGAAGAGAGGTTATGTTGGAACTATATAAACATTGGTTAGACCACAGCTAGAGTGTTGTGTGCAGTTTTGGATCCAAATAACATGGCAAAGGGTGTGTGGAGGTTTACCAGGGTGTTGCCTGAGCTGGAGAGTTTTAGTTAAGAAGAGAAACTAGATTGTGCTTGCTTTCCTGGAGCAGAGGAGACTGAGGGGGGACATGATTAAGATGTATAAAATTATGAAGGGCACTGACAGACAAGAAAAAACATTTCCCTTTGTGGAGGGATAGATTTAAGGGAAGGGGCAGGAAGTTTAGACAGGACATGAGAAAAAACATTTTCACCCAAAGGGCAGTGGAAGTCTAGAACTTACTGTCTGAAAGGATGATGGAGGCAGAAACCCTCATAACATTTAAGAAGTATTTAGATATGCACTTAAGGTGGCACGGAGGCACAGTGGTTAACACTGCAGCCTCACAGTACCAGGGACCCGAGTTCAATTCCAGCTTGGGTCACTGTCTGTGTGGAGTTTGCACATTCTCCCCTCTCTGCGCAGGTTTTTTCTGAGTGCTCTGGTTTCCTCCTACACTCTAAAAGACATGCTGGTTAGATGGATTGGCCATGCTAAATTCTCCCTCAGTGTACCCAACCAGGCACCACTATGTAGCGACTAGGGGATTTTCACAGTAACTTCACTGCAGTGTTAATGTAAGTCTACTTGTGACACTAATAAATGAACTGTAAACTTTGTGATGCCAAGTCATACAAACCCTACAAGGTATAAAAGATCAAGTGCTATAAAATGGGATTAGAATAGTTAGGTGATTTATCTTTGACTGTGAAAACACAAAGGGCTGAGGTGTTTTTTTTTGTGTTGCCTATCTCTATGACTTCATCCTTCCTATTATTCAGCCAATTTCATATCCATATTGCTATCGTCCCTTTTATTCCATCAGCTATAAAGTCTGTTGCGTGGCACTGTATCAAATGCCTTACACCACAGCACAACATTACCCTACTTGACCCTCTTTGTTACATCCTCAAAAAATATCCAGAAAATTAGTTTAGCATGATTTCCCCTTTAGAAAACCATGCTTGCAACTATTCTTACAACGTTTTTGAACATGGGTGTAAATTCTCCGGTCCTCTTCCCTGAGCCTAGAGAAAATTAGAGATTATGGGTAGTGCCCTGAAACTTTCTTTTTTACTTCCTTCAGTATCCTTAGAAACATCAACTCTTATCCTGTCAACTTTCAGTACCAACAGTGTATTCAACATTTGCTCCATATCAATTCTGAACTTTTTTAGGGACAGTTTCTACACCTGTCATCATGTTTTGGGTAACATCTATCTCCTAGGTAAAGATGATACACATTACTTGTTTAATATTTCAGCCAATCCACTATCCTCCACGTGCAAGTTCCTTTTCAGATCCTTAATTGACCCTACTCATCCTTTTATCTCCTTTTTACTATTTATGTGCCAATAGAAAACTTTGGGATTCCTCTTTAAATTGGCTGCCAGTCTTTTCTCATAATCTCTCTTCATTTCTCTGATGTGCTTTTTCACCTGCCCCTGAACCTTTATATTCCTCTTGGTTCTCAACTATATTTTGTACCCAATGCCTGTCATAAACACTTTTTCTTCCTTATCGTAATTTCTATATCCTTTTTCATCCAAGGAGCTCTGGATTTGTTCTAAATTTTCCTTTTAAGGAAATATACTGTGAACATGCTTGGACTATTTTTATTTTAAAGTTAGCCCATTATTGAGCTACAGTTTTTCCTGCAACTTTTTGCTCCAGTCTAACTGGCTCAGCACAGAGGGATTTGGGAGTCCACACATGGAAACCACAAAAAGCTAGCGTGCAAACTCAGTAGGCACTTGAAATATCCTAACTATATTAGGGGCTGTGTGTTTTACACAAAAAGAACAGACTTGGGGCACAATCTTACAACAAACATGCCAAATGAGCAAGAAAACAGGAGAGAATTTTACTGTTTTTTCAATGAGCTGTAGGTCACAAACCTACGATATTTGCTGGGAAGAGCGTAAACTTGCAGGTGAAGCCAGCTGCTGAGTTCTTGGGGCACACTGCACAGGTGCTCCAATCTCCCAACATACTGGGACATCTCCTCTCTCGCCACCGATCACTCCCGTCTGCAGAGTCTCCTTCCCTCCCCGATCACCAACCCTCAGAGTCCGTTTCCCTCCCCAATTACTCACATCTGCAAAGTTCCCTTTGCTTCCTGATCATAACCCCTGCAGAGTCCCCTACCCTCCCAATTGCCACCCGCCTTCAGAGTCCCCTACCCTCCCGATCACCACTCCTACAGCATCCCCCTCCCCCATCAATCACCACCCCTGCAGAGTTCCTTCTGTCCCTAATCACCACCCCTGTGGAGTTCCTCATCCCTCCCCCTCGTGTCATTGCATCATCCTCATTCAGTCTCTACACCACTCATGCTGCATCCTCTTGGAAATGGTTATGGCAAAGTTATAGCACTGTCTGGTTATGCCCTATTACCATCCAGGAGGGTTCAATAACCTCCAACCTCCCCCCCCCGCAGCAAGGCCATCATGCCTGGTCTCCACTGATGGGAAGCTCAATCGCCAAGCAGGTAAGTTCAAACAATAGCTTCTAGGACTCACTAATAACATATTTGCATGTCAGGAAGCCAATTACACTATCAAAACAGGGCTGATAGGATCGGGGGGGGAGACAAGAAACTGGGCATGCTTCTCATTTTTCACCTCTGACCTGATTGTACCCTCTTGTCTCAGTGAGCAAATGGTGAGATGAGGTCATAAAACCTCTGCACCAAGTATAAAACGGAAAGTAAAGCAGCAGCCTCTGTAAATTGCAAAACTGTGAACAAAACTGCAAACACTCCAATGATATCACCATCAAGTCATGATATCAGGTCTTGAAGCAACCTGCAACCCTTTTAAATATATGAGTATTAGGGAAGACAAATAGAATGTTGGGAATGGAGTATAAAAATAGGGAAGTCTTGCTAAAACTTTATAATCACTTAGTTAGACCTGGAATACTATGAACAATTTTAGTCCCCTTAATTAAGGAAAGGTATACTGACATTGGAAGCAATCCAGAAATAGTCCACTAGGTTGATCCTGGGTATGGAAGGATTTTCTTATGAGGAGAGGTTGAGTAGGTTGGGACTGTACCCATTGGAGTTTAGAAAAATGAGAGGTGAGCTTATTGAGACATATAGGATTCTCAGAGGGCTTGACAGGGTAGATGTCGTTTCCCTTTGTGGGAGAATTTAGGAATAAAGGATATAAACTCAGAGTAAGGAGTTACCCATTTAAGATGGAGATGAGAAAGATTTTCTTCTTTAAACAGGACAGTGATTCAATGAAATTCTTTACCATAGAGAACTGCAGACGCCGAGTCATTGAGTATGTTAAAAGCTGAGATGCATAGACTTTTAATCAGTAAGGGAATCATGGATTACGGGGATCGGATGAAAAAGTGGAGTTTAGGATTATTGTATCAGATTAGTTATGGTCTCACTGAGTGGCAGATCAGACTGAATGGGCCAAATGGCCTACCTCTACTTCTACATCTTTTGCTTTTACAAGTGTGCTTGCTGTACAAGCATAACTCCCCTAGCTTAGTATTCAATTTCCCTGGCAATAAATGATGACATTCTATCAGCTTTCTTAATTAACTGCTGTACCTAGTCTTCTGCGACTCAGGCATTACGAAGCCCTAATTTTTCTTAATTGCAGAGCTCTGCAATCCTTCATCATTTAGAAAAGATGCTTTCTTTAAAATGCTCCTCGTCAAAATGGACAATTTCATCATCTCACAAGGTGCTTATACACCTGCTGACTAGCCCTATTTTTCATGAATCTCTTCTTGTACTTCCCACATGTTGTGGATACAGAGGTGATCGTTGGGTGAGAGAGATTTCACAGAACCAGCATTGTCACCTCATTCCTCCATCTACCAGTGCAGCACATTCACTTTGTTAGAAAAAATTAGCTGCACGAGTTTCACACCATCATTCAGGGAAGCAGGGCAGGACCTAAACATGCCGACAAAACCTGGCTGCACTAAGATTGGGGTGCAGCCCCCAGCTCACTGCAGAGGTCTAAGACCCTCCATTCCGACTGGAGCCAGCACTGCCCACCACGTCCCCCTCCCCACTTCGTCAACCTGATTGGATTTGGAGCTGGCACCTTTACCCACCCTCCTCCCTAGCCTCCCCTCCAATAACTATCAGTGCCAGTAAAATCCTTTCACCCTGAACATATGCCACCCCTTCTCACACCCTCAATGTGCTTGTATACTCACCCTTTTCCCCTCAAAATTAGACCCCATCTCTTACCCATCCCCACCCAACAGTCAACTGCAGCAACACTACTTCCATTTCCCCCAAACAGCAGACCCCTTCCATCCCTGCATCCAGGGGCACTATTGCCACCCACCTTCCCCTAGACATTGAACCCCTTCCCCCGATCCATACGGTCAATGCTGGCACCCACTTCAACATTCTCCACCAATATCCTGATACAAGTTGGCATTGCTAGGTTGGCATAGGGCAGCATGGTGGCATAGTGTTAGCGCTGCTGTTTCACAGTGCCAGGGATCCAGGTTCAAATCTGGCCTCCGGTGACTGTGCATGCTCTCTGTGTCTGTTGGGTTTCCTCCAGGTGTTCCAATTTCCCCCACAGTCCAAAGACGTGCAGGTTAGTTTGATTAGCCGTGTTACATTGCCCCTTTGGGTCCAAAGATGTGGAGTAGGAGGATGATGGAGGGGTTATGTGGGTACATCAGAGGGTAGCTGGATGAGATGCTCTGCCGTAGAGTCACAGCAGACTGAATGAGCCAAATGGCCTCGTTCTACACTGAAGAGAGTCTATGTTTCGACCTGACAGTGCCGAGATGTGCCAAAGGTTATTGCCAGGGTGCACTGCCAGGCCACTACCTGATCATGCCCTTCACCCCCCACCTGGGAGTTACAGTCATCTTTATAAGTGGGGCATCCCCACGACAGGTTGACGCCAGGGTGGAACTGTTGCAAACAGCACTAATGTGACCTCATTTTGACAGAGTATGAATATACAGTGAGGAGGGGTGGATTAATCATATTGAAACATTTTTAGATCAGATTCAGGCCCATCATTTCAACATTTCTCAGATCACCCATTCTAAGAGTAGGCAAGAATCATAGAATCTCTACTGTGCAGAACGAGGCCATTTAGCCCATCAAGACTGCATCAACAACAGTCAATCCCAGGTCCTATCCCCATTACTCCACCTTGCTAATCCCCCTGACACTAAGGATCAGTTTACTGCATCCAATCCACCAAACCTGCACATTTTTGGAGTATGGATGGAAACCGGAACACCTGGAGGAAATCCATGCAGACATGGGGAGTATATGCAAACTCCATACTGACAATCATGCAGGGAACTGAACCCGGTCCCTGGTGCTATGAAGCAGCAATGCCAATCGTTGTGACACCATGCTACCCAGAGAAGTCAAAGGCTTACCTTCTGTAGGTGATCTCATATTTAGGTCTCTTTCAGTGGAAAACACAAATAAAATGTAGAAAATATTTAGATATCAGTCCTGCAACAACTGCATTAGATCAAATGCTCTCATCTTTTTCAGACAGCAAATGCATGCTCCTGGAAGAGTATGATAAATAACGTGGATGAAAGCAAGTAGAATAGATTTCCACTTATGTTTCACACACAGAGAACAGATGTACTCCAAATGAAAAATAGAAAAATCTTTTCACATCTCTTTTAACTAGCTTTGGCCATGCCTTACAGATCACATATTTTACAATTTGACTAACATTTCTAATGGATGTATAGTTATCATGTAGTGTGCCAATTTGAAATTCAAAATTACTGCAAGTGTAATCTTATCAGCACATTGTGTAGCTTCAGTCTAACCTCAGTAGAATTGCTCCATTGTTCTGTTTCTTGTATTTTGCTAACACTTTTAAAATGTCTGAACACTCTGTCTAGACATGGAGGGTAATGAGTTTCCTATTACTCTTAGGTCCTTATCTGAGTCAGACTGTGATAATTCTATTTAATAATTTTGTGCTTGCATTGCACATTATTTCATCTAATTTGTGATACTTTATATAATTGATTCAAATGTGTTTCTGCCATTGCTCAGCAGATAGCACATTTGCTTCCGAGTCTAAAGATTCTGGATTCAAGTACTCCACGATTGAGTAAAAAACATCTTGGATGACACTCCAGTGCAATACTGAAGAACTGCTTTCATTTTTGGAGGTGCCATCTTTTGGATGTTAAACAAGATTGTCTCTGCTCTCTTAGGTGGATGTAAAAAGATCTCATGGCACTATTTTAAAGAGTAGGCAATTATCTCTGGTGTCTATGTCAATATTTATCTGCTGAAGTGACATTATAAAAACAGATTATCTGCTCATTATTCCATTACTGTTTGAGAGAGTTTACTGTGTGCGAATTGATTTCCTTGTTTCTCACATTAACAGTACTGCACTGGCTTTGACACATTTTCAGTTGTCCACTGGTCGTGAAAGCCACTATATAAATGCAAATCTTTATTTCTGCAAACGCAAATCTTTACATATTACATACTTTTATTGTTCTACCTTGCTTACTTGCAACTAGAGTTAGATCTCAGCTCATTTCAATATCTATAAATGAGAAACAGCAGGTTCATGCACAAAACCCTACAACTCATCACTCAACACTCCCCAGAGTCAGACTAAATAGCTCTAATTATTTTTTAAACCAACAGTCAACTATTTCATATGCAACAAATATTTCAACCAGTAAATTATTGTTTTTAATGTGATCGGCAGCAGAACTTTATCAAAGTTTTGAAACCATGAACTGGACTTTGAGACCAAAAGATGGTGGGACCAGAGGCAGATAGGCTTGAAATATCTGCTGCTAACTAGCGTGCTGGTTTGCTGACATACCTTACCATCCCGGAGGCATTGCAGGACGACTGGGTCAGAGAATTAGCCAATTGAGATAATTTTCCTGTGCCAAATGGAGTTGTCCAATTTGGAGATAGGCTTCAACCTGTAGCTGAAATATGATCAAGTAAATGGTGGCCTCCCATAGTAGGAACAGCAGCCAGCACCAGTATTCAATCAGCTTCCTTCAATCCATCATAACTGCGTCACTAACCATTCTGAAGTAGAAAAGTAGATAAGTCTTGTTGCAATTGTATAGGGCTTGTGCGACCACATCTGGAGTACTGTGTCCACAATAAGTTTTGGTGTCTTATTTGGAGGAAGGATGTGGTAGTATTGAAGGTAATACAGAAGAGGTTCACTAGATTGATCCTGGGGATGAAAGGGTTGATGTACAAGGAGAGATTAAACACTTTGAGCTTATACTCACTAGAGTTTAGAAGGATAAGAGGTGATCTGATTGAAGTATATAAAATTCTAAAAGGGATTGATAGGGAAAGCATAGATCAAATGTTTCCTCTCATGAGGCAATCACAAGAGATCACAGATATAGATTTAGAGGCGGCAGATTTAAAACTGAGGAGGAAGAGGAGCTACTTCTCACAAAGTGTGGTGAATTTGTGGAACTCATTACCTCATAGTACAGTGGAATCTGAATCAATAAATAGTTTCAAGAAGGAGATAGATAAATTTCTAACAAAAATGGGTTAAAGAGATACAGAGAACATGTAGGGAGATGATTTGAGACCAGGGAGAGATCAGCCATGATCTGATTGAATGGCAGAGCAGACTCAAAGGGCTGAATTTGTCTATTTCTTCTCCTAATTCACACCAAGCAATATGGTCTTTTCTAATTGATATTTTATTTCCTGTCCTTCAGAGGGCACCAGTATCTCTGTGAAGGAATTGGTAGCTTCCATTTGAGCTGATGGGTTACCATTTGTCATTCTTGAAAGGCTTCTTATTGACACACCACCCTTAGGAGCCAACGTACTACTCCTGCAAAAATTATTGGTGGTTCAAGTCTTAATCCAGGACATGAGAATAAATATCAAGCTGACATTCTGGTGTATTTCTGAAGGTTTTCTACACCTTCAGTGGTGCTATCTTTTGGAAGAGACATTAAACTGAGGGCTAACCTACCTGCTTGGGTAGATGTACAAAATCCCATTGCATTATTTGGAAGAAAAGTAGGGGAACTATCCCTGATGTCCTGGCCAATCTTTATCCCTCAATCAACATCACATTATTGTCTGTGGACATGTGCTGTTCATAGATTTGGCAGCTGCATTCCAGGATTACAACAATGAATACTTTTCAAAAATACTTAATTGGCTATCAAGCACTTTGAAACATTTGGTAGTCATAAAAACACTATGGTTATAATTCTCCTGAATTGGGATTAAGTGCCATGCAGTGGGGAACCTAGAGGGCTTCTGATTGGCGTTATCTGGTGTGATTCTCACTTGTCAGAAGCTGCAGGTGAGGACAGACCTCTTTGAAGTCTTCTACAGAGAGTAGAAGTCAATTTCACCTGGAGGGGTGGGTTCCAGTCTGTACTATTGTGCACTCTACCCATTGTGGCAGCGAAAAAGTCTTTGATTTGAAGTTGCTGAGACTTCCCAGCCTCAGGAAGGTCCTGTGCGATGAAGAAGCACCTTTGATTTGAAGTTGCTGATGCTTCCCAGGAATCTGAAATTATTCAAACCCTCTCCATTACACTTGAAGCCTTTGATCTGTAACATATTCATCTGCAATGTTTTGTAAAACCTTGAACAAATTTCTATCATCCTCCAGCCACTTATTTATTTTTATTTTCCTTCAAAGGTTGAATGTACCATAAGTACCCCATTAGTACTAATGGCAATCTCAACAGAGTCTAAACTGATTGAAAGTCTGTGGTGTAACTTCCTCTTTTGCAAACCACTTTGAAGAAGAAGTCAAACCACAGACTATCAACGATTTAAAATCTTATCCAGTGATCAGGGGACATGGAGATTAAAATGACTGTCTATTTCAGAATTTTCACAGCTGACAGGCAGGAATATTGATCTAGATCACAAGGCTGCCTGAAATCACCACAGTAAGAAGTCTCATAACACCAGGTTAAAATCCAACAGGTTTATTTGATAGCAAACACCATTATTTTTTGGAGCACTGCTCCTTCATCAGGTGAATAGGAGATGTTCACATACAGAGCACATAAAGACATAAACTCAATTTACAGAACAGTGATTGAAACATGAATCTTTACGTGAGCTAATCTTAAAGGTACAGACAATGTAAATGGAGAAAACATTAAGTATAGGTTAGAGAGATGTGTATTGTCTCCAGACAGGAGAGTTAGGGAGATTTTGCAAGTCGTGGAGGTTACAGATAGTGTGACATGAACCTAAGATCCCGGTTGAGGCTGTCCTCATGTGTGCAGAACTTGGCTATCAGTCTCTGCTCAGCGACTCTGCACTGTCATGTGTCATAAAGGCCGCTTAGGAGAATGCATACCCAAAGATCAGAGGCCAAATGCCCATGACCGCTGAAGTGTTCCCCAACAGGAAAAGAACAGTCTTGCTTGGTGATTGTCAAATGGTATTCATTCATCCATCGTTGTAGTGTCTCCATGGTCTCCCCAGGGTACTATGTCTTGGGACATCCTTTCTAGCAGCATTATCAGGTAGACAACGTTAGTCAAGTTGCAAGAGCATGTACCATGTACTTGATGGATGTTGTTCTCACGTGAGATGATGGCATCCATGTTGATGATCCGGAACATCTTACAGAGTTGCTGTGGCAGGGTTGCGTGGTTTCATGGTCATTGGTCTCATAAAGGCTGGGTAGTTTGCTGCGGACAAGGGTCTGTTTGAGATTGTGTGGTTGTTTGAAAGCAAGAAGTGGGGGTGCGGGGATGGCCTTGACAAGATGTTAATCTTCATCAATGATACGTTGAAGACTCCGGAGGAAATGTTGTAGTTTCTCCGCTCCAGGGAAGTACTGGACGACAAAGAATACTCTTCCATTATGTCTCTTGTCTGTCTTCTAAGGAGATCGGTGCAGTTTTTCGCTGTGACACATCAGAACTGTCGATCGATGAGTCAAGTGCCATATCCTGTTCCTATGAGGGCATCTTTCAGTGTCCGCAGGTGTCTGTTGCGATCCTCTTCATCTGAGCAAGTCCTGTGTATATGGAGGGTGTGTCCATAGAGGGTGGCTTCTTTAACATGCTTGGGGTAGAAGCTGGAGAAGTGGAGTATCGTGAGGTTATCTGTGGGCTTGAGGTACAGTGAGGTGCTGAGATGACCGTCCTTAATAGAGATGCGTGTGTCCAAGAATGCAACTGATTCTAGAGAGTAGTCCATGGTGAGTCTAATGGTAGAATGAAACTTGTTCATGTTATCATATAATTGTTTCAATGATTGTTTTCCATGAGTCTAAAGGAAGAAAATGCCATCAATGTATCTAGTATATAGCACTGGGTGAAGGTCCTGTGCGGTGAAGAGATCTTGTTCAAACCTGTGCATGAAGATGTTGGCATACTGAGTTGTGAATTTTGTCCCTATGGTTGTTCCGTGTGTCTGGATGAAGAACTGGTTGTTGAAGGTGAAGGCATTGTGGTCTAGGACAAAGCAGATGAATTGTAAAATTGCACCTGGAAACTGGCAGTTGTCGGCGTTGACTACTGAGGTAGTTGCAGCAATACCATCATCGCGGGGGACACTGATGTAGAGTGCTGAGACATCCATTGTGACGAGGAATGCTCCTGGTTCAACTGTTCCATGTGTGCTGAATTTCTGTAGGAAGCCCATAATGTCACAATAAAAGCGAGCGGTTCTTTGTACAATAGGTTTTTTGGTGTTTACCCTGTGTTGTGAGGCTTCTTTCTGTGTTTACCCCAGTCCAATGCCCGCATCTCCACGTCATGAAATCACCATACCAGGGTTGATCTTCGGGCCTGCCACAGCTAGAAAACACCTCTATCCAGGTAGAGAGTGGCAAGGTCAACCTCTTGTCTCTAGCCCAAGCCTACTCAACCCCCATTTGTTGTGTGTGTGTGTGTGTGTGTGTGTGTGTGTGTACGCTTCAAGGAGACCACATGGCTGAGGATGTAGCAGCGATAGAGGAGCAGATAGTCATGTTAGAAGATTCTCTTGGTTGCCTGCTTCTTGGACCTGTTAATGACAAGTTTTGTTAGGCCAGGATCAGGTTCACATGAAGTCCTCTATCTTCCTGCCCCTCTCCGCATTAGGCGTCTGTAGATCAGGAGTGTGGGACTGAATTGCAACCAAAACATTAATTAAAGGTTTTTCAGAAAACTGAAGTGTTTGTGCAGTCATGGTCATGAACTCCACAAGATTGCAAAAAGGGCATTTCTCTTGCGAGCCCATAAACTGGTGCAATCTACGATTATACGTTATACTGCATGAATCAGCCTTCCTCCAGGTCTCCAATATAGGTCACCATTAGTCAGGGTTTAGTGTTTTTGTAAATGTTAAGGACATAGTTAAATGTTATTTGCACCTCACAGCTGTGACTAAGCTGTTTCTGATTCCACCCGCCTCCCCACAGAGTTGAGGATAGTCCACTCCCATGCATCAAGGCATAAAGTGCTGTGTTGAATGATACCAGTCTCTTGGCCAAAAGTTCTAGGCAGCCTGCACTACTTTCTCCACCATGCACCAGACCCTTAGTCAAACACCTCTCCCCCAACCCACTGCCCCCACATGCTTGTGTTCCTAATTCTTACTGTCACATGAGCTCAGGTCACAGTGTGCGTTCAGAGAACAGGTAGGAGTTAAGCTTGAGTAGCACCAGGATCCCAGTGTACCTTACAAAGTGTCATTATCCTCAAGCCTTCCAAAGATTTGCTACCATAGCCAGCCGAGTCACATTAACCTGTTCCAATGTTTCTCAAAGGGGTGGGGGTGGGGGAAGAGGAAGGGTCATATGAGTTACAGAGCCAGCTTTGGATTGTAGGGGAAGGGACTGGCTCCTGGGTGTGGTGGAAGGGTATTGGGAGCAGCCTTCACATTGCGTGGCACCTACCAGGTGAAGCCTTCCCAACTCACAGGCATCATTGGTAGCCCCCTGCCCTCCTTCCTGAGGGTCTGCCACTGCCTGCTTTTGGAGGGGCTTATCTACCCCCTCCACCACCTAAGCTGCCATTTCCTCCCCATTCGCCACCATGATGGCCAGCTGTAGACAAATTAGACCAAAGTCAATCGGCCTGATAGGGGTTAGAGAGAGAGATTCTTAGATACATGCCATTTCTTACAACTTCTCCAGAACCATCAAACCCCTGACTTCCCATCCTTCAGTGGGGCCAGTACTCCCACTTGTGGATACCGGCAGCACAACAGAACACAATCTATGCTGCTATGCATCACCTGATTAGGTTGCCTGCCATTGACATCGTAAACATGGCACACAGGACAACATACAGGTTGGTGTGACAGCTATAGCCGTTGTGCTCCCTTGAGCCATTGCCATGAGTGCAACTACAGCATTCCCTTCCAGGCATGTGTTTCAGGTCACAGACATGGAGCAGGGACAGACTCCTAATTATCACAAGATAAATTCCCATTCACTGCAGAGTCCATGCAGTATGAGTGTTAACATAAGCACCTCTGCTAGGAGTGCTGGCTGCCTGAATTGATGAGCCCACATGCTGAATCGATTGCCCCACCCCCCCGCCCTACCCCAATCCCCTCCCTATAACCCCAACACTCAGTACAATTGCTCACCACACCCCACGGCCAAAACAATGTAACATCGTAGTGGCTGCAGAAGCAATCTGACCAGCACTCAGTAAAGAGCAGCACCCCACCTCACAGAGACTACATGGAATATTCCTGGGCCTGGGAACAGCAATTCCAGCTCTCCAGGAACTTCTCCACACCCAAGGATAAAATTTCCAGGCCCAGCCTCCAACCTCCTCTGCACTCCAGGGGCTGTTGCTATGCCAAATCCCAAAATTGTAAACCCCACCAGCATGACATCACACTGAGAGGTGGGGAGAGATTAGTGGAGGTGGAGATTTCTAATTGCGGACCCACTTAGGTATGTTAATGAATGCAAATCGCCGTTACACTGATTTTCGGTGTGAATCTGTCGATATGAAGAAATGTACGCTGGGAGATGCATAAAGGCTCAATGCAAATCCCAATGAATCAGGAATGCACTTTAGTCAAAGAGGAACTGAATCGTTAACATGTACAATTGAATAAATATCACATTCTGAAGCGGTCTCTCATATTGTTCTATGATTACATCAGAGCATTGCTGAGGGATAGAACTCATCATTCTTTCATAGTTTGTGATGAGAAGGATTATGGAAGCCAGATCAAATCTGTCATGATAGGTACAGCATTAGCTTGTGAACCACCAGGCTATTTAGAAATAAATTTTTGAAGTAGAATGACAATGCCCATAGAAACCAGTAAATGAGTTATGGAAGCAAGCTGGAAAACAGACTTTTCTATTTACCTTAACAACCATAGCAGCATAGGTTACTTCTGCTCTCCAAATCTTGGGAATTGACCAGCCGACCAAAGGATCAGCCTCATCATTGTAAACAGGTATTGATTGGAATTTAGGAAAACGTTTCTGGATCTGTTGCATGGTAACCAATTCTTGTTCTAGGATGTGGAAAGAACTGCCTGCACCCTGTCAAAATAGAAAAACAATTTAAAATAGGATTCTGAAAAGAACATTACATTAACTTTAAGTTTATTTATTACTGTCACAAGTAGCCTTCTATTAACACTACAATGAAATTACTTTGAAAATTCTCTGGTTGCCAAATTCCAGCACCTGTTCAGGTATACCAAGGGAGAATTTAGCATGGTTGAATGAACTTAACCAGCACATCTTTCAGACTGCAGGAGGAAACTGGAGGAACTAGAGAAAACCCACAATGATCAAAACTGGGAATCTAACCTGAGTCCCTGGCATTGTGAGGCAACAGTGTTAATCACTGTGCCATCATGCTACTCAATGTTATATCTGCTAGATTATTTTTGTCTGAAGAAATTAAGCCAGTTTCTGTCAAGGTTAGACATATTACAAATACTAAGGTTGTTCTCAAACTTTTAATATATACACAGGTGGCATGTGGCACAATGATTAGCACTGCTGCCTCACAGCGCCAGCAACCTGAGTTCAATTCCGACCTCAGGTCACTGTCGGTATAGAGTTTGCACATTCTCTCCATGTCTGCATGGGTTTCCTCCCACAGTCAAAAGATGTGCAGGTCAGGTTGATTGGCCATGCTAAATTGACCCTAGTATCAGGGAATTAACAAGATAATATGTGAGGTTAGGCCTGGATGGAATTGTGGTTGGTGCAGACTCAATGGGCTGAATAGCCTCTTCTGCACTGTAGGAATACAATGATATGCATTTGTGATTAAAAGTTTCAATGGACTTTCATCTGCACTATTATCTGAGCTTAATATAGCACATTCTAAAAATAGTGCTGCATAAATAGCAAAGCAGTTAATGAAAGTACCTTAATTAAACCTGCCTTATAGAACAGTTAAAAATCAGAAAACCTTACTTGTGACATAATTGAACTTAAGTATCTTTCCTCAAATTTTGACATTAAACTCAAGAATTAAGGCTGTTTCCAAAAAAATTAAAACAAATTTAATATTTTTAAAATTGCAGTAAAGGTTTTATGCTGGCAGATGAAAGAAACGATTACCTGAAATCAGACCATGTATTCTGAGCTTCAAAATGATGTACATTCTACAAATTGTATTCAGTCCAAGCTTTATTTCCCCCAAATGACATGCCATTAATATCAGAATTCTTTGCATTGCATTACAGTTGTACATTATTCTGAATGAACCATAAAAATTAAATGCAATTGCAACATCTATGATGTTATTACAGTAAATTCTCTTTGTATGCCATGGGTGAAAAAAATTGAGTTGGCTCATTTACTGGTATGTGGTGATCTGTAATTTTCTGATTTTCCTGCACTCAGACAGCTTGAATCCAGCTTTGCACCCATAAAAATATCACTATCTTTCTTTTATATCTCAATCTTACCATGATTCGATTGGCTTCCTTCTGCATTTCAGTGATCCTCTGATGATCTGGACTTTGAACATATGTACCTTGCTTCTGTTCATATTTTGTTCGGAACATTGAATTTTACAATTATATTTTAAAATGTCTCCTTTAACTTAAGGTGAAACAAAATGCTCTGAAAAGGTCATACTAAACATTTCTGCTCAAAATGCCCCATGTGATCTGGTTACCAAAGGGAAGAAATTGAAAGAGAAATCTACTCTCAAGTGCCAGTTTTTAACATCTTGACACAGCTTAAGAAAAGGGAGAGTCACAGTGGCAGACAGCCAGAGAGAGAGAGAGAGAAAGGACAGAATCTTATGAGAATTTGGTAGTGTCAGTTCTAGACAGAAACTCCCCCATCATCATCGGCATTCCAACGCTCTGTGTCTGCTCCCCTCCGCCACAAATTGATGAGGCCCAGCACATGATGTGGGCAGCAAAATATTTGGGTCAGATGATTTGTTAACAAGTTCAATTTCCCTTAATGAGTTTCTTTCAAATGGCAGGAGGACTGCCAATTTCAGCCTCCACTCAACTATAATATCATGGGAAATCAGCAAGTTGAAATAAGGTTTGTAATTTGTAAATACTTCAAAATACACGGAGCAAAAAAAAGTACAAAGAACAAAGAACAACACACACAGGAAACAGGCCCTTCGGCCCAATGAGCCTGCGCCACCATTTTAACATTGTGAGTTCCCTCTTCCATCCTTGTCTACGCTTATGGCACTCCACATTGGAAACCAGATTGAGAGGAGACTAATTTAGGGACAATTTGTTACACAATCAGCCTAAGAGCACATCTTTGGGATGTGGGAGGAAACTGGAGCACCCGAAGAAAACCCACACAAGCACAGGGAGAATGCGCAAACTCCCACATATACTGGCCCAAACCATGTATCTGCATAGCAAACAGTGATAGTCACTGAGTTGTTATGTTGCCCATCAGCTGGTCCAGTTTAAGCATACACTAACGACATGATGCACTAAGCCACTCTCGAAATATCCAAGAGCAGCCCTCACACGACCCATCGCGTGTATGCCCCTTGTTGGACAACAATGCAACCGAAGAACACCTTATCGCTCCTATTGCAATTCAATGCACTTCTGTTAGATATGTAGCTATATATAAGATTAAATCTGACATTTCCTGCAGGCTCACTTCTCCTTGCCATGCTAGGTTAAATCTTCCAATGTTCTTTGAGAATTCTTCCACTTAGCCTGAGTATTCCAGAACAAATTTTCACCACCAAGGCCCACAGCAGCAACTCCCTATTCCTCCAAAAGTCTTGTCTGTCTGTCCTCCAACAGAGACCTGTCCTCTCATCAGCATCTAGAAAATACACGGGGTGTGATCTTTCCAGCCGGTATCAGGTGCGAATCAGTCGTGCACTGAAAGCCATCTTCCTGGCTGTGTTTATCATGTGCAATCGGTTTCATGCTCATAAAAATGCCAATTCAAATGTTAATGTTATCATTAATGTATTCACACAGCTGTTTTCGACCTCTCAGACTCTTCCCCTTCATCGGCGAGACATCTTGCTGATGAGAAACAATTATGTTCCCACCAATGGGGACTAGACATGATGACCATCGAGGCCCTTGAAGCCCCCAGGTGGTAGGCGGCAGGGCTGGGCAGTGCCAGGTTGGTGGTGCCTACAGGGCACCCTGGCACTGCCCACCAGTGCCATAACTGTGCCAGGTGCAGTGTCAAAGGGATGGGGCCTGAATGGGGAAGGGACCAGCACACTGAGCAATTGGTGGGGATCTATTCTTTTCTCCTCTTCATGGCAGCAGCTATTTTCATCTCTTTTCCTCTCCCCAAAAGGCTATTAGCTTTTGTGTGTGTACACTGTCACTTGATTTTCAAAAGCTTTCAGTTTAGGTTTCTTTGCTCATGACAACCTTTCTCTGGACAGTGGTTTAGTATGGATACCAACCACCACCACTGCCCACCACCTCCCCCCCCCAACCCCCATCCAGAATATTTTGTTTCAGCTTAGGTTTAAGGTGACATTTTAAAACATAGCCGCCTTACAAAGTCCAACAACATGATTTCTGTGGTTACTTTTGGGAATCAGATAATGGCCTGGCTATTCTAGACTTCTGTCTTATAAATGACAATGACAAAAGTTTTGCAGAGTGAAAACTTTGTCATGATATTAGAGGAGGTATGAGGAAACAATCAGATGTGAAGTTATTTGGAGAGTCAGCCATTAATTTTGAGAGATCTGTGCTGTTTGTTGTGCTCTATTTGCTTTGACGTTTAGTCATATTAATATTTCTGCTGAAATAGTTATTATTTCACTATATGCTAATACATATGACAAAGTATTGTTTCTTGGATGCCACACAGACAAAGCATACCATTCATAAAGAAGGAAATGAGAGAGTGGAGAATGTAGTGTTACAGTCATAGCTAGAGTGTAGAGAAAGATCAACTTAATGCAAGGTAAATCCATTCAAAAGTCTGACTGCAGCAGGAAAGAAGTCGTTCTTGAGTCGGTTAGTACCTGACACCAGAATTTTGTACCTTTTTCCCGATGGAAGCTGGAGAAAGAGAGATTGTTTGGGTGCTTGGGGTCCTTAATTATGCTAGCTGCTTTGCTGAGACAGGGGAGTATAGACAATCAATGAATGGGAGGCTTGTTTCAGTGATAGATTTAGGCTACACTCATGACCTCTTGTAATTCCTTGTCGTCTTGGGCAGAGCAGGAGACCTACCAAGTTGTGATGCACCATAGAAAGCATTCTTTCTGGTTGTATCTATAAAGAATGGTGAGAATCGTAGCTGATGCGCCAAATTTCCTTAGTCTTCTGAGACAGTAGAAGCGTTGGTTATCTATAGTGTTGACATGGGTAACTAAGACAGGTTGTTGGTGATCTTGACACCTAAAAACTTGAAGCACTCGACCCTTCCTACTCCCCCGTTGATGTAGACAGGGGTGTGTTCTCCTTTACACTTCCTAAAGTTGATGACAATCTCCTTTGTTTCGTTGACATTGAGGGAGAAATTATTGTTGCCCCAACAGTTCACCAGATTCTCTATCTCATTTCTGTACTCTGTCTTGTCATCGTTTGAGATCCGATCCACTATGGTGGTGTCGTCAGCAAACTTGAAAATTCAATTGTTAGGGAATTTGGCCACACAGAGATAGATGTATAAGGCGTACAGTAGGGAGCTGAGAACAAAACCTTGTAGGGCATTCATGTTGAGGATGACCATGGAGAAATTGCTGTTGCCTATCTCTACTGATTGTGGTTTGTGAGTTAGGAAGTTCAGGATCCTTTCTCAGAGGGAAGTGCTGAGACCCAAGCTACAGTGTTTGGATGGGAATTTCTTAGGAATAATGGCATTAATAACTAAGAGTAGGACATAGGAATCTTTGTTATCTAGGTATTCCAGGGTTAAGTGCATGGCCAGGGAGATGGCATCTGCTGTGGACCTGTTGCAGTGGTAGGCAAGCAGTTATGGATCCAAATAGTCCGAACGTGTGGAATTGTTCAGGCCATGACTAACGTTTCAAAGCACTTCATAATGATGGATGTCAGAACCACTGGTTGATAGTCATTGAGGCACACTGCTTGTATTTCTTACGTACAAAGAACACAGAACAAAACAGCACGGGAAACAGGCCCTTCAGCCCAACGAGCCCACGCTGCCACCCCGATGTTCCCACCTTTACCCATGATCCCTGTCTATGTTTATATATCTATGGATTAAAAACCAAATTGGAAACAATTTAGGGAGAATTTATTTTGGCAATTAGCCTAAGAGCACATCTTTGGGATGTGGGAGGAAACCGGACCACCTGGAGAAAACCCATGCAAGCACGGGGAGAATGCGCAAACTCCCACAAACACAGGCCCAAATCCATGTATCTGCACAGCACAGCGGTAGTCACTGAGCTGTCGTGTTGCCCATCAAATAGAACATAGAACATAGAACAATACAGCACAGAACAGGCCCTTCGGCCTTCGATGTTGTGCCGACCAAAATAAAAAGCAATGCCCCTCCTAACTACACCATTCCCTTCTCATCCATATACTTATCAACTAACCTCTTAAACGCCACCAAACTTGGCGCATCTACAACAGCTGCAGGCAGGGCATTCCACTCCCTAATCACTCTTTGAGTAAAGAACCTACCTCTGATATCCGTCCTATAACTCATACCCCTTAATTTAAAGCTGTGTCCCCTCGTGCTAGCTTTCTCCATCCTAGGAAAAAGGCTATCACTGTCCACCCTATCCAAACCTCTAATTATCTTATATGTTTCAATAAGATCCCCCCTTAGCCGCCTCCTTTCTAACGAAAACAACCTCAAATCCTTCAACCTCTCTTCATAGGACCTGCCCTCCATACCAGGCAACATCCTGGTAAACCTCCTCTGTACCTCTCCAATGCCTCCACATCTTTCTTATAATGTGGGGACCAGAACTGCACACAATACTCCAAGTGCGGCCGCACTAGAGTTTTGTACAGTTGCAACATGATGCTGCGGCTCCTAAATTCAATCCCCCTACCAATAAAAGCTAAGACTCCATATGCCTTCTTAACAACTTTATCCACTTGACTGCCTACTTTCAGGGATCTATTGACACATACACCAAGATCCTTCTGTTCCTCAACACTATTAAGAGCCCTACCATTAGCCCTATACTCTACACATTTATTGTTCCTGCCAAAGTGCATTACCTCACACTTTTCCACATTAAACTCCATTTGCCACCTCTCGGCCCAGCTCTGCAACTTGTCCAAGTCACTCTGTAAACTAAAACACCCTCTTCACTATCTACCACTCCACCAACTTTAGTATCATCTGCAAATTTACTGATCCATCCCTCAATACCCTCATCCAGATCATTTATAAAAATTACAAACAGCAGGGGCCCCAAAACAGACCCCAAATGGTCCAGGTCAAGCGTACACTAACGACGTGAAGCACGAGGATACTCTCGATTCTCTAGAAAAAAATCCAAGAGCAGCCCTCTCGTGACCCATCGCGTGTATGCCCCTCATTAGACAACAAGGTGGACCAAAGCACCTGTAGGGTAAAAACAAGTACATCAATTTCATCATTTATTTACACACTTCCCAAGAACTCCCAAGGCTCATGATCCCTATTTTAAATCAGTTTTCTATACCCCTCCATTCCCATTCTGTTCATGTGCCCATCTCAGTATTTCTTAAATAACTCCAGAGTACCTGCCTCCACCACTTTACTTGGCAGCGCATTCCATACCCCCACCACACACTGTGTGAAAAAATTCCCTCTAGCATCCAAATTATACCTTACCCCCCTCACCCTAAGCCCGTGACCCCTCGTGCTATTCGAGTCCATCCTAGGCAAAAACTTAACCTGTTTACTCTATCTATACCCCTCTTAATCTTCTACACCTCTATTAGAGCTCCTCTAAGTCTATGTCTTTCTAAGGAAAACAGTCCCAATTTGCCTAACCTCTCCTCGTAACTCCGACCTTCCATACCAGGCAGCATCCTGGTAAACCTCCTCTGCACTCTCTCCACACTCTCCACGTCCTTCTGGTAGTAAGACGACCAGAACTGGATGCAGTATTCCAAGTGAGATCTAACCAATATTTTATACAACTGCAACATTAAAGGCCAGCTCTTGTACTCTTTACCCCTTCCTATAAAGGCTAGCATACTATATGCTTTCTTCACAACCTTCTCCACTTGCTCTGCCACCTTCAGAGGTTTGTTCACCTGCACCCCCAGGTCCTTCTGCGTTTCTATACTCTTAATAGGTCTACCCTTTATCATATACCTCCCTCCTACATTCTTTCTCCTGAAATGCATCACCTCACATTTATCAGGATTGAATTCCATCTGCCATCTATTTGCCCAAGCTACCGAGCCTATGTCCTGCTGCATCGCCTGACAATGCTCCTCACTATCCGCAAGTCCAGCCATCTTTGTATCGTCTGCAAACTTGCTGATCACTCCACTTACTCCCTCTTCCAAGTCATTTATATACATTACAAATAGAAGAGGTCCCAGTACTGAGCCCTGCAGCACACCACTAGTGACCGGCCTCCAGCTAAGAAAACACCCTTCCACTATTACTCTCTGTCTCCTATTACCAAGCCAGTTACTTATCCATCTAGCTACCTGTCCTTGTATCCCATGAGCCTTGACCTTCTCAACTAACCTCCCATGAGAGACTGTCAAACACCTTACTGAAATCCATATAGACGACATCAACGGCTCGCCCTCCATCCACCGTTTTCGTCACCTCCTCAAAAAATTCCACCAGATTTGTAAGGCACTACCTCCCCTTAACAAATCCATGCTGCATATCCCTAATCAGATCGCAATGCTCTAAGTGCCTATACATCCTATCTCTAAGAATCCCCTCCAACAGCTTCCCTACCACTGACGTCAAACTCACTGGCCTATAATTTCCAGGGTTATCCCTACTACCCTTTTTAAACAACGGTACAACATTAGCTATTCTCCAGTCCTCTGGGACCTCACCTGTGTCCAAAGAAGAGACAAAGATTTGCATCAGAGGCCCAGCAATTTCACCTTGCACCTCCCTAAAAAGCCTGGGATAAATGCCATCAGGCCTCGAAGATTTATCAGTTTTAATGCTACCTAGAAGCTCTAACACTTCCTCCCTTGGCATGGATATTTCCCTCAACAGCTCCACAGCTCCGTCAGAGACAGAAGCTGTCAACAAGCCCCTCTCCTTCGTGAATACCGACGCAAAGTATTCATTCAGGATCTCCGCCATTCCCTCGGGCTCTAAGCACAGTTCCCCTCCTCTGTCCCTAAGAGGTCCGATTTTTCCTCTAACCACCCTTTTATTCCTAAAAAGCCTTTGGATTTTATAGAACATAGAACATAGAACATTACAGCACAGAACAGGCCCTTCGGCCTTCAATGTTGTGCCGACCAAAATAAAAAGCAATGCCCCTCCAAACTAAACCATTCCCTTCTCTTCCATATACTTATCAATTAACCTCTTAAACGCCACCAAACTTGGCGCATCTACAACAGCTGCAGGCAGGGCATTCCACTCCCTAATCACTCTTTGAGTAAAGAACCTACCTCTGATATCCGTCCTATAACTCATACCCCTTAATTTAAAGCTGTGTCCCCTCGTGCTAGCTTTCTCCATCCTAGGAAAAAGGCTATCACTGTCCAAATCACTTTTCCTTAATCCTATCTGCCAAAATCATTTCATGCCCCCTTTTTGCCCTTCTAACTCCCTGTCTGAGCTCCCTCCTACTCTCTCTATATTCCTCCAACGCTGTCTCCGTTCCCAGCTGCTTTGACCTATCATACGCCTCTCTTTTCTTCCTAACCAAGTCCTCAATATCCCTAGAAATCCACGGCTCTCTAATCCTACCTTTCCCATCTTTCCTCTTAGCTGGCACATGTTTACCTTGCAACATTTTCAGTATTCCCTTGAAAGAGTCCCACATGCCTAGCGTGGACTTACCCTCAAACAACCGTTCCCAATCAGTTTCCACAAGTTCCTGCCTAATCCAACCGTAGTTAGCCTTCCCCCAATTCAGCACGCTGCCCCTAGGGCAACAAGCATCCTTTCCCATCTGTACCCTAAAGTAGACAGAGTTGTGGTCACTGTTAGCCACATGTTCCTCTACTACAACATCAACCACCTGCCCTGGCTCATTACTCAGAATTAAATCCAATATAGACCCTTCTCTAGTCAGGCTAGCCACATACTGCTCCAACAATCCTAGCAGTACACATTTTACAGATTCCTGCCTGTCCAAACCCCCAGCTCTAGGTACTTTCCAATCCACCCTAGGGAGATTAAAATCTCCCACTATAACAACTCTGTTCTTTCTGCACCTATCCAAAATGTCTTTACATATGCCTTCTTCAACTACCCGCAGGCTGTTGGGTGGCCTATAATACACGCCTAGCACAGTAATCGCCCCCTTTCTATTCAAGTCCACCCATAGCGACTCCGCTCCTAACTCCTCTGTATCGTCCTCCCTCTGCACCGCTGTGATGCTCTCCTTAACTAACAACGCCGCTCCCACACCTCTTCTGGACCCTCCTCTGTCACACCTGAAACACTTATACCCAGGAATATTCAGTTGCCACTGCTCCCCTTCCTTTAACCACGTCTCCGTCACCGTAACCATATCCAAGTTCCTCGCAAACATTAAGGCCTTAAGTTCATCCATTTTTCCCGTTACACTCCTTGCACTGAAACAGACACACTCCAGACCTCCAAACCCACTCGGAACCTCCTTCATCCTGGGGTATTTCTTCTCATCCAAGCTTAGTCTATCTCCCATCTCGCTCTCTACCAAGCTATCAGTGTCAGCCCCTCCCCCCCTCCATATTAATTTAAACCCTGCCGAAACACTCCAGCTAACCTCCCAGCTAAGATATTCACGTCCTTCCCATTTAAGTGTTCCCCGTCCCTTCTGTACAGGTGCCCTTTTTTCACAAAGACTTCCCAGTTATCCACAAATATGAAACCCTCTGCCCTACACCAGTCCTTCAGCCACGATTCAGCTGTAGGATCTCATTTCTCCTGGCTCCGCTATTAACCGGCCCTGGAAGCAGCCCTGAGATCGCCACCCTGGAGGCCCTGCTCTTCAGCCTACCCCCCAACTCCCTGAACTGCCTTCGTATATCCTCCCTGCACTTCCCTCCTACATCCTTCTCTCCTACGTGAATAATCACATCCACCTGAGTCCCCTCACCCTTCAAAATGCCCTCTACCCTGTCAGACACATCTTGCACCCCGTTCCAGGGAGGCAAACTACCATCCTGGAGTCCCGCCTTGGACCACAGAAGCGCCTATCTATTCCTTTAACCCTCCCATCCCCCACCACTATCTCCCTTTTAGCCCCTTTCCTCCCCTTTAAGGTACTCTGGTCCTCCTGCCTTGCCTTTTTTAACCTTCTGCCCTCGATATTTTGGGGCACTGCCACTGGGGAGGTCCTTGGACTGTCTCCCCTCTTCTTTTTCCCCTTCCTTACAGTAATCCACCTGTAAGGGTCAGGTTCCCGCCTGCTTAGGCTCCGGGTCCACCACCTTACTCTGCCTCCCTTCCATGATTGCTCGTTCTTCCTGACTAAAAATGCATCTTCCAATTACCGCTCTAGTTGCTTGACCCGAGTCCTCAGACGCTACAGCTCCAAACACTTGACGCATACGTGGACTTTCGGGAGAGGTCTTGCCTCCAGGGACTCCCACATATGACACCGTACACAGGTGTGGCATATTCCCTTAATCCCTGCCATTGTCGTGAACACCTTTGGAGGTGTGAATGCAACTGGGAAACCAGTAGCACACGGTGCCTGAGCCTGCTCTCGCCCAAGCCCCACGAGCCAAAGCCCTTATATCTCACTTTGCTTCCCTACTCATTCACACTGCCTGCTCCCGATGCTGCCCGCTGTCTACTGCCACTTTCTTTTTATACTCCCCACTCCCTTTCCAGCTAGCCCCACATCTAACTACAGCAGCAAAAAGCACTCAAAAAGAGAGAGAGAAAAAAAAAGCAAATACTGGGATGATGGTTGTCTTCTTGAAGCAGATAGGGACCTCAAATTGTTGTAAAGAGAAGTTGAAGATATCTGCAAATAGCAGCTGATCCACTCTGGATCTAAGTGCTCATCTAGGTATCCCTTCCGCGCCAATCGCTTTCCATGGGTTAACCCTTTGAGAAAGGTGCTCTGACATCTGCAATGGTGATCCTAGATACAAGTTCATTCAGGGCTTCGAGGGTGGAGGGCATGGTCCCACTGACTTCTTGCTCAAGATGGGCGCAGAATGCATTGAGCTCATCAGGAAGAGATGTATTGGAGCCGGTGATTTTACATATTTTACAAATATAGGATCAAAGTAGCTTGAGTATGTGAGTTGGTTCATTTAAATTTTGTTTGCAAATAAGACACCCATAAATGATCATAATAAATCCATTTTGTTATGGGAAGCCTGTTTACTATGAGACAACAGGATCTTTAAATTTTAACAACTGGTTAAAATAAAACTAATCTAGTTAGATTTATTGACCATTTAAGTTAAATGTTAAAATGCAAAGTAATCGTTTCAGTCCATTAATTCAAGCTCTGTCCAAAACTGGCCCAATAAAGAAACAAGTATTTTTAAACAAAAATCCATTACAAAAGGTATGTCTAACATCCACTGCAATTAATACATTTGACTGATGGATAAACCATGAATTCAAAATAGTGGTTATAAATTCTTAATAATATTCAGAAACACAATGCTGACATTTTTCAATGCTTCTAAATTGAAAAAATGGTTTTATAGTACGTGATCATCTAGGAAAATTATTTACTCTAACTCCTGAGATAACTCTTCAACTGTGCACCTTTATCCTTGACCATCCTCCGCTATGTTTTGCCTTTTCTCCCCAAACTTCATGCTTCAGTGTTTAAATTTATGTGGCTTGAATAGTGGATGTATTTTATTCAAAATTATAAATTTACTACAAATTGGAGATTAAAATCTCAAGCAGTTGGGGGTAGATTAGTGGCTTTGATTGAGAATTGGCTGACTGATAGAAAGCATTGCGATTAATTGATCCTTCTCCAGTTGGCGATTGTAACTAATGGGATCCTGTAGGGTTCAGTTCTTAGACCACAACTATTTAACATTTATATCAATGATCTACAAGCAGGGAGAGAGTGTAACATGACAAAATTTGCTGGAAGATAAAAAGAATCTTGGCATTTATTGCAAAGGGTCTAGAGAATAAAAGTAGAGAAGTGTTGTTACAATTGTATAAGGCATCGATGAGACCACATTTGGCATATTGTGTTCAATTTTGGTTACTTTCTTTCAGGATGGGTGTTGTGGCACTTGAGGTGATTAAGAAGAGGTTCACCAGATTGATTCCAAAGAGGCTGTCGTATAAGGAGTGGATGAGCAGTTTGGGTTTGTACTCGCTGGAATACAGAAGAATGAGGGGAAATTTGATTGAGGTATATAAAATACTTAATGGGATTGATAAATTTAACCAAACGTTTCCCCTTCTAGAATAGTGTAAGACAAGAGGTCATAGTCGTAGAGTAAGTGGGAGAAGGTTCAACACAGAGATAAGGAGAAGCTATTTCTCACAGAGGGTTGTGAATCTATGGAACTTACTGATGCAGAGTGCAGTGGATTCCTCAATCAATGGATTCAAGGAAGAAATAAATATTTGATCAAGAACAGGATAAAGGGCTATAGGGAAAAGGCAAGGAAAAACGAAGATCAGCCATGATCATGTAAAATGGCGGAAGACTTGAAGAGCTGAATTGCCTACTCTTGTTCCTAATTCCTATGTTCCTATGACCCTTTGACTGAATTACTGAAATTTCAGCTTCAGGTACAATTTACTTCTAGTCAGGCTTTCACACAACTGGACAGCAGTATATTTCTGATTCTGCATTTTATGGTGACCTCCAAATTCAAAACCATCCTTCTGCCCTGCAGCTAATTCTGTAGACATCCTGGATCTTCATTCAAAAATACATTCAGGAGTGCATCCTCTGATTTTTTACTGTAAAATTGTTTGTGCATTTTATTCGCTCTCCGTAACTGTCTTCAAGTTTGGACAACAATTTATCAATGCTCAATGCCAACTCCACCCAAGCTACGTCAACTTTAATCCGTCATGGATAGTCTGAGCTCCTTCTGTGTCCTATCTATTCCCTATTTACCCTTTTGCCCTTAATGTTTTTATGTATCCTAATAATCGTTCCAGAGCCACACCTTTCTCAACAGTAAATACTGATGAGAAATATTCATTTAGGATCTCGCCCATCTCTCATGGATACCCATATTGATGGCCTTGAGAGGCCCTACTCTCTTCTTAGTTAGTCTTTTCCCCTTTATATATTAGTAGAAGTTCTTTGCATTCTCCTTTGCCTTATCTGCCAAAGCATATTGTGTCCCCTTCTTAGCCTCCTGATTTTTCTCTTAACTCTTCATGGAATTCACATGATCCCTGTTGCCTATGCATGTCTAATGCCTCCATTTTCTTCTTGACCAGGGTTCAATATCACTGAGTTATCCAGGGTTCCCTATTTCTACCAGCCTTGTCCTTCACTCCAAGAGGAATGTGCTTATCCTGAACCCTGGTTAACACATTTTTGAAAGCTTCCCACTTACCAGCCATCCTTTTGCCTGCCAATCCTCTAATCAATGTGTGAAAGTTCCTGTCTAATACCATCCAAATTGGCCATGATCCGATTTAGAATCTTAACCTTTGATTCAGACTCAACATTAAAACATAGTAACTTCATTGCAAGCCTACTTGTGACACTAAAATATTTATAGCTATCCCAAAGCATTTTCATAGCTATCCCAAAGTTTTGCCCCCTCTCTAGTCAGGCCATCCACATATTGAATGAGAAATTCCTCCTGAATAAACTCAACAAATTTCTCTCCATCCATGCCTCTAATATCATGGCTATCCCAGTCAATGCTGGGAAAGTTAGTGTCCCATAATACGACTATCCTATTTTTCTTGGAGGTATCTGTAATCTCTTTACATATTTGCTGCTGACTATTTGGAGGTCTGTAGTACCTTCTATGTGCAGATATCACTAAAACATCATGTGTAGTTACAAAATGTAGTCAAACAGATTAATGGAAGATCAACCATGTCAAATAGTTTGAATACAACAATGAGGATGTGAGAGGATAGAGGGCCTTGGTAGATCTCATCTGAAATGTCGCATTCAGCTTTGGATCCCCAGGTAGGTTGGATCAGGAATGGAAAGGTTGCAACAGAAATTCAGTTAACTGTCACTTGGCAATACAGAACTTGAATATTATTAAAAAGAGAGACATGTTGTCAAAGCTTTCCATTTTGCATCCATTAAGCCAACTGCAATAAAGCCAACTTCCAAATGATCAGAATAACTTATATTGCAAGAGAAAAGGGTACTGAATTGGTTGACAAGTTGATTCTGATTGACCAATACATCGCCACAGATAAAGCAGTGGGTGCTTATAGATTTCCCATGCACATTCAAAAAGATACAAGGCTTGGGTATATTCCTTTTGTTTACAGAGCACATTTCCCTGTGAATGTATATCACTTCATAATCACTTCAGGCATAAATGAACACTGTTACAAACTTGACTGATTATCTTAAATTGGTTATTAGTGTAGCTGTTACAGCACTCAGCATTGTAAAGCAAGTGCTGCCCAAGCATGGAATCGCATATACATTAGATGCTTTGTTTTTAGCTTTGAAAGTGTGAACTGATTGAGTACAATCTGTACTCTGCCTATTGTGAACAACAAAATTTGATTCCTCAAGCCAATTACTGGGATGAACAGCGCAAGTGCCTGGCATTGCAATAGCAAGGATATTCATTCATGACATTGCTCAACTGTGGGGCTGATAGAATGTCTTTTTAAAATATTGGTGGAAACTCCATTGGGATGGCAGGTTTGATATTTAAATATATAAAAAGACAACTGAAAGCAGACTCAACTCAGCATTTTGACTTTAATGGTCAGTATCAATTGCCCACTCTAATTGCCCTTGAAAAAGTGGTGGTGAACTATCTTCTTGACCTGCTGCAGTCCATATAATACAGTGATAGTCTCTATGATCCAGAAAGTTGTTAAGCTGCACTGATATTTTCCATAGGCTGGCTGACCACTCAGTGAAAAGGGTAGTGGTCCCTCCTACAAGCAGCAGCTTTTGTTTATATGTGTTGCACTGCTTGTGCTGTCTCATTCTATAACATTGCAGAATTGTTACAGCGCAGAAGGCAGCCATTCAGTCCATTATGTCTTCAATGATTCTTCAAATGAGCAATATAATTTAATGACATTCCCCTTCTTTTTCCCTAAAACCTTGCACATTGTTTCTATTCAAATAATCATTGAATGCTTTCTTGACTGCCTCAATTGAACCTGCCTCCCATATGCTTCCAGGCAGTGTATTCCAGATCCAAAACATCACATTGCATTTGCTTCTTTTGCGAATCAATTTAAATTTGCATCCTCTTGATCCTTTTACAAGTGGAAATGGTTTTTCCTTCCCTATTCTGATCATCCCCCTTATGATTTTGAGCACCTCTTTAAAATCTCTTTTTAGCTTTTTCACCAGGGAGAACAGGCCCAACTTTTCTAATCTATCTTCATAACTGAAGTTTCTCTTCCTGGAATCATTCTTGTAAACGTCGTCTGCATTTTTTCCAACATGTTCACAAAAATAAATGTGTATTTTCTACAACTGATCACTGAGAAAAATCTCTGACCAAATTTTGTCACAATGATTACATGGAGTTAAAACTTTTCCAATCACAGGTTAAAAACATAATTAAACAACAAGTGCCAATTTTTGTTTCTTTTTGCTCCTTGTTCCAATCTCCTGCAGAATATTTTAAGGCAAACAAGGAAATCAACTAGTTACATCCCTAATTATAAATTGGAAAAAGTGATTCAAAAAGAAAATAATTTTCTAACAGTTGCTGTTCCTATAATTTGAAAATAATTCAGCCTGACTCACCTTCTTGTGTAAAGCAATATAATCCAATCGTGTTCCAATCTCCCCTGTAAAGAAGTTGGTTCCATTATAACAATGATTTAGCAAACCCCAACTGATAGGTGAGTGTGGAGGAGGATGACATGAATCTCCAGGACCACCTAGTTGAAGTAGTGTGCTAGCTTCTTTCAAACCTTCTGAACAGGCATCATAGTAGTTTTGGAATCCTAAAATCACATAAGTCATAATTTTTATACTTCTGTTCAAAGCCTGCAATTTAACAAGTCTCTTTTCGTTAAAGCTATTGAATATACCAGCAACAAATACATTTAACCCCAGAAATTTTAGTTACAATGCTAGTGAATCTACATTAATTTATTGCAAAAAGAAAATTTTCCTAACTTAAACTATAATTATTTAATTTTGTTACGGATTCTAAGACTCTGTGATGAGTTGAAGTAAGGGTAAAGTTAGACATTACAGAATTTAGGTTTACAGAATTAGAGGGTGTCAGTGATGTTGCAGTTTTATGGTCATCTCAGAGTCAAATCTGATGCCAAAGTTGTCAACAGTCTGATTCAGTCTCAGGCAGTTATCAAGGAGAAGAATTCAATTAGTCACCAGAGAATGGATCTGCAGCAGGGAATGAAATAAAATAATTTCAGTATTCCTGACATTTGTGTGGGTGAAATTTCTGCTCACGCAGTACAGAATATTTGACAAGTAGTCTGACAATTTAGCAACTTTGGATGAGTTGATAAAGGTAGTGGTGAGGTAGAGCTGGGTGCCATCAGTGTGCATGAAAAAAACTAATGCTTTGGCTTTGATGAAGACACTGAGAAGGAGCATTCAGATGAGAAACTGGAGCAGGCCAAGATTAGATCCTTGAGGTTCACCAAAGGTAATAGTGTAGGAGCAGGAAGAGAAGTCCCTGCAAATGATATTCTGGCTATGATTAGATGGATAAGAATTAAACAAGAGAGTACAGTCCCAACCAGTGGACAGGAATTGGAGGAGAATAGATTGATCAAGCATTTCAAAAGCAGCAGAAAGTCAAAAAGAAAAAGGAGGAATAGTTTACTTCTGTCAAAACAGGTTTTCCATAGGATGTCATTTGTGACTTTGTAAAAAAAATGTTTTGATACTGTGGCACTGGTGGTAATTAGAAAGGAGGGATTTAAATATGAAATTTGATAAATTAGCATGAATTTGAAAGGCGACATGTTCAAGCATTTGGGAAGAGAAAAGGGAGGTTGGAAGCAGAGGCAGTGATGATAATGGGTGGGTTCGTGAGTTGAATCTTGAGAAGGCAGCTGATTTAAAGGAAAAAGGGACAATGCCTAAATAAATGTCTTGAGGTAACAATGTCAGCTAACACTGGGGTCAAGACAACAGTTGTGAAATTTGCTGAGACTTCCTGTCACGGCTCACACACAAATAAGGTAGAGGTGTAGTCGGGTGGTCCGCAGTACAGGTAATTCAATCAGGGGTTGTCAAATCTGGTTGGAGTGTGGTCGGGTCAAATTTGTAGCCAGGTGGTCAAACTACTTGCATAAAATATTAGCGGAGACTCAAACATCTGAACTGTTAAGAGTCAATGTCCTAAAAAAAGCAGAATAGATGGGAAAACATTGTCAAAAACCTAGTGACAATCCAAAGTGGTGCAACAACCAAAAGGAAAAATCTAAGCTAGTTTTAAATTAAGGTCACTTTTTGAATGTTACATTAAGAAACATTTCTTTTGTACACTCTTGTACATTCTTAATCCCAAGTTTATTTAGTTATGTCTTTACGTCAACCATTACATAGTTATCAATTACATGACAACTTACCACGAATTGTGAAGGTTAGATTATCAAAATCATGATTATCTGGTTCATTCCATGTTTCAAAGTTCCATTTTGACACATATGCCACACCATATATATCTATAACGAAATGGAAAATGTTTGCAAGTGATAAATCAAGTATGCAGTTCTTACCTTTGCAAATAATAAATATTTCATTATTAAATATTTATTACCTAAATTTTTCATTTTATGAAATATTATGCATTTAATATTATTAAATTTATGACTCATCTTTAAGTTAGGCTGAAAAGAATAGGCAATGAATTGTTTGTGGTACTTGTATGTAAACTTGTACAAATATGTCCAAGTCTCCCAGCATCAACATTTCAGTTTGTTTTATTCTTTTGCAGGACATGGCCATCACTGGCCAGGCCAGCATTTTTGTTCCCCATCCCTATTTGTCTTTGAGAAGGTAATGATGAGTTTCCTTCTTGTATCAGTGTAGTCTATGCAGTGGAGGTACAATCACAGTGCTGTCTGGAGCGTGTTCCAGAATTTTGATCCAATGGCAGTAAAGGAACAGTGATATATTCCCAAGTCAGGATGGGTGTGGCTTGGAAGGGAACTTGCAGGTGTTGGTATATCCATGCAGCTGCTGCCATTGTTTTTTGAGATAGTAGATAGTTATTCCAATGCATCTAGTTGATGGTACACAATGTCACCACTATGCAGTGGTGATGGAAAAAGTGGATATTGGAAGTAGTGGATGAGATGCCAATCAAGTGGACTACTTTGTCCTGGATGGCGTTAAGTGTTGATTAAGCTGCACTCACCCAGGCCTTTTAGCTGGTGAACAGGATTTAGGGAGTCAGGAGATGAGTTATTTGCCAGAGACCTCCTCTTGTAATCAGAACATATACATGGCTGGTCCAATGCAATTTTTGATGAAAGATTTCAAAGCTTTTCAAAAAAAATGTTTTTCTCTACCTATGAATTAATAACTGTACACTCCCACATTCTATTCTATCATTGCTTACTCATTTAATCTGACTAGATCTTTGCGTCCTCTGCACAACCTTCATTCCCACCTAACTTTGTATTGTGAATAAATTTACATAAATTAGCCCAAACTTTCCAGTCTACAGATTGTCATATGACTAAGATACATCTCAGGGCCATGCAGAAGCTCTGACCTATGGTCCTAGATGGAGATTGCCTGGGCAATTTAAACTTCTAATGGGCAATTCTCCTACTGCTTAGAAGCCACCGTGAATGCCTCTGACTAAGGAGGTTTGGGACACATCTATCCGTGATACTTGGCTAGTTACTCAGGAAACGTCAGACTGGTTAAAACAAGGATAACTCCAGAACTGAATACAGCCCCACCTTACTCCCATCTCCACCATCATTCTTTTTGATTGATTACCCCCCAACTATCCAACCACAATACTGATCCAAATGTCTGACAACCACCCGACTGCTCCCTCAATTACCTGACTAACCCCAAAAACCTGACAACATCACAGCCCCCAACCCATAGATACACAGAAAATAGGAGGAGGCTATTTGGTTCTTCGAGTATGTGCCTCTATACATTACGATCATGGTTGATCATCAAACTCAATAGCCTGATCCGCCTTTCCGCTCCCCCTATGTCCTTTGATCCCTTTTGCCTCAAGTGCTGTATCTAGCTGCTCCTTGAAAACATTCAATGTTTTGTCCTCAACTATTTGCTGTGTTCCATAAGCTAACCAATCTCTGGAAAAAGAAGTTTCTCTTCATCTCTGTCCTAAATGTCTACTATGTGTCCTCAGACTGTGACCTCTGGTTCTGGACACCATCAGGAAACATTCTTCTTGTATCTACCCTGGGTGGTCCTTTCAGAATTTTATAGGTTTCTATGAGATTCCCTCCTCATTCTTCTAAACTCCAGGATATACAATCTTAATCAACTCAGGGTCTCTCCTCGTATGTCAGTCCCGTTATCCCTGGAATCAGTGTGGTAAACTTTCTCTGTATTCCCTTCCTCACATAAGAAGACTAAAACTACACACAATATTCCAGGTATGGCATCGTCAAGGCCTTGTATAATTGCATGTGACCTGACTATCTCCTGATCCAACGACCCACTGACCAAGTACCCACCGATAGGACTTGACAACTCCCAATCATCCAACCTGACTAATCCTGACCAATAAACTACATACTTTACCCAACCTGACTAACCCCCAATCCAACTAATCACTGCCTGAACACCTGATTACTCCACTCCAACACCCTGACCTCCCAACTGTCTCCTAATGTGACCAAAGCATCCCTTATCATCTGACTACTCACTTAATCCACCTCATCCACCTCCCTCACTGTAATAACTCTACAGAGGCGAAAGTCCCGTCATCAAGTTACTTTATTTACACCATATATCTGTACACAGCCAACTGTTCTGTTGTTCCCTGCTAAATGTAGGCTGGGAGGCTGCTTTAAATAGGGAGCAAGGTAAGAGGAGCGAGGTGTAACTCAGATATCAGAGGGATGCATTTTACACAGAGGGTGATGGGGGCCTGAATGCACTGCCAAGTAGGGTGGTGGAGGCGGACACACTGGGATCGTTTAAGACTTACCTGGATAGTCACATGAGCAGACTAGGAATGGAGGGATATAAACAAATGGTCTAGTTGGACCAATGAACTGCACAGGCTTGGAGGGTTGAAGGGCCTGTTTCCTGTGCTGTATGTTCTTCCTTGTTCTTTGGTGCCATTGTGGAGAAGGCTTGCTGTAAAGATATCTCTGCAGAGTCTGGAGGCGGAGACACATCAGACCTTGACTGCCCTCACCAAGCAGGAAATGTAGAACCTCGCCAGACACTCAGTGCAGTCGGTTGTCCCAGAAGAACCGATCACCCACTGCCTGGATCTATTGATGGCACGTCTCACCAGGCTCAGGAGCAGGTTCATGAGGAGGTCGCCATCTCGACCCGTCCCTCTCCGCACCAGATGCCCAAAGATTAGGAGCATAGAATTGAAGTGCAAACAAAACATCAGTAAAAGGTGTTTCAGGAAACCAAAAAGGATGCACCATCTATAACACAAAATGTAGATATGGTCCATGGACTCCACAAGGCTACAGAAGCAGTAGTCTTGGGAGACTGTCTACTGGAAAAGCTTATGATTGAACGGCACTGCTGAGTGCTACACCCTCCACTCCAGGTCCCCAAGATAATTGGGGAAGATCCCTCCATACACAGACCTCTGCCACCCAGTGACAACAAGGCCTGCCAAAGTGTATCTGGGCAAAGGGCGAGGACACAATAATGAAAAACATGCAGCAGCAGCCCGTACAGGAAAGGCCTCAGTGTGGTGGAAAAGGGCACAGACAACATTTCTGCGAGACGGCACATGCAGTGGGACACCTGACCTGAGCAGGGGGGAGAGGTCTAGGCTTTGAGTCAATGTGAAATTTTGTCCAAGCAGGGGAACGCTCGGGTGGGATCCCACCACACGCTGCACTGCGTCGAGACTGCATGCACGCTCAGGGCCAAGCGCAACCGTCCTAAGGTCTTGAACAGCTTTGGCTGCGCACCAGACAGCCTCCCTTATGCGCTCAGCCTGTACATGGGGGCTCATCCAGCTCACTCTTCTACCATCCAGTACGTCCACAAACCTGGTCACACCAGCATTCACGGCCTCCTCTCCGCCAGCTACTTGAAGTTGTACGGCTGGAAGTGCAGAATCCCGAACAGTGGCTCTCGCACAAGAGCTGCTACTCCTGAGGGGGGAGAGCTGCATCGCACAGCAGCTGTGTTCCAGACCATGAGGGAGTCCTGATAAAAGATCGGCAACACCCACAAGGAGGTCGGAATACATCCCAGATTGATATGCAGGAACTGCATGTCATAATTGAGACTGTGCAACTAGCTGAAAAAATACATCACCAGGTCACACCATTGTGGAGGAGGCTCAATGTAAAAGTATCTCTGCAAGGTCTGGAGGCAGAAGGTTGTTATTTGTGTGCGAAGGCAATCAGATCTTGGCCGCCCTCCTCAAGCAGGAGATGCAGAACGTCGGCAGAGACTGAATGCAGTTGACTGTCCCAGAAGAATCGCGTGAGGGTTTTCTGTATATTTGTGACAATGCCAGGGGAAGGGTCAAAGTAAACAGCCAGTACCACAGCAAGGAGACGACCAGCTGGCTTATAACTAGAACTTGCGCCCTATAAGACAGCACTCGGAGCAGTCCTGACCAGCAACTCAGGCGGGCAGTGACTTTCGCCTCCAGCTCCTGCCAGTTCGCCAGCCAGGATTCCTCGGCTGGGCAGAGATGGACTCCCAAGTAAAGGAGGCTGGTCCTGCTCCGGGTGAAAGGTCTGAATTCCTTCAGAAGGGGGTCCTTCTCCCACGGGCCGACCAGGAGTCCGGAACACTTGGCCCAGATGATCCTGGCGGAAATGCAGCAGAATATGCCACCTGGCATTCTTGCATCCTCCACAAGTAAACATATCCGTAAACATAAGGAGCACATCATCGGCATAAGCCGACAGGACTAGCCCTATGTCCGGACCATGCACAGCCAAACCTGACAACCTCTTCTGTAAGAGGCACGTGAATGGCTCCACACATGCAGAATACAGTTGGCTGGACAAGGGGCAGCCCTGCCGTACTTCTCTCCCAAGGCAAAGGGGCGCCATCTGTGGCACAGCACAGTAATCGGATCTGGGCAACAAAACATGTCCCGACTGCGAATGCCCGCAGAATTCTGAATAAATACTCATGCTCCACCCTGTCGAACGTCTTCTCCTGATCTAAAGACAAGAAGGCGCTAAATATATTCAGCCTGGTAATTGGAGACTCCATAGTTAAGGGGACAGATAGGAGAGTAAATAGTAATAAAAGGGACTCAGGGCTAGTGTGTTGCCTCCCAGGGGCTGGGGTCCAGGATGTCGCAGAGCGGGTTTTTAAGATTCTTAAGGGAGAGGGGAGTCAGCCCCAAGTCATAGTTCATGTAGGGACACATGATATAGGTAGGACAAGGGAAGGGGATATTAAACAGAAATTTATGGAGTTGGGGTGGAAAGCTTAGGGCCAAAACTGGCAGAGTGGTTATCTCTGGACTCTTGCCTGTGCCACGGGATAGTTTAGAGAAGAACAGAGAGAGGGAATGTTTGAACTCGTGGCTGCAGGGATGGTGCAGGAGGGAGGGGTTCAGGTTCTTGAACAATTGGGGCTCATTCTGGGGTAGGTGGGACCTCTACAAGAGAGATGGTCTACACCTGAACCAGAGGGGAACTAACATCTTGGGGGGAAAATTTGCAAAGGCTATGCAGGGGGCTTTAAACTGATTCAGAGGGGGGGTGGGATCCTGAGTAGTTGGGGTGCTAAGAGGGACGAGAATAGGGGGGTCATAGAGGAGAACTGTAAAACACAGCAGCGTACGGGTGGAGTAGGGCATGGTTTGAAATGCGTATACTTTAATGCAAGAAGTATTTGCAATAAGGTGGAGGAACTTGCAGCTTGGACCAGTACCTGGAACTTCAATGTTGTGGCCATTTCAGAGACTTGGGTAGAGCAGGGACAAGAATGGATGTTGCAGGTTCCGGGGTTCAAATGCTTCAGTCAGAGGAGAGAAGGAGGTAGAAGGGGGGGAGGAGTGGCATTATTAGTCAAAGACTGTATCACAGTGACAGAAAGGAAGTTTGATGAGGACTTTCTGTTGAGGTAGTATGAGCTGAGATTAGAAACAGGAGAGGAGAGGTCACCCTGTTGGGAGTCTTTTATAGACCTCCTAAAAGTTCTAGAGAGGTAGAGGAAAGGATTGCAAAGTCGATCCTGGACAGGAGTGAAAGTAATACGGTAATTGTTATGGGGGACTTTAACTTTACTAATATTGATTGGAATAGCGATAGCTCTAGCTCGTTAGAGGGGTCAGTTTTTGTACAAAGTGTGCAGGAAGATTTTTTGACTCAGTATGTAGATAGGCCAACTAGAGGTGAGGCTACATTGGATTTGGTGCTGGGCAATGAGCCAGACCCGGTGTTAGACTTGGAAGTTGGTGAACATTTTGGTGATAGTGACCACAATTCGGTTACGTTCACCTTAGTGATGGATAGGAATAGGCATGAAGCTGGGGGCAGTAGTTATAGCTGGGGGAAGGGTAATTATGAGGCCATCAGGAGAGAATTAGGTTGCATAGATTGGACTAGGAAACTACAGGGACTGGGAACATCTGGAATGTGGAGCTTATTCAAGGAGCAGCTGCTGCGAGTCCTTGATAAGTATGTCCCTGTCAGGCAAGGAGGAAATGGTCGAGTAAGGGAACCTTGGTGTACGAAAAAAAGTTGATTCGCTGGTTAAAAGGAAAAAGGAGGCTTATGTCAGGATGAGGCTTGAAGGCTCGGTTAGTGCAATGGATAGCTATAGATTAGCCAGGAGTGAGCTAAAGAGTGAGTTGAGGAGAGCTAAAAGGGGACACAAGAAGACTTTGGCTGATAGGATCAAGGACAATACTAAAGCTTTCTCTAGATATGTTAAGAATAGAAGATTGGTTAGTGAAAGGTTAGGGCCAGTTATGGACAGCAGTGGGAAGTTGTGCGTGGAGCCTGAAGAGATTGGAGAGGCACTGAACAAATATTTCTCTTTGGTATTCAAGCAGGGAGATGTAAATGTAGTTGTGGAGAACACTGGGATACAGGTTTGCAAACTGGAAAGTATTGAAGTAGATAAGGAGGATGTGCTAGATATTCTTGAGGGTTTGAAGTTAGATAAGTCCCCTGGGCCGGACGGGATTTACCCTAGGATTCTCTGGGAGGCAAGAGAGGAGATTGCAGAGCCTCTGTCTCTGATCTTCAGGTCCTCGTTGGTTACGGGTGTGGTTCCGGAGGACTGGAGAATAGCGAATGTGGTCCCATTGTTTAAGAAGGGGAAGAGGGACCTTCCAGGGAATTATGGGGCAGTGAGTCTTACTTCTGTTGTGGGCAAGGTATTGGAGAGAATTATTAGGGATAGGATTTATAGTTATTTAGAGAGAAATGAATTGATTGGGATAGTCAGCATGGTTTTGTGAAGGGTAGGTCGTGCCTTACTAACCTCATTGAGTTTTTTGAAAAAGTGACTAAGGAGGTGGATGGGGGTAAGGCGGTTGAGGTGGTATATATGGACTTTAGTAAGGCGTTTGATAAGGTGGCCCATGGAAGACTTCTGCAGAAAATGCAGATGTATGGGATAGAGGGTGATTTAGCTAATTGGATTAGGAATTGGCTAGCAGATAGAAAACAGAGGGTGGTGGTTGATGGGAGATATTCATCGTGGAGTTCGGTGACAAGTGGTGTACCTCAGGGGTCTGTTTTGGGGCCCCTACTGTTTGTAATTTTTATAAATGATCTGGATGAGGGTATTGAAGGATGGATTAGTAAATTTGCGGATGACACCAAAGTCGGAGGAGTGGTAGATAGTGAAGAGGGTTGTTATAGTTTGCAGAGAGACTTGGACAAGTTGCAGAGCTGGGCTGAGAGGTGGCAAATGGAGTTTAATGTGGAAAAGTGTGAGGTAATGCACTTTGGCAGGAATAATAAATGTGTAGAGTATAGGGCTAATGATAGGATTCTTAACAGTGTTGATGAACAGAGGGATCTTGGTGTATTTGTGCATAGATTCCTGAAAGTAGGCAGTCAAGTCGATAAGGTTGTTAAGAAGGCATATGGAGTCTTAGCTTTTATTGGTAGGGGGATTGAATTTAGGAGCCGCAGCATCATTTTGCAACTGTAGAAAACTCTAGTGCGGCCGCACTTGGAGTATTGTGTGCAGTTCTGGTCCCCACATTATAAGAAAGATGTGGAGGCATTGGAGCGGGTACAGAGGAGGTTTACCAGGATGTTGCCTGGTATGGAGGGCAGGTCTTATGAAGAGAGGCTGAGGGATTTGAGATTGTTTTCATTAGAAAGAAGGCGGCTAAGAGGAGACCTTATTGAAACATATAAGATGATTCGAGGTTTAGATAGGGTGGACAGTGATAGCCTTTTTCCTAGGATGGAGAAAGCTAGCACGAGGGGACACAGCTTTAAATTAAGGGGTGATAGTTATAGGATGGATATCAGAGGTAGGTTCTTTACCCAAGGGTGGTTCGGGAGTGGAATGCCCTGCCTGCAGCAGTTGTAGATGCGCCAAGTTTGGTGGCGTTTAAGAGGTTAGTTGATAAGTATATGGAAGAGAAGGAAATGGTTTAGTTTGGAGGGTCATTGCTTTTTTCATAATTGGTCGGCGCAACATCGAAGGCCGAAGGGCCTGTTCTGCGCTGTAATGTTCTATGTTCTATGTTCTATATTCTGGGAATGGTGTATTAGGTCCTGGACCAAATGGAGGTTATCATGGATTGATCGGGCGGGACTGTGTCGGACTGATCAGGGCGGATCGTGTGGTCCAGCACAGATCCAAAGTGTAAAGCCATTGCCCTGGCAAAAATTTTATAATTTGTGTTCAGGAGGCAGACTGGGCGCCAGATTTTAAGGCACCAGAGATCCCCCTTCTTTGGCAGCAGGACAATAATCACCCTGCACCATGAAAGTGACATTTCCCCAGCAGCTGTGTTCTCCACCAGGACCCCTGCATAGTCATTCTCTAGGACGTCCCAGAGCACCCTGAAGAACTCCATGGTCAATCTGTCCAACCCCAGCCTCTCGCCATGTTGGAGGTTGTTGAGAGTGCCGGTCAGCTTGGCCATGGTGATGGAGGCCTCAAGCTTGCCAACGCCCTCTGGGCTGACCTGCAGAAGGTCCTCCCACAGAACTCTGTGCGCATCCTTGCTGGACAAATCCGGAATTCACAGGGAGGTATAATAATCTCAGGCAATGGCCCAGATGCCCTCAGGATCCGAGACGGGGAACTGTCATCGGCCAGAGGCTTAATAAGCTGCTTATGGTGAGCCTGCCCTTTTTCCAGCGAGTAGAAGAAGGGGGAGCCAAGGTCCAGGTCCACTCGGAACTGGAGCCGCTACCTCACAAACGTGCCATGGGACCCGACGAGTTGTAGGTCCCTCAGCATGCCCTTCTCCTCCCTGTACTCTAGCCGCAGGGCCGGATCCATGTTGGGCTGACTGAGGCATGCCTCCAGATCGAACACCTCCTTCTCCAACTCCTCAAGCCTGGATTTCCACTTCCTTATTGATCTCCTCACGTACTCCCAGCAGAAGGTGCAGTTGTGACTCTTGTCTACATCCCACTATAGCCTCAAGGAGGGGAAGCCTCCCCACTTCCTTCTCTAGCCAGCCCAAAATTGACAAAACGAGTCCAGGAAGCGCTCATCTTCCAGCAGCGTGTTGTTTAAGTGCCAGTACACGCTCCCTCCAGACACGAGACGGAACAAACTCCACTGACACCAGGTGGTGGTCCGTGCATGGCACCTGCCGCATGGAAGCCACCGGTAGGCTGGACATATGGGCCCTGAAAATGTAAAGGCAGTCGATTCTGGACACACTGTCTCCAGGCTACATGAAAGTGAAAGCTTTGGTGCCAGAACGGAGATGTCTTCATACATCCACCAAGCTGTGGGTCCCGAACAGGTCCCAGAACTTCACCACCGCCAGGCGTGCAGCCACAGTACAGTGCCGTGCCTCAAGGGATCAGCTGAAATCCCCCCGAGGATGATGCATTCGCCCCCCGCAATGGTGTTGAGATGAGCTTTATCGTACAAAATTGTTTGCTGCGGTCTGGTGGGCAGAGCATAGGCATTCACTAAGTGAATGACTCACATGACCACGCTCCCTCCACCTCAATGGACCATCAAGTGCAGCAATCAGCCTGGCACCAGCTCCTTGACCCTCCAAGTTCTTTGGCTGCAAGTGTGGGGCCAATAAGATAGCCATTCTGCTAGAAGTGAGCATGAAATGGCTCATGTAGACACCCCCTCCTCCCCCCCCAAACATACACACACACCCCTCTCCCTCCTCCTTCGCCACTCCAGGAACTTTCTAGCTTTGTCTCCTGGAATGATACAGGTTTCTTGCAGGAAACACACTGCATACTTCCTGTCATAGAGGACCGAGAAGTTCTCGAACCTGCAGAGTGGCTCAGGTTGCCGCTGACGTTCGGAGTGGCTATGGGTACCTTCATGTCAGTAGCATTGTGCCACTGTCACTACTTATCTAAGTGCATGGGGGAATGCTGGCACAGGACGTACCAGTCCACTCCTCCATGAGCCCGTCAAGGAATTCCTGTACCTGACACTGCTCTCTTTCAGTCAATTCCAGTGTGGTCTGGAAGCAGGCCTGCATGGACTGGACAAGCAGCGCCAGGTCTGACCAATGGTCGAGGGCCAGTTGGATGCTGTCAGGGTGGCCAGAATGGTCTTCTATAAAGGCCCTGAGCTCCCCAGAGGGTGAGGGGCAACTTGGTGAGGGGCATAAGGGTGTCCCCCGCCTTGCTGCAACAGTCCCCGTGCCCACCACCGAGCAGCCTACCTCCGTGGGGCTGTCTCCCTTCAACTCCAAGTTCTCCGCCGCAGGGCGTACAGCAGGCGTAGAAGGGGTTCCCCTCAGGCTCTTCCCCCTGGGTTTGTGACTCCGTGGATGACAGTGGCTCAGTCCCCTGCTCTGCCCCAGAAGCCTGGACATCCCACAGGTCCAGAGAGTCCTCCAGTCCAAGGGCGGGGGAGGGGGCGCCCAGCATCAGAGGTCAGGAAAGAGAGCGGGGGCCTTCCTCACCACCATCTCCCAAGGTCCAAAACAACAGCATGCCACCGCAGTCCCCCAGCAAGTCAAGGATGACCCCTCCGTGATGCTAAAATGCACCAGATGGAACTGGACCACAGGGGCTCTGCTCTCACCCAACCCCAGGGAGCTCCATTTGGAGGACTTGACAGGGGATGCTCCTTGCACTCTGCCCCTCTCCTTCATGCCCCAGCCCTTGGCCAATCCTTTCCTCTCCCGAGAGGTATAGTATCTGCCGGCTCAGCGTCATTAATTCCCCGATGCCCGGACCCGGGAGCACGTGCACCTGCGACACCAGGCCGAGCACATGGCATTGAGGCGCCCATGAGCCCTGTAGATGGTTTGGGAGGGACGTCGGAGGTTGTTTCGTCCCCTGAGCTAGCGGCTGGATTACCTGGAGTAGTGGGAGTCAGGGTTGCATTCCACCCCCCCCTCTTCTTCCCCTTCCTGTTTACCTGTTTTCTGGCCTCATGGAGGCTCCACTGCCCCCTCCCACCAGCAGCCAAGGTGGTATCTGCTGCCGTCATGGCTTTGTCTTGCAGGGAGCCATGTGTTACTCACTTGGGTGGACTGGAGCCTGCAGTGCCAGCTGCAGCTGCCTTGGGTTGGGGATTGGCAACCTCGGAGGCAGGGCAGTTCTTTTTAATATGCCATGCCTCTTTACAGGCATGGCACCGTACACTGTCCATGGGCCAAAAGACCCGTATGTAGTCCCCTCGAAGGAAATTTGAACTCCCCTTTCAAAGCAGACGGATATAAACTTGGTGCCAGAAGGGGTATACATATTGGAGGCCAAGCAGGATCGGTGCCACCCCGGACCTGACCTCCCCCAGTAGATGAAGATGGGGAAGAGGAGCTCCATGGGTATGAAGGATGGCATGTTCGTGATGACCAGTCGTCGGGCAGTGGCCTCTAGGGGATCCACTGCCAAGAACGTCCCGCCCACCATGAGCCCCTTTGCCAAGGTGAGATGGGCTGCCTACTGAGCCTTCAGAAAGAAAATGGCCTGGCTGAGGCTGCTACAACAGCTGAGGGGCCGACAATCTCAGCCATTGCCCAAACGCAGGCCTCAATGGTGATGTCAGGGTGGGCAATGTAATGAGTCTAAATGATGGCAGGGCTTTGGGAGTGGTGGGGCTTTGGCTACCGCCACACCCGAATAGGTGGGCCTCGATGCATGACTTGATACAAGGTGCTACGCCCACCCTGAGACTGCCCAGATGCATAGCAGAGCGTATTGGTTCAACTTTTTTGGTGGCAGTGCAGGGAGGGTTGGGTGGAGGTCTTTCTGGCCTTTATGGTCAGGCATAGCAAGGGAAGGAATCGCGGATGTGATAGATGGGGGAGGGTGCCTCTACCCAGGTACTGGGGGACAGAGAGGGAACAAGGGAGGATGGGGTGGTTGGAGGTCTAGGCGCTCTCTCCCCGGTATCAGAGAGGGAGAGAAAGGGATGGAGGAGCAGGAAGGAGGACAAGGGACAGAGCATTGAGGAGGGCTAGTGCCAGGTCAGTAGAGAACGGGGGGTACCGATGTTGGGGGCAGCAGCAGAGTGGGAGGACTTCCGATCTTCGACCCTCTTGAGCCAAAAAACGCAAAGTCTGAGGAGTCTTCACTTCCCACCCTCGTAGATGGAAAAATGATCTTGTATTCTTCTTCCCGGTTCTTCTTTGGACACAGATTTCATGAATTGGGCACCAGCTCAATAGCTCAGTCCTTTGATGTTATTTTTCTCCCCTTTTCTTTTTGGGTGTCATCCCCTCTCCTGCAGATGGAAAGGTCTCGATGGGCCTCTCCCTCTCTTCGTCTCTCCCTCTCCTTTCCAAAGGAGAGAGAGCACCTTCCAATAGCTGGATGCTTCAAGAGGGTGATGGACTGCCCTCCCTTGCTTCTTTCCTCTGATTAGGACCCTCCACAGAGGCAAAAGAACTCTTCTCACAGCTTCTCTTTACCTTTCTAGCAGCAATACAATGCAATATAATGCAATGACAAAAGTAACTTCCTCCTGCACATAGCCAGCTCTCCAGTTGCGAATTGCTGAATGCAGACTGGGAGTTTGACACACCTACTTTAAAAAGGGAGCATGAGGCTCCCTGATTTAACCATCAGTTAGGACTCATCAATAGTTCTTACTCCAGCTAGACTAATGACATTAGCTCGCTAAAGTCAACACACCGACCTGCCCACCTCATTCACCTACAATGTAATACATCCAAATCCCCAAACCTGACACTCAGTTCCTTTGTCTAAATCATTAATATAGTTGTAATAAAGACTGATCGCTGCAGCACTGATACTTGCGCCACTCCAATTGTTCCAGTTTGCAACTTAAATATGCCACTTATTCATATTATTTCCTACTTGTTATCTAATTCTTCATCCATGCTAATATATTACTCCAACTTCATGAGGTCTTATCTTATACATTAATTTTTTTGTCTGGCACTTTGTCAAATGCATTTTGCAAATCCAAGTAAATTATTTCTATTGTTTCCTTTCATCTAGCTTACTACTCACATCTTCAAAAAATTCTAATAAATTTGTCAAAAAAAGATTTCCCATTTGTAAAACTACAATGACTTTGAGCTACATGTTAGACAGCCCTGCTAGGTGTGTTTTCGGCATGGAAGGGGAGGGCATATAAAATGGGGCAGGTGGGACAGTTTATGGATGGAGGGGATATACCACCACTTTCCCACTCATCCACAAACTCATCATAATACTGTAGTCAGTTACCTCTCCAACTGCAAGCCTTGCTCTCTATTAATTGGAAGCTTACTTTTTTGTTCTGAAAAGGAAGAAGGGAGGAAAAGAGAGGTATGGATGTGACAGTGCATGTTTCAATAAATTTCTGGCATCTTCTGCATGGAAACTGGTGGAACAGGGCTAAAAAGCCCATAACAGAATATCTTTTATCTATGTTGCTGTAACAGGCTTGAGACCAGCTGCAATTCCATCTCTGAACAAGTGAGAGTAACAAAACATCTGATAATAAGTTGATGGCAATAGATTGGACAGCATTACAACATTAACAATGCATGAATTTTACACATGCAGCTTGTGAGAACATTTCATAAGATAGTTTTATTCAACTTTGGATACACTGGGCAGGATTTTCCAGTCACTCCCACCTCAAGACTGGAAATTCCCACCCGAAGACCTTTAAATGGTCTGCCAAATTTTCCATCCTGTCTGCTACAATTACTGCAGCAGATAGGACCAGAAAATTCACCCCATTATTTTGCTAAGAGCAACTATAAGGCATAATCATTATAATTTATTATGAAATAATTTGGAGTTGAAACTCTGAAATAATATAGCTAAAATATATATTATAAACTTTTTTCTATGCATTTACCTATATACCTTCTTGCCAAGAGGGTGATCAATTTTTTCCACTCAAACACCTGTACTTTCTCTTCAAAATTGGTAAAGTAACCTGATGGATTTCCCATAAGCTCAAATCCTGTAAAATACGGAGGAAATTTATTTCTTCACAAAATAATTAATCAAACAGACTTGACGATTAATGCAATGAATTAACTGTGGAGTTTTGAATACAGGTATACTATCCTGATTGAGGCTAAAGCATAATGCATCATTCAACATAAAAGTAAATGAAATTGTTTAATTAAAAAATTGTACAGCATAGATGTGAAATTTTCAACATTGTATGAAATCTTGTTGATGTGGAAACATTAAAAATATTTCCAAATCCACAGTATTGTAGACTTGCATCTACAATTCATTGTGAGAAGTTGGTGCCAACTTGCGGAATAGTTTGAAGAGTTATCAATTACACCAAAATGCATGCCACTCTCATTTCACTCAGAGCACCTCAAAAATTCCCATCATTCAGACCATCTTGATTTTGTCTCCCCTTAACTTCCCTGCTCTGTTCCTAAATTGCTAAAAGAAACAATGAGGGTCTATGTTGGAGAAGACACGAAGAAACTCTTTCCCTATCGTAAGAAGATAAGTAACCTAAAGAATACAGATTTGTGGTAACTGGCACAAGAGCTAGGGAGAGGATGTGGAAAAAACTTCTATGATCTGAAATCCACTGCCTGAAAAATTTGTAGAAGTAGGTTCAGTTGCAACTTTTCAAAAGGAGCTTGAGAACTTGAAAATCAAATAAATTGCAGAGTTATAGTGAGCAATCAAGGTGCTTCAACATTAGTTAACAGTCCCTCTTTCAAATGCATTGGTTTAAATAACATCCATAGACATTCCCCAGCCCATAACTTTAGTCACCTCTTCAAAAAATGTATGCAAGTTCATTAAGCATGAATTACTTCTACAAATGTTGGAGTAGTCAAGGTGTGACTTGCAGCTATGGGCCAGTGTTGCTGCCAAAATAGGTGGGTAGGATAGTTGGTGGAAAATACAGCTTATCTAAATTTCAATTAATGCCAGGATATCAATACAATCATGCAAGAAAGTGGCAAAGGAATTGTTTATGAATCAGCAGCCAATCTGGAAAGAAAGTGGAGGAAGCTTTGATTACTGATCTTCTAGAGCACAGAGTTTGCTGCACGTAGATTTGCTTACATAATAGTGACTGCAATTCAGAAGGTATTGTGCGCGAAGTGGATTGGGAAGACCTGAGACATAAGATGCTATATGAGCCAAATTTTAATATTTACTTTAAGACCCTCTTAAGTGGAATATGAAGTTCCAAATTAATTCAGTGCTCCTTTCTGCTGTTTTATTGTAGAATTTTTTAAACTTATCTATATTATGCAAAGAGGTTAGAAAATTCCCCCAAGAAATTCTATTCCAATACATTTTTTTTTAATTCTAACCTACCTGGTTTAAGCCCATTCTTCCAGAGAAGGTGAATTAAATTATCCAAGTTTGTAAAGTTGTACAGAAGTTTGCCATTTATTTCCCTGCTCAGAAAGGAGATAAGAAAAATTAAGTATTGCGTACAATTAATTATAAAAGGCCAACTTCCTCAAACTGTTATCTTCTTTCCATTTTCACATCCTTTCTCACAAAACACAATCTCTCAACTACAGAAATAAAATTATATATTTGAGGGGTCTGCTTTCATCTCTTACACTTCATGCATCTTTGTAGCCAGGAGTGTAATTTAGAAACACTGCCATTGTTTTCTGTCCTGGAAAATAGCTCAAATACAGTCATTTTGTACTAGAGTCACACTGAGTCAGAGGGCGGAATTTTCCAGTCACGCTCACCCCAAAACTGGAATATGAAATTTGCATGGTCTTCCAACCAACTCTTACCCTCCAGCCGGATGCTACGATTCCCTTGGCAGGCACAACAGGAAAATTCCCCCCATTGAGTCATAAGCAAATAAAAGGCCTTCAGCCCACCATCTCTATGCTGATCATAAAATATCAATCAATACTAGTCCCATTTACTAGCCTTTGGTTCAGAGCATACAATGCCTTGGCAATTTAAGTGTTCGTCCAGATGCTTCCTAAATGGTATGAGATTATCTGCCTCCACTATCTCTCAAGCAGCGAGTTCCATATTTTCATTACCACACTCTAGGTGAAAAAGCATTTCCTCAAATCCCCTCTAAATCATTTAGCGTCACTTTAAATCTATGCTCTCTGGTCTCAAGACACCTCTGCCATGGGGAAAAGATTCTTATAATCATTCATCAGCAGAATCCAAGAAGGAAATGACGCTGTTCCAGTTCCATTCTACTGAGTTGTAAAAATTAAAAATCCCACCAAATCCTTTCTCCCAGGTAATTTAGAAGTTTCAGATTACATTCTACTAATTCTATGAGAGCTCCCTGAATAACAATAGGGTTGGGATTTTCTTGCTCCCAATCATTTTTGATGAATTTGGTGACAGGAGCGGAAATTATTACAAAAACTGCAAAGTGACATTTTAGGTCAACATAAACACATGATGCAATTGTCCCCTTCCTACATCAGTGACTTAATGTGTTTCCTCATGGTCATCACTGGGAGCATCACTATAATTGATTACCATATCATTATTGAGCCCCTCCTTAACTGTCAGAAAATCCATCCACAGCAGCATTATAGAACATAGAACATAGAACATTACAGCACAGAACAGGCCCTTCGGCCTTCGATGTTGCGCCGACCAATATAAAAAGCAATGCCCCTCCAAACTAAACCATTCCCTTCTCTTCCATATACTTATCAACTAACCTCTTAAACGCCACCAAACTTGGCGCATCTACAACCGCTGCAGGCAGGGCATTCCACTCCCGAACCACCCTTTGGGTAAAGAAACTGCCTCTGATATCTGTCCTATAACTATCACCCCTTAATTTAAAGCTGTGTCCCCTCGTGCTAGCTTTCTCCATCCCAGGAAAAAGGCTATCACTGTCCACCCTATCTAAACCTCTAATCATCTTATATGTTTCGATCAGTTCCCCTCTTAGCCTCCTCCTTTCTAACGAAAACAACCTCAAATCCCTCAGCCTCTCCTCATAAGACCTGCCCTCCATACCAGGCAACATCCGGGTAAACCTCCTCTGTACCCTCTCCAATGCCTCCACATCTTTCTTATAATGTGGGGACCAGAACTGCACACAATACTCCAAGTGCGGCCGCACTAGAGTTTGTACAGTTGCAACATGACGTTGCGGCTCCGAAATTCAATCCCTCTACCAATAAAAGCCAAGACTCCATATGCATTCCTAACAACCTTCTCGACCTGACTGCCTACTTTCAGGGATCTATGCACATACACACCAAGATCCCTCTGTTCATCTAGACTACTAAGAATCCTACCATTTGCCCTATACTCTACACCTTTATTATTTCTGCCATAGTGCATTACCTCACCCTTTTCCACATTAAACTCCATTTGCCACCTCTCGGCCCAGCTCTGCAACTTGTCCAAGTCCCTCTGCAAACTAGAACACCCCTCTTCACTATCTACCACTCCACCGACTTTAGTGTCATCTGCAAATTTACTAATCCATACTTCAATACCCTCATCCAGATCATTTATAAAAATTACAAACAGCAGGGGCCCCAAAACAGACCCCTGAGGTACACCACTTGTAACCGAACTCCACGATGAATATCTCCCATCACCACCACCCTCTGTCTTCTATCTGCTAGCCAATTCCTAATCCAATTAGCTAAATCACCCTCTATCCCATACATCTGCATTTTCTGCAGAAGTCTTCCATGGGCCACCTTATCAAACGCCTTACTAAAGTCCATTTATACCACATCAACCGCCTTACCCCCATCCACCTCCTTAGTCACTTTTTCAAAAAAACTCAATGAGGTTAGTAAGGCACGACCTACCCTTCACAAAACCATGCTGACTATCCCCAATCAATTCATTTCTCTCTAAATAACTATAAATCCTATCCCTAATAATTCTCTCCAATACCTTGCCCACAACAGAAGTAAGACTCACTGGCCTATAATTCCCTGTAAGGTCTCTCTTCCCCTTCTTAAACAATGGGACCACATTCGCTATCCTCCAGTCCTCCGGAACCACACCCGTAACCAACGACGACCTGAAGATCAGAGCCAGAGGCTCTGCAATCTCCTCTCTTGCCTCCCAGAGAATCCTAGGGTATATTATGGCAGAACCACAACTGGTCTCCGAACAGGTGAGCAAACTTTCCAGAGAAGCTCAGATGAATGCAACACTCAGCAGGAGAGAGTCATTCCTGGACAGTGCAAGAGACACTATCAGGGAATGCCAGAGGGGTTCCAGGTTGAATTGGTTTGCTTACCTTATGCCTGGGCAACCTTTAAACATGGCACACTGACTCTCAGCTAATTAGTAGAATGTAATCTGAAATTTCTAAATTACCTGGGAGAAAAGATTTGAAGGGATTTTTAATTTTTACAACTAAGTAAAATGGAACTGAAACAGCGTCATTTCCTTCTTGGGTTCTGCTGATGGATGATCATAAGAATCTTTTCCCCATGGCAGAGGTGTCTGAATACAAGAGAGCATAGATTTAAAGTGACACTAAATAATTTAGAGAGGAGTTGAGGAAATGCTTTTTCACCTAGAATGTGGTGATGAAAATATGGAACCCACTGCATGAGAGATAGTGGAGGCAGATAATCTCGTACCATTTAGGAAGCATCTGGACGAACACTTAAATTGCCAAGGCATTGTATGCTCTGAACCAAAGGCTAGTAAATGGGACTAGTATTGATTGGTATTTTATAGTCAGCATTTAGATGGTGGGCTGAATGGCCTGTCACTGTTGCAGGACAAATGAATCAGAGGCAAATCAGCCACTCCACCAGTGATAAGTTGTGGGAATTGTGCTTTCAATTTTTGCTTTTAAATGCTGCACCATACAAAGGAGAAAGCTGCAATTGCTGTCAGGAGGTTCAATGCTGCATTTCCTACTCACCATGGGATTTTGTCAATTTCTTGGAAAATTCCACTTTATATTTTAACAGTTAATGCCTAGGATAGTTCCATTGAAAGTGGACATTGCTTCATGAAGATAGAGGGACTGGCATCAATCAGTGTCCCACATATGAAAGGAAAAAGAGATAACTTGAATTTATACAATACCTTTCAAGACCATAAGGTGTCCTGAAGAGTTTTATGATCAATGAACTATTTTTTCATATAATGGTAGGGAAACGTGGCAGCCAATTTGGATACAGCAAGGAAAGTAAACAAGCGATTGCAGCTGCACCTCTTTCCTATTTACTTTTGGGTACTTTTGGGGAACTGGAGTTTGTTCTGACAGTTTTGGCCATTACATTTAACCTCCTCAAAGGGCTTGCCACCATCCATGCCCAAGAGACTTCCACTTCCATGAATACTTAGAGCAATGTCTCTTATGTTGCACCTACTTGCAAACCTATAAGTCCATATAAACTACATTTCCCTAACCATGACTTTAGTTACTCAAAGAAGTTAAATTAGGTTCATTAGCGATAATCTATTCTTTACAAATCCACGTTGGCTCTTTCCAATCAGCTCAAGTTTCTTTAAGTGCTCAATCCTTCTGTTCTTAATAATAGATTTCAATAGTTTTCCCACAACAAATGTTAGAACATTAGTTCTATAACTTCCTGGTTTTTTCTCTCTCTCTCTCTCTCCCCCACCTTCTTTAAACGTAGTGTTATATTTGTAAGTTTCCAATCTAAAAGGGCAATTCCAGAATTAAGAGAATATTCGAAGATTGCTAAAGCGTTTGCAATTTTCCCATCTACTTACTTCAAAATCCGGGATGGAAACTATTAGGAATCAAAAAATGTGTCAGTCTTCATTCCCATTATTTTTATCTAATCTTACTTTCTTGCCTGTGTCAAATTTAGTATGCTCCAGTACTTAACTCAGGAACTAGATTTTACAATTTTCAGTGGTGTGAAGGGAACAGAATGGGAGATGTGCACCCTCCCACTTCCACTGTCTCAACATAGAAAATCAAGCATTGTAAGGCCAATTAGCAGGCATGAGGAGGGAAAGCGGCCAGTTTGCACGGGTTGGGTTTGCTCTGTGCCCAATTGGACCTCTGGGCCTGGACTTCAGACAAGAGAGGGATTTTGCTACCAATTCAAAGTTGGTCACGACGATCAATTTAAAGGCCCCCTGCCTGCTCATCCTCTTATTTGTCATGACAACCTAAAAATAGTGAATAAAGAAGTCTAATAATATCCAAAGGCTGCCACCTTCACCTATAGACTCTGTGGCTACATTCAGCAATGGTCTCATTTGTCGATTAATCTATCCTTGTGTCACTTATTCATACATGGTATAAATTGATCCCAAATCTTTTCCCTTCTGACTACTGAATAATGGAGTGGACAACAAAAATTGTAGTTACTTTGTCTTTAGCAAAGCTCAATAGCATTCTTCCTACCTTGACTCCATTTATTCGTCTCTTGTCTAGTCCCTACCTACATCGTAATTTTTCTGATACCTCACATCACATCAACAACTTCCAATTCTCTGGCACAAACCACTTCCTCTTCATCATTGACGTCCAATCCCTTCATACCTTCATTCCCCACTAGGATGGCCTGACAGCTCTATACTTCTTCCTCAAACAGAAGCTTGAACAATCCCCATCCTGGTGAACTTGTTTTTTCACTTTAATTTTCTTACTTCCTCTAAATAAAAGGTGTGGTTATGAGTACTTGCATGGATCCTAGTTATGTCTTTCCCTTTATGGGGTATGTGAACATTTCTTGTCCCAGGCCTACTCCAGCCCCTTCCAGAATACTCTTACTGGTACACGAACTGTTATGTACATGGGACATAGCCTTTTTAAGACAATGGGTCAAGTGACCTGGGGTGAGGGTGACCTGCCCTGGGAATCTGTCCTAGGAACTCAGTAAGAATTTAGCAACACCAATTTTAAATCCAACCGATTTATTTGATAGTAAATTTGCGAGCTTTCGACACTCTGTCTTTGTCAGGCAAATGCAGTGTTCTGGTCTGCAATAGCACACATATCAACACAGACAGTCACAGATTGCTGATTAGAATGCGAATCCTTACATCTAACCTGCTATTCAAGTGTTAAAGTGGCTAACAATGTATGTGAAGGGAATCCTGAGCATTGGTTAGAGAATTGTGTATTTTCTCCAGACAGCACAGTGAGGTTTTTTGCTAACCCAGGCAAGTTACGGGGGTTACAGATAGTGTGACATGAAGCCAAGATCCCTATTAAGACCATCCTCATGTGTGCGGAACTTGGCTATCAGTCTCTGCTCAGCAACTCTGCGCTGTCGTGTGTCACGAAGGCCCCCTTGAAGAACATTTACCCGCAGGTCGGAGGCCGAATGCCTATGACTGCTGAAGTGTTCGCCCACAGGAAGGGAACTGTTTTGCCTGGTGATTGTTGAGCGATGCTCATTCATCCACTGTTGTAGTGTCTGCATGGTCTCCCCAATGTACCATGCTTCTGGACATCCTTTCTGTTCTAGGAACAGACAGTTGAGAGCTGGAGTGAGAGAAGAACAATTCATTCAATAAACCATATTTTTCTTGTGACTTGCCTCCATGTGAGTTCTTCGGGGCTCAATAAAATTGGCAAGGACTTCCTACATCTTGGGTCTTGGTCCAATATAATAGCCACTGATGATAACATGAGTCTCTCCGAAGTTCCCATTACCTCAACAGAATTTCAATTGTTCTTCATATAAATTCTGTATTAAACTCTTTTGTGAACATTTCCCGAAGTTCATCTGGAATTTTTCCTGATAACTAATTTGATAAGTCTGGTGTTATCAGTATCTCTCTTATTCCTTTCAATATAATCTTAGGGTGGAATTTTCCCACTTGCCTGCAGCAAGTTTATGGTGGGCAGGAGTGGAGAATCCAGTAGCAAGGGAAAAGTCGGGAAATAGCTGCCATTTGTAATTCTCCCAATGGTGGGCTCATAGCAAATTGGTTTTCCCATTGCTTGGGGTCATGAATGCAACTTGCATTAATTTGCACTTTATGAATTATAGGCCAGTGAGTCTTACTTCTGTTGTGGGCAAGGTATTGGAGAGAATTATTAGGGATAGGATTTATAGTTATTTAGAGAGAAATGAATTGATTGGGGATAGTCAGCATGGTTTCGTGAAGGGTAGGTCATGCCTTACTAACCTCATTGAGTTTTTTGAGAAAGTGACCAGAGAGGTGGATGGGGGTAAGGCGGTTGATGTAGTATATATGGACTTTAGTAAGGCGTTTGATAAGGTGGCCCATGGAAGACTTCTACAGAAAATGCAGATGTGTGGAATAGAGGGTGATTTAGCTAATTGGATTAGGAATTGGCTGGCAGATAGAAGACAGAGGGTGGTGGTTGATGGGAGATATTCATCGTGGAGTTCGGTGACGAGTGGTGTGCCTCAGGGGTCTGTTTTGGGGCCCCTGCTGTTTGTAATTTTTATAAATGATCTGGATGAGGGTATTGAGGGATGGATCAGTAAATTTGCAGATGATACTAAAGTCGGTGGAGTGGTAGATAGTGAAGAGGGGTGTTATAGTTTGCAGAGTGACTTGGACAAGTTGCAGAGCTGGGCCGAGAGGTGGCAAATGGAGTTTAATGTGGAAAAGTGTGAGGTAATGCACTTTGGCAGGAACAATAAATGTGTAGAGTATAGGGCTAATGGTAGGGCTCGTAATAGTGTTGAGGAACAGAAGGATCTTGGTGTATGTGTCAATAGATCCCTGAAAGTAGGCAGTCAAGTGGATAAAGTTGTTAAGAAGGCATATGGAGTCTTAGCTTTTATTGGTAGGGGGATTGAATTTAGGAGCCGCAGCATCATGTTGCAACTGTACAAAACTCTAGTGCGGCCGCACTTGGAGTATTGTGTGCAGTTCTGGTCCCCACATTATAAGAAAGATGTGGAGGCATTGGAGAGGGTACAGAGGAGGTTTACCAGGATGTTGCCTGGTATGGAGGGCAGGTCCTATGAAGAGAGGTTGAAGGATTTGAGGTTGTTTTCGTTAGAAAGGAGGCGGCTAAGAGGGGATCTTATTGAAGCATATAAGATGATTAGAGGTTTAGATAGGGTGGACAGTGATAGCCTTTTTCCTAGGATGGAGAAAGCTAGCACGAGGGGACACAGCTTTAAATTAAGGGGTATGAGTTATAGGACGGATATCAGAGGTAGGTTCTTTACTCAAAGAGTGATTAGGGAGTGGAATGCCCTGCCTGCAGCTGTTGTAGATGCGCCAAGTTTGGTGGCGTTTAAGAGGTTAATTGATAAGTATATGGAAGAGAAGGGAATGGTTTAGTTAGGAGGGGCATTGCTTTTTATTTTGGTCGGCACAACATCGAAGGCCGAAGGGCCTGTTCTGTGCTGTATTGTTCTATGTTCTATGTTCTATGTTCTATGAATGCTCAATAAAACAGTTGTTTGCTGGAATCTCCTCACGCCTTCCAATCTTGTGTCATGCCAGCAGGCAATTATGTTGGCCTCAAACCTGTTAGAAAACGAATGGTATGCACAAGTCAAAGCTCAGCTTGCTCGTGACTTTGAGGTGGGTGCAACTAGCCTACCTGCCATAGTGCTGTGTCGCTCCTGTTACGTTCAATCCCACTTTGCTGGTTAATCTCCTCCCACTCTATGCCAATATAGTCAACAAGAACACCACTCTGCTGCCAGACTCATGTAGCCTCCACTTTCAAACATTGACCAGTACTGCTCAGGGCTGGGGAATGCTGGTGGGACTCGCGCAGCCTCATTTTGGCTGACTTAGTTCAACTGGGGATGGGGTGCAAGCTGAAAGTGGAACTAACAAAGAAAAGAGGGCAATGGAGAGGGAAAGTCGTGCAAGAGAAAAGGGCAAAGGGACAGATGGAAGTCAAAGGGAAAACCGAGGAGTGGGAAGCTGGAGCCCAATAAGCATTCATTAAATACTAACAGGCAAAGGACAAAAGTCACCTTTTACTGGAAGTGGATGCATCGCAAGGGAGGGTTGTTAGTGTGCCTCATTAGAAATGATTCACTGAAAGACTCAGAAGTTGGGAAGTTGTGTGAGGGTCACTGCTGTCCTATGTCCTCATTATAATGGGGAACTACATGAAAGTTTAAGTTTATGTTCAGGGCCTAGAAGACGGAACTCTCAGAATGCAGAGATTTCTGTTGTGGAATTGAAAACAGTCACAGATGACAGGCACTTCAGGGGCAAATGGACCTCAGTCTGAAGTCAGACAAAGAAGACACTGCAGAAGTGTAGTGGGCATGCAGCAATCATTGGAAGCGTGGTGTTCTTCAGCTGCAGGAAGGGACAAAGGCTGTGTGCTCCACAGGAAAAAAAACACAGCTTGGCGTGCAGGGCTGTCTTACGGTTGTTAGCTTGGGACAGTGGGAGAAATCCCTATTGTGGGTGACGTGCAGGACAGTATGTGATACAATTGGGGAATGGCATGAGTTTGCCTTGATAGGTGACCATGCAGACAGGCTCTAGATAGGGTGTATTAGATCTGAGCATCTTAGGATCCATTATTAATGGAGGAGGAGTAAGTATAACAAGAGGGAGTTCTATTTTCTCATCATGAGGCTTGAAGTAAATCAAAAGCACACAATGAGGGAGAGATATTGAACTTGATTCAGAAATATGGTAATGGTAATGGTAGGGCTCTTAATAGTGTTGAGGAACAGAAGGATCTTGGTGTATGTGTCAATAGATCCCTGAAAGTAGGCAGTCAAGTGGATAAAGTTGTTAAGAAGGCATATGGAGTCTTAGCTTTTATTGGTAGGGGGATTGAATTTAGGAGCCGCAGCATCATGTTGCAACTGTACAAAACTCTAGTGCGGCCGCACTTGGAGTATTGTGTGCAGTTCTGGTCCCCACATTATAAGAAAGATGTGGAGGCATTGGAGAGGGTACAGAGGAGGTTTACCAGGATGTTGCCTGGTATGGAGGGCAGGTCCTATGAAGAGAGGTTGAAGGATTTGAGGTTGTTTTCGTTAGAAAGGAGGCGGCTAAGGGGGGATCTTATTGAAGCATATAAGATAATTAGAGGTTTGGATAGGGTGGACAGTGATAGCCTTTTTCCTAGGATGGAGAAAGCTAGCACGAGGGGACACAACTTTAAATTAAGGGGTATGAGTTATAGGACGGATATCAGAGGTAGGTTCTTTACTCAAAGAGTGATTAGGGAGTGGAATGCCCTGCCTGCAGCTGTTGTAGATGCGCCAAGTTTGGTGGCGTTTAAGAGGTTAGTTGATAAGTATATGGATGAGAAGGGAATGGTTTAGTTAGGAGGGGCATTGCTTTTTATTTTGGTCGGCACAACATCGAAGGCCGAAGGGCCTGTTCTGTGCTGTATTGTTCTATGTCTATGTCTAAATACAGGTGTAGCAGCACCATTTTGATGTCCCAGAGTGACACTGTTTAGCAAAAACAAACCTGGGACAGATATAGGGAGTGTAGAAGGACTACTATCCTGGGCTTAAGGCCCTTTCTTGGGACACACTATCACCACTTTAAAGCTCCCCCTCCAAGGCATACACCGTCCTTACTTGGAACAATATTTCTTCATTTCCACTGTGCCAAAGTCCTAGAACTCCCTTCCTAACAGTAGATACTGGGAGTACCTATACCAGAGAAACTGCTACGGTTCAAGAAGGCACTCACTACCACCTACTCAAGGATAACTAGGGATGAGCAACAAATGTTGCCAATGATTCCCATATCCCAAAAACACTCAGATCCCTAAAGATCTTTCAACCTGAAATATTTCAGAATCACAGAATAATACAGAGCAGAAGAGGCCTTCTGGCCCATCAAGTCTGCTTGAAATGCCTTGACCTGCCCACTGAATATAAGATCATCTGCACCTTGCCTTTGTAATAATCATTTTGTCATTTCTATTTCTGAATCCTAATTCATTCAATTTATTTATTATCCTCAATGTTTAGTATACAAGTCATGTATTTGGGCCAGAGATTTAGCTTCTCATTCTGCTCTGAGTACTATTTTCATTTCATCTAATTTAACACTTCCCTTACTTAACACTCCTGCTTCAATTAAGTTCATTATTTAGTATTCCCTTCACCTGCGGTATATATATTTCTGTTAAACCAGCAATTTTCTATTATTTGACTGAGCCTTTCCTTCTATTTATTAGTCTATGTTCTTATTTGCTCTTTCTGTTGGGACTTTGGTTGGCCAATTAGAGTGGCGTGTGGAAAGTTTTCTATCAAATACCTTGAACTTCTGAATATAAACTATATATCTTTGGCAAGATTAGCTGTCTCTGCATGCTATAATCAACAAGCACTAATCAACAACACTTTGATAAGAACTCTGCTATAACATTATTTCTTATTTCTTAATTAACTTTGATGTCCTGAACTTTTGAAGTGCTTATGCAAAAAGGCATTAAGGCTAATTATTAACCAGTTTTCAACTTTGAATTGCATTGGTTTGAATAAAGTACGAAGTTCAAAGCCTTACAAACGTATTTCGGCAAGATGTAAATTAACACTTGAGTGCAGAACTGATTGCTGCATTACAAACATTTCATACCTCAATGCATTATTCAAAGAACAGCAAGGAGTAATTTTAAATGTCCCAAATCAACACTCATCCCTCAACCAACAATATCAAAATAGAAAATCTGGTCATTTATTCATTAGTTTGCCAACTGTGAGAACTTCTTGTGTCTTAATTGGTCACTGCATTTATTGCAGTGAATGCAGAAGTATTTCGTGCATTGTAAAGTGCTTTGAAAATCTTCCAGCCATGATATTAAACTATGCAAATGTCAGTTGTTTCTTGTTCCAATCTTTGAATGAGCACTGAGAAGTTTAGGGTCAATTTGGGCCTAAAAGGGAAACTTGTGTAACAGAAAGCAAAGGGGCTACTTAAGATTTAGATACTTTGAACTTGACTTTATTAAAGAGGATGCTGCCATACAGGAGGAAAGGATTGAAAGATTGGATAAATTGGAAATTTTAAAAACTAAGCAAAGGAGGTACATAAATGGCTGGCAGGATACACGTAATAAAGTCATAGTTCAGATCCTTGGCTGCTGAGGAAAAAAAAGTGGAAATAGCAGCGGTTTTGGTCATAACATAGAACATAGAACAATCATGGCTATGTCTAGTTACATCATTAGCACAAATAAAGGAAAAGTGTATTCTCACTGTTGTGAGTGTGCTTGCTACTGTGAAAAGCCTACTCATTTAAATGCTTTTCGTGGATTGCCACCATGCCAAGTGTGCAGTCGATGATGTGGCTCTAGAATCAAGTTCATCAGCCATGCAAAGACCCACAGAACCCATAACCAGTAACACTGAGTTTCTTAGGTGACCAATCAATCATTAGCAAATGGTGGCCAAAGATCCATTTAAATATATGGTTATGTTATCATATTAATTTATGCAGTGTACTGTGAAGCAGTAGCCACCTTAGTCAGTCTGTACTGTGAGCAGCACATGCAGCAGCAGTAACACGAAGCTTCCATTAAAGATCAGCACTGAACCTCTCTCTATGCCTGTCTTCAGATTTCATTTATATTAGTTTAGAAAGCGATGATACAACATTCACCATGAGAATTTTGAAGACAATACTCAGCCAACAATTTTCTAGAATGTATATTTTGATTGCATCATCGCTAGGCAAGCTAAAGTTTAGAAATATTTCCTTTTTTAATTTATGAGGACGCAGTTCTGTTGAACTAAAGTAACATTCTACGAAGTTCTTGAGTATAGATTTTCATCATAAATCTGTGCTTATCTTTTCTGCAGATTGACTCTGAATCACAGCAATCACATTTCGAGCACAGCACAATAACGAAACAGTACTTTTTATAGAACATAGAACATAACAGCGCAGAACATGCCCTTCGGCCTTCGATGTTGCGCCGACCAATTAAGAAAAAGCAATGACCCTCTAACCTAAACCATTCCCTCTTCATCCATAAACTTATCCACTAACCTCTTAAACACCACCAAACTTGGTGCACCTACAACTGCAGCAGGCAGGGCATTCCATACCCTTACCCCGCTCTGGGTAAAGAACCTATCTCTGACATCCGTCTATAACTACCACCCCTTAATTTAAAGCTATGCCCCTCGTGCTAGCTTTCTCCATCCCAGGAAAAAGACTATCACTGTCCACCCTATCTAAACCTCTAATCATCTTATATGTTTCAATAAGGTCCCCTCTTAGCCGCCTCCTTTCTAACGAAAACAACCTCAAATCCCTCAGCCTCTCTTCATAAGACCTGCCCTCCATACCAGGCAACATCCTGGTAAACCTCCTCTGTACCCTCTCCAATGCCTCCACATCTTTTTTATAATGCGGGGACCAGAACTGCACACAATACTCCAAGTGCGGCCGCACTAGAGTTTTGTACAGTTGCAACATGACGTTGCGGCTCCGAAATTCAATCCCCCTACCAATAAAAGCTAAGACTCCGTATGCCTTCTTAACAACCTTATCGACTTGATTGCCAACTTTCAGGGATCTATGCACATATACACCAAGATCCCTCTGTTCTTCAACACTATTAAGAGTCCTACCATTAGCCCTATACTCTACACATTTGTTATTCCTGCCAAAGTGAATTACTCACACTTTTCCACATTAAACTCCATTTGCCACCTCTCGGCCCAGCTCTGCAACTTGTCCAAGTCTCTCTGCAAACTATAACACCCCTCTTCACTATCTACCACTCCACCGACTTTAGTGTCATCTGCAAATTTACTAATCCATCCTTCAATACCCTCATCCAGATCATTTATAAAAATTACAAACAGCAGGGGCCCCAAAACAGACCCCTGAGGTACACCACTTGTCACCGAACTCCACGATGAATATCTCCCATCAACCACCACCCTCTGTCTTCTATCAGCTAGCCAATTCCTAATCCAATTAGCTAAATCACCCTCAATCCCATACATCTGCATTTTCTGCAGAGGCCTTCCATGGGGCACCTTATCGAACGCCTTACTAAAGTCCATATATACCACATCAACTGCCTTACCTCCATCCACCTCTTTGGTCACTTTTTCAAAAAACTCAATAAGGTTAGTAAGGCACGACCTACCCTTCACAAAACCATGCTGACTATCCCCAATCAATTCATTTCTCTCTAAATAACTATAAATCCTATCCCTAATAATTCTCTCCAATACTTTGCCCACAACAGAAGTAAGACTCACTGGCCTATAATTCCCTGGAAGGTCTCTCTTCCCCTTCTTGAACAATGGGACCACATTCGCTATCCTCCAGTCCTCCGGAACCACACCCGTAACCAACGACGACCTGAAGATCAGAGCCAGAGGCTCTGCAATCTCCTCTCTTGCCTCCCAGAGAATCCTAGTGTAAATCCCGTCCGGCCCAGGGGACTTATCTAACTTCAAACCCTCAAGAATATCTAGCACATCCTCCTTATCTACTTCAATACTTTCCAGTTTGCAACCCTGTATCCCAGTGTTCTCCACAACTACATTTACATCTCCCTGCGTGAATACCGAAGAGAAATATTTGTTCAGTGCCTCTCCAATCTCTTCAGGCTCCACGCACAACTTCCCACTGCTGTCTCTGACTGGCCCTAATCTTGCCCTAACCAATCTTCTATTCTTAACATATCTAAAGAAAGCTTTAGGATTCTCCTTGATCCTATCAGCCAAAGTCTTCTCGTGTCCCCTTTTAGCTCTCCTCAACTCACTCTTTAGCTCCCTCCTGGCTAATCTATAGCTTTCCAGTGCACTAACTGAGCCTTCAAGCCTCATCCTGACATAAGCCTCCTTTTTCCTTTTAACCAGCGAATTAACTTTTTTAGTACACTATGGTTCCCTTACTCGACCATTTCCTCCTTGCCTGACAGGGACATACTTATCAAGGACTCGCAGTAGCTGCTCCTTGAATAAGCTCCACATTTCAGATGTTCCCAGTCCCTGTAGTTTCCTAGTCCAACCTATGCACCCTAATTCTCTCCTTATGGCCTCATAATTACCATTCCCCCAGCTATAACTGCTGCCCCCAGCTTCATGCCTATCCCTATCCATCACTAAGGTGAACGTAACCGAATTGTGGTCACTATCACCAAAATGTTCACCAACTTCCAAGCCTAACACCTGGTCTGGCTCATTGCCCAGCACCAAATCCAATGTAGCCTCACCTCTAGTTGGCCTATCTACATACTGAGTCAAAAAACCTTCCTGCACACTTTGTACAAAAACTGACCCCTCTAACGAGCTAGAGCTATAGCTATTCCAATCAATATTAGTAAAGTTAAAGTCCCCCATAACAATTACCCTATTACTTTCACTCCTGTCCAGGATCGACTTTGCAATCCTTTCCTCTACCTCTCTAGAACTTTTAGGAGGTCTATAAAAGACTCCCAACAGGGTGACCTCTCCCCTCCTGTTTCTAATCTCAGCCCATACTACCTCAACAGACAAGTCCTCATCAAACTTCCTTTCTGTCACTGTGATACAGTCTTTGACTAATAATGCCACTCCTCCCCCGCTTCTACCTCCTTCTCTACTCTGACTGAAGCATTTGAACCCCGGAACCTGCAATAACCATTCCTGTCCCTGCTCTATCCATGTCTCTGAAATGGCCACAACATCGAAGTTCCAGGTACTGATCCAAGCTGCAAGTTCCTCCACTTTATTGCAAATACTTCTTGCATTAAAGTATACGCATTTCAAATCATGCTCTACTCCACCCGTACGCTGCTGAGTTTTACAGTCCTCGTCTATGACCCCCCTATTCTCGTCCCTCTTAACATCCCAGCTACTCAGGATCCCACCCCCCCCTCTGAATCAGTTTAAATCCCCTGCATAGCCTTTGCAAATTTTCCCCCCAAGATGTTAGTTCCCCTCTGGTTCAGGTGTAGACCATCTCTCTTGTAGAGGTCCCACCTACCCCAGAATGAGCCCCAATTGTTCAAGAACCTAAACCCCTCCCTCCTGCACCATCCCCGTAGCCACGAGTTCAAACATTCCCTCTCTCTGTTCTTCTCTAAACTATCCCGTGGCACAGGCAAGAGTCCAGAGATAACCACTCTGTTTTGGCCCTAGGTTTCCACCCCAACTCCATAAATTTCTGTTTCATATCCCCTTCCCTTGTCCTACCTATATCATGTGTCCCTACATGAACTACGACTTGGGGCTGACTCCCCTCTCCCTTTATGTAACAGATGACATTCTGTGTTACTGTAATCATGGCAAAATCCCTCCTCAGCCTTCTTTAGATGTTTGCAGCCCATTTTCCAACTGTAAAGGACTGCCCTCACATGGTTCTTTTTTTTATCTTTCCTGTCATAACCAGAGAATCATTTCCAATAATGCCAGGACTGTTACCTTTAGAATCATCTAAGGAGCCCTGGTCCCTCCCTATTTCTTCTTTACACTCTGTCCCTCAAGGATATTGTTTAGAAACATGGCATCCACATGTATGCTGATAACACCCAATTCTCACACATACTACTCCTGACACTTTCATCATCTCTGATTTAACACAATGCTTGCCTAATGCCGTACAAGATGCGCAGAAATCCAGTTAAACACTATGAAGACCAAAACTTGTTTTCAATACCCAGACACTAGGTTCATCCCTCTTTCTGACAACTGCCTCAGCTGACCCAGACAGTGCCGTAAATGATACAGGGATAAGCATTCCAATTATATGTCTACCCTATCACCAAGACTATTTATTTCCACCTCCAGTATGTCAATCAACACCACCCCACATCAGTTCATCTGCTGCTGCTCCTTGTTTACGCCTCTGTTACTCTTCAGCTGTTATCCTCCAATTATCTCCCAGCCCGGCTCTCACTTTGATCCCACATAATTTGAGCATGCCTAAAGCTCTGCATCCTGTATCCTATCTTACATGATATCCCAGTTACACATTACATCTGTGCTTGTTCTAATATATTGGGTCCTGGTCTGGCAAGAGTTCAATTTTAACATGCCTGAAGTTGTTACCAAATCCCTCAATGGTGTCAATCCTCATCTCGGTAGATCCTATAAGATCAACCCTCAGTCTTCTATGCTCCAAAGAAAAAGTCCCAGCCTATCCAGCCTCTTCTTATAACTCAATCCATCAAGTCTCAGCAGCATCCAAGCAAATCTTTTCTGTACTCTTTCCAGTTTAATAATATCCTTTCTATACTAGGGCGACCAGAACTGTGCATAGTATTCCAAGCGTGGCCTTACCAATGTCTTGCACAACGTCAACAAGACATTCCTACTCCTATATTCAATGTTCTGACCAAAGAACCAAGTATGCTGAATGCCTTCTTGACCACTCTGTCCACCTGTGACTCCACTTTCAAGGAGTTATGAAACTGTACCCCCAGATCTTTTTGTTCTGTAACTCCCCCCAGCACCCTACCATTAACTGAGTAAGTCCTGGATCAATCTACCAAAATGCATCATCTCGTATTTATTTAAATTAAACTCCAATTGTCATTCGTCAACCCATTGGTCCAATTGATCAAGATCCGTTTGCAATCCGACTGTTTAATTGTTCAACTGTTTAAACAGTTAGATTTTTAAGAATCTCCTAAAAAGAGAACAGAGGCAGAGGGGTTTAGGACAAAACTGTAAAATTCAGGCCCTTTAGTTCATATTCAATATTGTCTCTCCTTGTTCTTTGTACTAAAATGTATCATTTCACAATTCTCTGTGATAAATGCCATCTGCCTCTTGTCCACCTTTCTAATATCACCCCTTCATCAACTTTTAGCTGATCCAATATCCCAACTAGCTGTCCTTCCACTGTGACTTTAACAGCATTTTCTTCCTTGGTAACAACAAATGTAAAGTACTCATTTAGTGTCTTAGCCATGTTCTCAGCCTCCATGCATAATTCTCCATTTTAGTCTCTAAATGTCCCCATCCTGTGATTCATATGCTTATAAGAGAATGTGGATTTAATCTTATATTACTTATCCCTCTCTTCTCAAACTCCCTCTTTGCCTCTGAAATATCCGTATTCAACCTGAGAATATATATGCAAAATTTATAGAAAGGCGGATACAACAATGTCCACCTTTTGGGCTCTGAACATAATTATTGTGATAGTCTTAGCATGGCAACAATGACAACACATATCTATATGGTGTCTTTACTGCAGAAAATGATCACAAGAAACTTCAAAAGAAAATACTCATACACAGGTATTGAGCCAAAGAAGATAATGGATGGTCAGTTAAAAATTTATTTAAAGAGTTAGATTTAAAAATTTCCTAAAATAGAACAGAGAAGTGAAGAAGCAGAGAGATTTAGGACAGGAATACTGAGCTTAGGGATTAGTATCTGGAAGTACCGTCACCAATTAAAATTCGTAATTTACTTTTTTAAGAGAGGAATGCAGAAATTGATCACAGGGCTGTCAAAAATGACCATAGTAAGCAGTCTGACAATACCAGGTTTAAGTCTAACTGAATTATTTGATAGTAAACTCACAAGCTTTCGAGACTGTCCTCTTTGTCAGGTGAATGAGGTGTTCTGGTCTCAAACAGCACATATAACAGCACAGACTGTTTACAGATTACTGATTAGAATGCGAATCTTTACACTTAACCTGCTGTTCAAGTCTTAAAGTGGCCGACAGTGTGAGTGGATGGAGCACTCAGCACAGGTTAAAGAGATGTGTATTGTCTCCAGACAACAAACCTCACCAACCTCATGGTTGGCAGTGCTACCTTGGCACTCAGGGTCCAACACATAAGGTCCTTGTTTTTAGATACAGATCCACTGGGGAGGCAGGTAAAAAGCACGAGCTGTTTGACTCAGACTGCAAGCCTGTTAATTATAGTGAAACATGTGGATTGGAATATGCATCAGGTATCCACCCTCCATAGCTGGGAACCTGATCTGGATCTGCAGCCTGGCCTGAGAGATCACAGCAGGTTTCCTGCAGTCTCCTGATTCTCTGGGCCATCATAATTCACAAACAAAGCTTGCAGGCCACAATGAATTAGGAGCCATTCAGCCCCTCAGATCTGCTCTGCCACTCAAGAGGATCTTGGATAATCTAATTGTAGACTTAAGTCCACATTCCACCTATTCCCAATAACCTTTGATTCCTTCTTTAGTCAAAAATCTATTACCACTGCCTTAAGACATTTAATATTTAATTGCCTTGCCTCCACTGCTCTCTGAGGAAGAGAATTCCAAAGATTTAAAATCATCCAAGAGAAAAAAATCTTCTCAATTTCATCTCAAATTTAACTTATTTTTAAATGGTGTTCTCTAGTTCTAGTCTCCTCCACCAGGGGAAACTCTGCATCTTATATGTTTCAAATACAACTTGAAAAAGTGCATCCCGAAAGGCAACCTTGAGCAATTTCTACTTCTTTTGGAGTGGTGTAATTAGCTTGAATCAGAGCCATCCTGAACTCATTGGAGTACTGTGCGCAGTTCTGGTCGCCTCACTATAGGAAGGACATGGAAGCTATTGGAAGGGTGCAGAGGAGATTTACAAGGATATTGCCTGGATTGGGAGGCATGCCTTATGAAGACAGGTTGAGGGAGCTGGGACTGTTCTCCCTGGAGAGACGAAGGTTGAGAGGCGACCTGGTAGAGGTTTACAAGATGTTGAGAGGAATAGATAGGGTGGACTCTCAGAGACTATTTCCCAGGGCTGAAATGGTCGCGACAAGAGGGCACAGATTTAAGGTGCAGGGAAGCAAGTACAGAGGGGATGCTAGGGGAAAGTTTTTCACTCAAGAGGGTGGTGAGTGAATGGAATCGGCTGCCGTCGGTGGTGGTCGAGGCGAACTCGCTGGGGTCTTTTAAAAGACTTCTGGATGAGTATATGGGATCCAATGGGATTGGGGGTTATAGATAGGTCTATGGCTGGGTAGGTTTTGATGTGTTCGGCACAACTTGTGGGCCGAAGGGCCTGTTTGTGCTGTAGTGTTCTATGTTCATCTGCTCGCCAGAATGTTATCTTGATTGGCCAACTAGAGTGGTGTGTGGAAACTTTTTTAGCAAGTACTTTGAACTTCTGAGCTCAAAACATATCTTGGTTAAGGTTAGTCGCCGCTGCTTCTTGCAAACAATTGAATAGTGATAAGTGTTTCAACTTCCTGAAAAAGATATTTATTTCATTTTGTGACAGCGAACTACACATTTCTTGATTATATGTTGATGTCTGAAAGTTGGAACAAAAAGTGTTAAGATTAATTATTAACTTGCTTCTAAACTCTGAAATATATTACCCTGTATAAGTGCAAGTGTCAAAGTCCCACTGTGGATTGAAGCAAACAATCTGAGCTGACATTTCAGTGCAGTATTGTACGCTGCATTGATATGAGTGCTATCTTCAGAGTGAGCTCTTAAAACAAGGTTTGGTGTTGAGGTGAATCTAAAAGATTCCAAGGCATTATTCAAACAGAAGTAGGGAACTGCCCCAGCATCTTTGACAACATACCTCTTCCAAACAACAATAACAAAAACATGGGAATTGAGGCTTAGATGGCTGAGGTGAATGGGTTCAGGAAATTGTGAATCCAGAGATAGAGTGGGGAATGGCAGAATGCTGTGGGAGGGAATTCAACATTTTCCTGCTGCCATGGGATATACTGAGAAGCAGGAACCACCATGAACCAGAGAACCAGGTGACTAACAGAATCCAATTAATTGGTTTATTAATCAATTAAATGATTCAGCCAGCATTTCAACCAGTGACAGAATGTTGCTTCACCTGCATTTGAAGAGGCCAACAGTTTCATTGAGGTAGCATCCCAGCTGCTTCCTAAAGAGGTGTAGGAGAACGGGGCATAGGCCTTCATTTCAGATGTTCAATAGCCTAAGGAGGAGCCCTCCTCATCCGCAATCCCATGATAATGGCCAATCCTGTAGCTCCAAAGCTGCCACTGGAGGGTTAACTCTCCTAATCCACAGGGCTTGCAATATTGGCCTTGGGGCATGAAAAACACTCTTCTGAATCCTTTAAGTGCACTCAATCTGATGGTCCCTCTCCCTACAATCTCTGCAGCAGTTATGTCTATCAGTGACATTTCCCAGCCACCAGCCCTCTGATTTGATGGCAGTTTGGAGAGGCAGGTCACTATCTTTATTTGAATGGGAGCCCCAGCAGCAACCTCTGAAATTGCAGTGGCCAGTAAAATCTCATATATATTCCACTGTTTATACATATAGGTTCTGGACCTGCATTGGGCCGAAGCAACAAGACCTGCAGCATGTCGGTAAAATTTCAGCCCAGTACTTGAGTCTCAAAGGGAAAAGTGGTTATGACCCAGGGAGACAGCAGGATCAGATTTTGATTTTGGGACATTAGGTTCATAGGACTGATTCTCAGAACGAAAATGAGGGTCAGGAGATTGAGACTCAGGACTATGTTGGTGGGATTGGCAGTCAGGGAGAGGAACTTGGTGAGACTGACACTTAGGGAGGGGAATTAATGAGATTTCAATTTGGAAAGGTGGGTAGGCCAAAAGATACCTACCTACCTTTACCCACCTGTGCAACGCTAACCGTACCCAACTTTCCAAATTGAAAGACAGAAGACGGGATTCTGAGATTGGTTGGTGCGTATGTGAGTTGGTTCAGTACTTGAAATGGAGCTTTCCCACTTCTCAATTCCTGCTTCCTGAGCTTTTTCATTTTGGTTTATTAGCTTTTCGTGCTGTGTCTCTCAAATGTCTTAATTCCTCCTTGGTTCCTAATTGCTAACATGAAGATAATTTTCCAATTTATCCTTCTCAGATCAAACTTACACTGAATACCATCTAGCATGCATGTGGAAGCCACCACCTGCTTCCAGATTAGGTCAAAGCTTCCTAACCATACTTCTCTTGAAGACACCTGAGATCTGGATAATTTGGCTCTTCAGCCCAGCACAATGGCTTTATCATCCTCCATAGGAAGTGACGCTCTTTTCCCCTTTCATCCCTAAAACCCACATCCTTAGAGATCAATGATTCATCCAGTAAAGACTTATTCCCTCCCACATGTCTCAGTGCAGCAGCGTGGTGGGTTAAATTGGCCAGTCGTACGTCTGATGTTCTGAGAGTAGGCTGTAAGGAGTCATGCCAAATGTGGCTAGTTCTCCAGACAGTCCCACTAAGCTTTATTCCTTAAGCCTGTTTATAACCCACTATCTACAAAGGAACTGAAGAAAAACTCTATTAGTCTTTGCTGTTTACAGAGAAAGACAGCTGCAACATGGTCCCTGTGCAATCATTGCTGACAAAAGTCATCTCAGGCTTCCAAGTTCTAGGTGAATGATTGCAGTTTACAACAACAGATGCTTTGAGCAGGACACATTCACAGTGTTCTCACCGGCTGAAGCAATTCAGTCTGGAAGGACGCCAAAGAGTAGAATTTTCTGAGAGACTGGTTGAGCACCAATGGGATTCAATGCTTGGCTGTAGTCTTTTGTGAGATTGACAATCAGCTGGTTTTCTACAAATTCCTCTAATGGCAACATAAAATTCCTGCCCTCCCCTTTCCCCCAATCCCAAACCCCCACATTATCCCAAGAGAAATTCTTCTGGAACGTTGCTCTTGAAGAACATTGTCATTGAGGTGTGAATCATGTCAAGCTATTCAGGCTCCAGGGAAACCCTAACTCATGATCATTCCCTTTAAATGCTAACAGTAACAAGTCTTCTCTTCATATCATGCAATACACAAAGTTTCATGGAAGACTTCTAGACGGTTTGGCAGAGCTCTACCAGGACATTTCAAAATGCCTATGAAGTTTGGTATCCCACTTAATTTTGTTGCATGAGCTTTGTGGTAGCATTAGTCTTTAAGGGAAAATTCTCAAGACTCACAACCATAAGGTCAATTAGCGTGCAGCAAGTGTTTTCCTTAGCAGTTAAGAACCTGAAGGCATGGAGTCAGTGTAGTTACTTTCTTAATAAACTGATCATTTGTTTACCTACTTGGTGGCTGCCCATCTTTGCAAGATCTTACATGTGATAACGAGAATCAATTGGCGTGTCTTCCTACTTTTGCAGAAATGAATTCGACCCTAATACTTTGTGGAATTAGTCAAGGGACATTATCATCTAAAACTCTCAGTGAAAACACAGCGATACAAACTAAATTCGACAAAATGAGCCCCGGGTAGTTGACAGCAGTGCTTGTGGCACACCTAAAACAAATGGCTGAACAAACGAGTTCGAGTCTGCACTCAATGACATGTTGAGAGATAGGCTAATCTGTGGTGTTAACAACATTTCTACGCAAAATAAATTATTAGCAGAGGGAGAGGTTATTTTTAAGGTGGCATTCGAGGTCACACAGACTATAGAAAGAGCTGAAAGGGGAATAATGGGGCTACAAAACTACAAGCAGCAAGGTTCACCAAGTTTGGCAGGAAGCTACTGGTAGTCAAGGCATCAGGGAGGAGAGTGCAGAAAGTAAAGGGCAGGAGCAAAGAGAGTTCAGAGGTATGAGGAATTTGGTCTACAAACCAAAAGCTATGAAGAATGCTACTGATGTGGGAGAGATTATCCCCAATGAGAGATGTAAAAACAGGGAAGTTACACATTATGCCTGCAATAGGAGCAGCACATTAAAAGCAAATGCAAGATGAAACAAAACCTTCCAGAAGCCCACACAAAAAAAATCTAATTCAGAAAATAACCCTGAAAATAGTTCTGATATATACAGCATCATCATGCGTATACAGTTTTTGGACTTGGTGGCCCCATTATGCCAGTGATTAAGCCAGATAGAACCATTGGGATATATGGAAAGTGCAAATCAACCATCCATCAAGCACCAAAATTATTTCAATACCTAATATCAAGAATTAAAGATTTATATGCCAAATTAGTAAGAGGCTTAACTTACATTAAATTTGATACAAGCTACGCATATCAACAATTGGAGTTAAATGAGGCATCTAGAGAATTTGATCCAAAAAATACCCACAAAGGCTTATAACACTATCTTAGGCTTCAGTCCTATCAGTATGTGCAAATTTCCAGCACATGATGGAAAGATTACTACAGAACCTATCGAAAGTGATTGTTTATTTAGATGAGGTATTGATTATACAAGCATCTGAAAAGGAGCATCTGGTAAATCCTGAACAAGTTTTAAAGAGATTTACGAAGGCCAAGGTGAGGCTAAAAAGGGAGAAATGTACATTCCAGGCTCATGAAGTAATGTGTTTAAAATTCAAAGTAGACGTTACAGGGCTGCACACTATGGAGGAGAAGATAAAAGCAATGAAGAAAGCACAGGCCCTCAGAAATGCATCAGAATTAACATCATCCTAGGCATGGTAAACTAGAATGGGAGATTTTTTTCCTTATCTTTCTACAGCATTGGTAATCCTACATACTGCTCAAGAAGCACCAAAGATGGTATTGAAATCAGTAAAGGCCTCTGAACTGATTAAATTGGCATTGTAGTCATTCACTTTATTAATTCATTTTAACTCCTCAGAAGACATCATTCTTACCTGTGACATGACTCCTTAGCAGTTTTGTTAAATAAGATGGAAGATGATGCAAAAAGACCTACGCCTTGAAAACTCTGATGAATAGCACATTTAGCCATTCACCATTTCATAGTAGTCACTGACCACAAGCCCTTACTGGGCCTAATTATGGAGAATAAACCATTCAGCCCACATTTTCAGCAAGGGTTCAAAACTGGGATATATTCCAAGAAACCCTCAAATATACATTTCAACATAGGCCAGCCATACACATTTCTAGCATGATGCTTTAAACAGCCTTTCTCTCCTCTAAAGTGTACTGCCTGATACCACAGGAAATTGTTCTTGTCCTAAATTTTCTCAATATATTGCCCTTGTCAGCATGACAGGTCAAGATTTGCATCCAGAAAGATCTCACATTATCTCACATTAGGCATAATGGCTGGCATTATGATGACAAGTCTGAGCAATTTAGGCCCTTGCAGATGAGAAAAGACAACTTAAATTGTGAGGATCACGTATTGCTATAGTGGTCATTCCTTCCCCCACTAGAAAGTTGCTGTGACACGAGTTACATTGTGTCTATTTTGAGATGACAATGATGAAGATGCTTGCATACAATTGTATGTGGTAGTCTGGGATAGATAGTGATACTGAGAATTTGGTCAAACAACGTGACTGATGTCAGTACAGCAAAAATTTCCATCTGCAGCCATGCTATACCCTTGGGAATGGCCAACTCAACCATGGGTGCGAACACATGTCAATTTTGCAAAGCCATTCATGGGCGTTACGTTCCTTCTCAGAATAGATGCACACTCCAAATGGTTGGACATAAATGTAATAAAATCCATGACCTCATCAGCAACGGTCAAGAAATTGTGACAGACATTCGCAACCCAGGTGCTAGTATTCCATAATGACTGAAGAATTCCAGCATTTCTTGAGAGTCAAAGACATTCAAATATTGGAACCACACCCTACCATTTTTCTTTAAATGGATTCGCTGAGAGAGCCATCAAAATATCAAAACAGCCATGAAGAAATAGTCATCAGCCTCTTTAAAAATCAATCTGGCCTGCTTCCTAATCACCGACAGAACAACACATCATGTCACCAGACTTGATAGACCTGCCAAGATACTAACACAGTAAAAAGTTTCACAACACTAGGTTGAAGTCCAACAGGTTTATTTGGTAGCAAAAGCCACTAACTTGCGGATCACTTGCTGCTCCTTCGTTAGGTGAGTGACTAACCGTCCTGTCTGGAGACGATACACAAGTCTTTAACTTGTGCTTAAAGCTCTCTTCACTCACAATGTCTGTACTTTCGAGACTTGATTATCCGTAAAGACTCGCATTCCAACTATTATTCATGTAAATTGAGTTTGTGTCCTTATATGCCCTGTTTGTGAACAGAATTCCCACTCACTTGACGAAAGAACAGCAAGCGCTCCGAAAGCTAGTGGCTTTTGCTACCAAATAAACCTGTTGGATTTAACCAGAGTTGTGAGACTTCTTACCGTGTTTACCCCAGTCTAATGCCAGCATCTCCACATCAAGTTACTAACAGGCAGATGTATTAGAACAAGGTTGGATCTTAAAAGGCAAAACAAAACACACAAAAGCATCATGACTCAACAAAAATGGAGACGACATTTGAGGCGGACAAAGAATTGTGGGCAGTTTACCACATCACCTGTTTTCGGATGTGAAAATTTAGCAGAGTCGAACATGAGGTGAATAGTGTGATCTGCGCCCATTTTTGCGCCAGTTTCCACTTTATCGAGGTCAAAAAATTGGCACAATTGGGAACCTGCCTGAAATGGGCATAACGTCAATTTAAATCATTTTGCATGCAATTAGCAAGCTGCAAACCCTACTTTATCTGCATGCCTGCCTTTACCACCACATTCGCCCAATCCAGATCACTCTGGGAAAGTCCGATTCTGGTGTTCCATCAGTGAGGGTTATTGAGGAAGAATACCATTGGACGGCTCCATGCTGTTCACAGGGGATCACTTTGTGATGGCCATGTTGCATTTCAGTACAGAAAAGCTCTGTGAGTGTGTGGGTGGGGATGGGGGTAGAGGCTATTATTCATCAAAATGTCCGTTTGCAGCACAGACACAGGCAAATTGGGACTGTTTTCCTTAGAAAGACATAGACTTAGAGGAGATCTAATAGAGGAGTAGAAGATTAAGAGGGGTATAGATAGAGTAAACAGGGTTAAGTTTTTGCCTAGGATGGACTCGAATAGCACGAGGGGTCACGGGCTTAGGGTGAGGGGGGTAAGGTATAATTTGCTAGAGGGAATTTTTTCACACAGTGTGTGGTGGGGGTATGGAATGCACTGCCAAGTAAAGTGGTGGAGGCAGGTACTCTGGAGTTATTTAAGAAATACTTAGATGGGCACATGAACAGAATGGGAATGGAGGGGTATAGAAAACTGATTTAAAATAGGGATCATGAGCCTTGGGAGTCCCTGGGAAGTGTGTAAATAAATGATGATATTGATGTACTTGTTTTTAACCTACAGGTGCTTTGGTCCACCTTGTTGTCTAACGAGGGGCATACACACGATGGGTCGTGAGAGGGCTGCTCTTGGATTTTTTTTGAGAATATCCTAGTGCTTCACGTCGTTAGTGTACGCTTGACCTGGACCATTTGATGGGCAACACGACAGTTCAGTGACTATCGCTGTGCTGTGCAGATACATGGATTTGGGCCTGTGTCTGTGGGAGTTTGCGCATTCTCCCCGTGCTTGCGTGGGTTTTCTCCGGGTGCTCCGGTTTCCTCCCACATCCCAAAGATGTGCTTTTAGGCTAATTGGCAAAAGAAATTCTCCCTAAATTGTCTCAAATTTGGTTTTTAATCCATAGATCTATAAACATAGACAGGGATTGCGGGTAGAGGTGGGAACATCGGGGTGGCGGCGTGGGCTCGTTGGGCCGAAGGGCCTGTTTCCCGTGCTGTTTTGTTCTCTGTTCTTTGTTCTTCCAGGTGAGAGATGTGCTGGAAGCCCTTTGATATGGCAGTGCTGCAACCTCAGGACTATCAAACAGAAATGTCGTGCTTACTACTGCATGAGTTCTGGGTGTGTGTTATTGAGGGGGGAAGATGGAACGGATTGTGTTACTGGGAAGAGTGCGTGGAGAGGATGGGCAGTGTGTGTTGCTGGGCTAGGGGCAGGCACGGTTTTTAACCTCTCCAAATCCTCCCCTCCCTTCAGATTGACAAGATGGCTTTTGCAATGCAATCGATTGATCTTACTTTTTTTTGGTTGGTGCTGGAGCTGAGGAGGAGGAGGAGGATCAGTAGGGGAATGAATTGCGGGCAGAGACAGCTCAGGCCTTACCACTCATAGAAGTAGAGGGAAATGGCCAGCGGAGGGAGGACATAGCCAGCATTTGTTCAGGGTGGAGGCGCAGGAGGAGGAGGGACGCAGACCTCAATACTTCTGCACACGAGTATCGTTTGAACAAGTGTCAGACATCATGTGCTGCTGGCAGCTCCAACTCTGAAAGGAGTTGCAGGTCCTGGCACCCACTCTCAATGTCTGTCAAACTGACTGCAAGTGGCATGGGCTGCAGGGTTTGTGGCCATTGTGGGGATGCCTAATGTGCAGGGGGCTATAGACTGCACTCACATTGCCCTCAAGGTTCCACTTCAGAATCGATGACGATTCGTCAACAGAAAGGGGCTCCATGCCCTAAACGTGTAATTGGTTCATGACCACAAGATGAACATCATGCACATCTGCGCCAAACAGCCAGCAGCGTGCATGACTGTTTTATTCTGAGGAGCTCAGATATACTAGAGAACTTTGAGCCTAGCGTTCAGGAATGGCTTGTGGTTGACATGGGGTATCCACTTTGGACTTGGCTGATGACATCTGTGTGGAGGCCCGAGACTGATGCAGAGACTCAGTTTAATGGGGCCCACGTTTGCACCTGCTCTAGAGTAGGGAGATGCATAGGGCTCCTGAAAATGTGACTCAAGTGCCTGGACCACTGTTTCCACATTATGGTGGTATCCTTCACCACCTGACACAGCACAGAGGAGACCTTTGGAAGAGGAAGAGGATGGTGTGGAGACTACATAGATCATAGAACCCTACAGTGCAGAAAGAGGCCATTCGGCCCATCCAGTCTGCACCGAACACAATCCCACCCAGACCCAACCCCTATATCCCTACATATTATTCCCACTAATCCCTGTAACCTGCGCATCCCTGGATACTAAGGGGCGATCAACCTAACCCGCACATCTTTGGACTATGGGAGGAAACTGGAGTACCCAAAGGGAACCCACACAGACACGAGGAGAATGTGCAAACTCCACCCAGACAGTGACCCCAGGACCCTGGAGCTGTGAAACAGCAGTGCCAACCAACCAGGCATCTCTAGGGAGGAGGCCGTCCAGCAAGAGAAGGAAGAAGAGGAGGGCAACGCCGAGCAACACCACTCAAGTGCTGGAAGCAAGGATCAGGCATGCGAAGGAGCCTCTGATCACTAGGCACTTTGTTCACTAGGGGCCTGTGTTTCAGCACTTGCGTTCCAACATCTGCCTCCTTCTCTCCCCCCCTACACACACACACACACACACAAGTCCTAATACCTTCTGCAACACTAACACCAGAGTCCCAGGCCTGGATATGCGATGTTAGCAAGTTTCTTTGGCTGGCAGGAGGGTGATGACAACTCGCTAAGTACCATTATGATGATGGCCTGCTGCCATCCAAATAGAATAAAGAAATAGAGACAGAAACTGTAGCTTCTTTCTTGCTTGATATCCCTGCTAAAACTAAAAATAAAATAAACTGCAACCTCAGAACTCTCAAAACTGAAACCTTAAAGTCACTAGAAAGAATAAAAACTGTCCAAAAACACATGATCTTTCCCCCAAACAATGCTGGATCGTAAAACTAATCCCAGAGTAAACACAAACAGCCTTTTGAATTGATTCTTTTTTCTCTGGGATATAGGAGGCTAAGGGATGACCTTATAAAGGTCTACAAAATAATGAGGGGCACAAACAAGATAGATAGTCAATATCTTTTCCCAAAGGTTGGGGTGTCTAAAACTAGAGTCTTAAACATAGGGGAGAGATACAAAGAGAGGCAATTTTTTCACACACAGGGTGGTGAGTGTCTGGAACAAGTTGTCAGAAGTAGTAGTACAGGCTGGTACAATTTTGTCTTTTAAGAAGCATTTAGATAGTTACATGGGTACAATGGCTTTAGAGAGAGATGAGCCAAATGCGAGCAACTGGGATTAGCTTAGGAGTTTTAAAAAAAAGATGGCATGGACAAGTTGGCCAAAGGCCCTGTTTCCACGCTGTAAACCTTTGTGACTCTACGTATTAATATACAATGAAAAGTATTGTTTCTTGCACACTATACAAAGCATTCCATACATACAGAAGGACATGAGAGAGTGGAAAATGTGGTGTTACAGTTACAGTTAGGGTGTAGAGAAGGATCAAATTAATGCAAGGTGGATGCATTCAAATATCTGCTGGCAGCAGGGAAGAAGCTGTTTTTAAGTCAGTTGGTACTTGACCTCAGACCCTTGTATCTTTTTCCTGACGGAAGAAAGTAGAAGAGAGAACGTCCAGCGTGCGTGGGGTCCTTAATTTTGTTGGCTGCTTTGCTGAGGCAGCGGGAAATGCAGACAGTGTCAATGTACAGGAGACTGGTTTGCGTGATGGATTGGACAACATTCACGACCTTTTGTAGTTTCTTGCACTCTTGGGTACAGCAGGAGCCATACCAAACTGTGATACAACCAGAAAGAATGCGTTCCATGGTGCATCTGTAAAAGTTTAAACTATTTAGAAAACAATAAAAGGACTCATTACAGTCAAGCCAACAACAATGACATCATTGAAGCTGTGAGCTAAGAATCCACTGAAGCTGTGAAAGCTGCAGATATCATGATTAAAAAAACTTTTCTTAAAGGGACATTAACGTCACACTGTGGTGTGAAAATGGTTCCAAAGTGAATTGATTTCAGTGCCACAAGCATAGATTCTGGACATTGTGAAAGGCAGATCAAATCCTGCGATGCATTAAAGTTAAGATTATGATTCAGAGCAAACTGTAGTGACATTTTATAGATCAGTAAGGAAATAACTTTTGGCTTACAATTTTGGTCTCACTAAAACAGATATAGATGCATCAGGTTCAGAGAAGTAACCACAATTATTACAGGTTTTGTGGGACAGGTGGAAAGGCTCAAATGACCAAACTTTTGTCATTAGAGAAAGAATGACTAAAGAAATCTTGCTTTTCGTTTTTTTTTAAATTGATTTAAAAATGCCAACTATTCAACTTGGACCAGAAGATTTTAATTTTCCAAAACTCCCTTGATTAGGGGAAGGTCCCATTAGAGTGGAAGAAGGTAAATGTAACTTCATTATTCAAAACGGGAGGAAGCTAGAAAATGGAAACTACAGGCCAATTAGCTACACATCTGCTGTAAGAAAATGTTGGAATCTGTTATTAAAGTTATAACAGGACATTTTGATAAACTCAAGATAATCAGGCAGAGTCATGATGGTTTTGTGAAAGATTTATTGGAACTATTTAAAAAAGCAACATGTGCTGTATTGTTAAGGACCAAAATAGAAACTCCAACATATTTAATGAAGTTAGCCTAGAACATAACTTTTACATTGGCATTATAGTGATCATAACATGGTCCACTTCAGGCATGATTCAAGGATTTAACAAAGATTTAAGTTACTTTTTCACAAAGATGCGCTTTTTCCAAATAAGAATGCATTTCACTATTTAAAGTATGAACAATAAGGAGCCAATCAAACAAGATTTTCTTGAGTTAAAGAAAGAACAAATTACATACGCAGGCATACAATATGTTAAAAGAATATATGGTTAGATTTAATTGTTGCAGCTGATTTGGTTAGTTGGCTTCATGGATGCAATCAGATGTAGAAGATATTGCCATTATTACGAGATCTTGATTCTCTGGAAAATTTGTAGTAAAATTTGCCTTTTGAACCACATAATATACTTATTCCAAAAGAGATATAGAGACAGCCCAGCGTTCAGTTCGTTTCTTTTGCTGAAAACATTCTTGCCATTGCAGTGACTGCAACCTGGCTTTTAAAATTTAATATTTTAAAGCTACTATCTATTCAAAGCACCTATCTTCAGTGTTGCATGCAGTTGACTCAGAGAAGCAATATAAAGCTATAGGGATTCTTTAGAAGTATTATTATTTAGAATTCAGCGATCACTAAATTCCTCATTCATTATAGCCTTTGTGAAATTTTCCATGGGAGATTTGGGTGGATCTGGTTATGACAACCATTGTTTCAATATCATCACTTTACGTTTTCATGTTCTTCAATGACGAATTTTGATTGGTCCCTGAATGATAGGAAATGTCTCTCTCTTCACTCTCCCCTGTGATTGACTTGCTTTTTTTTTCACCTTGACCTTGGAATGTGATTTTGCATTCTTATCTCATTTCAAAGTGCAAAATTTCTGATCAGTTGGAAGTTTAAATTACTTTTCAAAAAATAATGGGGCATAACTTCATGGTTTTCTGAATTTGACCTATCACTTGCAAAGATTTGTGTATGTGCATCTGTTGATTTTTCAGTCCCTGCACCATCTTTAAATCATGCCATTTAGTCTATATTGTTTCTATTTGGTTTTCCTTCCATAATGCATCACCTGATTCTATACGGAATCACAGTTTGATACAGCAACGTGCAATGATAATAATCTCTCCCTCAACATCAATAAAACAAAGAAGACACTCCTCGATTTCATGTCCCATCTATAATCAACTGGATGAAGTGGAAATGGTTGAGAGTTTCAAGTTTCTAGGGTTCAGATCATGAACAATCTGTCCTTCTCCCTCTGCGCTAACACTATAGTTAAAGATGTCCACCAACACTCTACTTTCTCAAAAGGCGAAGGAAATTCAGCATGTCCATTATGACTTTTACCAATTTTTATAGATGCACCATAGAAAGCTCTGCTACCTCACAGCATCAGGGACGCGGGTTCAATTCTCAGCTTGCATCAGTGCGTGTGTGGAATCTGCACCTTCTCCTTGTATCTCCTCCTGCATGAGTTTCTACTGGGTGCTCCTGTTTCCTTTCACAGAGCAAAGGATATGCTGGTTACATGTACTGGCTATGCTAAATTCTCCCTCAGTGTACCCAAACAGGTGTCGGACTGTGGCAACTAGGATATTTTCACAGTAACTTCATTGCACTGTTAATGTAAGCCTACTTCTGACTAATAAATAAACTTTAAAACTTTAGAAAGCACCCTTTCTGGATGTATCACAGCTTGACGTGGCTCCTACTATGACCAAGACTGCAAGAAACTAAAAAGGGTTGTAAACATAGTCCAGTTTCTCAAACAAACCAGCTTCCCATCCACTGATTCTGTCTACACTTCCAGCTATCTTGGAAAAGCAGCCAGAACAATCAAGAACCCACACATGTCAGACATACCTTCTTCCCCCTTCTTCTATTGGGAAAAACGTACAAAGTGGATCAGCTCACTTGAAAAACTCGTAGCTTCATGGGCGGCATTCCAAATATCAAAAAGTAAAAATATTAAAAAATACTAAAAATTGAAACCTGATATTTTAAAGTTGCAATATGTACAAAGCAACTAGCTAGATTAGGTGTGGAAATGCATTTGACTAGATTAGGTGCGGAAATGCATTTGACTCAGAGAAACAATGTAAGCTAGCTGCAGGGATCCTTTAGATTGGTTATGTAGTCACAGAGTTCCTAATGAGACTGCCATCCACAGGTACTGATAGACAGTTTAAAAATATTTTCCCTCAAAGGTCAGTTGGCATATGAATCTTCAATTCATTTTTAAATGGAATGTTATAATCTAAGTTAAAAAAATCTATCAACTTGTCATTATTGAAGTAGCACTTCTACATCACAGGGCATTCTATCCATGTTGAGATAAACATGATGGTATAACTAAGGAGCCAAGATGTAATGTGATACTAATGCTAACAATATTTTACAGTAGAACAGTCTCTTTTACTAATCTCGAGCCTCACGTATGACAATGAATGGGAAAGAAAACGCATTGTAAAGTCCAAAATAGCTGTAAACCATGGAAATGCTGAAATTAAGCAAATTAACAAATAAACATATTTGTTTATGCAGTTAATCTTTGAAAATCATGATTGACATTTATTCTTGCAGTTAATTCCACACACACCACCCCCAGGTCATCGAGAATACAAATTTTAAGGAAACCGCATACAATAAAGAATATTAAATATTTTACTTTTTGGTAGTTAAAGAACAATCCTTAGCTTATTTATAGCGAAAAGAAAAACTGATGTGACTGTACAAAAGAAATGTTCTATGAATACAGCAAAAGTGTTAAAGCCCTGTGTAGAATGGGACATGACAAAAACATACTTTCTTCAAAGTTATTGAAGCAACTGAAACACAAGCAAGACATTCTGTGCTACAACCTACATTTTTCAAGTAAGCATTTATTTTTACTTGCAGGAAATTTTGAGGCAGAAAATTTAAGTTAAAGTGGACATGATAATCAGGGAGAAAACCAAAGCACGTGGCATGAGGCAAAACTGCAAACAGCTGCTCGGAAAACTAGGGCACATGGATAGGATGCAATGAAGAATCCCAAATATTGTGCCAAGCACTCAAACAGCAGTTAATCAAAAAACAGAAGGCCAAGGATAATCTGGTAAAGAACTACAGAAAGCCCTTTTTAGAAACTGACATCAGCTAAAGAAATAGAGCAGCTATTTAAAATAAGATGGAGTAAAAAAGTGGCACTGACTTTATGTACTGAGGATACTGGAGAATCCTTACACCATATTATGTAAAAGCCTTAAACCCAACAATTTGTATACTTTTAATTTCAAGCTATGTACTAGTTAAAGCAATTAATACCTTAAAATTGCAGAAAATATATGGTTTAATTTTAAATAAACAGCTTTGTAAACTAAATGACCCAGATTTTGCAGTCAATAGTGAAGTGACAGTATTTGTTACTAGTCTTGAAGAAAGTGACCACAAAGATCTGGCAACCCTTTGAAGTAGATCTCTCATTTTTTGACATCAAAGAATTTCTAGGCATCCAATTATATTATCAAGCAGGGTAAGTATATTACAGACAGTAAACCAAATAATTAAAATTCACTGAATTTTTCATTTTCAATTAGAATGTTTTCAGAGAGCAAAATTAATATATAAATGCAGAAGTTGAAATAACAAATGAATTATTTGCAATCATGATGGAAAGATTTGACATTCCCCAATTATTAGATTTTCAGGGACAGTGAGATTGTTCAGTAGTAATTTGGAACATAGTGCACCATTAAAAACCCAGTTACACCATCTTTAACAACGTGAAACATTTTTTTAAGGGTTTTACCGTGAAATTTATAGCACAAAATAAGTCTTTTCTATAAGAGTACTTTAAAGAGGTCTTTTAACACTTGGGCCAATACCAAATATGAAATGGAGTGCTGTGATGATTTTGAAGACTTCCAGGTATCCAAGAAGTTCGGATATCAAAGTGACGAGAGCACTCCAAAAGGACACAAACAATAATGTTTCTCAGAATGGTATCTGTTCTTTGTATCCAAGATCACCATCCTGAAACCAAACACTGCCTCACCCAGGGAAACAAGAGTAAGTGTAGCCATGAGACCTCCATCCTGGGGCAGAGGACAAAGTCAACCCTTTCTCCCTAGCCTGAATGTACACAGCCCCCCCAGGTCCCTTGGCAGAGGGAGAGGGGAACACACTTACTTCATTACCCTTCCTAGTAGTCCAAAGCACAAGGTCAGAGGGTCACTGCCAGGATGCCATTGACAGGGCCTTAGGGGCATGGAGCGTTAGGAGACCCCATCTCAGAATGTTGTTCTTGGGGAGTGGGAGTGTGATTGAAGCCTCGGGGTGATAGGGGTACTGAGTCCTCCTCATGTCTGCATGGTTTGGGGCAGTCGTCAGCTCTTTCAGTAGTGTGGGAGAAGAGAAATGCCCCTCTGTGCTAAAAGGTTGGGGTGTTTCCCTTGTCAGCAGGAGTCGCCATGTCCATTGTGGGGGACTGGGAAGGCTCAGTGCTGAAAGCGGGGCACTATTTGATCTCTGCAAAGCCAGGCTAACTAGTGTGTTTAATGTTTTCAGTATTTAAACAGGCTAAAGATGGGAGACTCTCACCTGTCAGCACCATTAACACCAGCAGGAAACTCTCCATTTTCCCACTGGTGGAGTATTGGAGCCAAAACAGATGAATCACACCCATGTCTTTGTCAGTTCACTGATTTCCATTCAGTTGCTTTCTGGAGGGTCTCAACAACGCAGCCCGTAAGCAAGTATATTTATCAACTGAGCATATGTAGACTCTAGAAGTTGCAGTCAGTTTCAGAGCAGAGTAAATGCTAATAGAGTTGTCTTCGTCACTCCTGCAAAATTGCAGTCTCATGACAAAATGGCAGCCATTTCTCATAGTGGAAATTGGCACACCGTTCACCTGAGGATCCCACTGGCATGAACAGCCAGGAAATTCGAGTCAGTGTAGTTTTAGAAAGGTAAACATTTTAGATGCGATCAGAATAAACTTAATCCCATTCTAGTGATGTAGTGAACTTAGCAAACCAAAATATGATGATCAACTTTTGTTCCACACAATCACAGAATACGAAAACAAAAACTGAAATTGGGCGGAATACGAATGCGCACATACACACACATACACACTGTTGTAGTGTGATACTGAAATAGCTTGACAAGGAGATGGTTAGTTTTGGAAAACAAGTTTTCAGTACTACTACCAGATATTGTTAGGGCCCATAGCTTGCATTGCATCCAGTGTCTTCAGCCGTTTCTTGATATCACGTCAAATGAATTCGCTAAAAGTTGCTATTTATGAAGCTGGTAAATAACAGCTGCAGTGGGGACAAAGGCATTAAAGGTAGTGGACAGAGTATGATTTAGTAAACTGATAGTCTCAGAAATGTAAGTCAAAGTAATGGCCTGTCCACATAGGAGTACCTTTTATTACAAAACGATGCAAAGACAAGTCTGCTACACACTGGCAAATGGAAACACCAATTTTGAAACATTACGACCTGCAAGGCAAAGTAATAATGCAATCGCAGATGGCAATGGAAGAGATGAGTTGTTACTAAGTATAGCTGACTCTAGATAATCGACTATCAACCAAGGTACAGATAACCACAGCTCAAGTCATGCTGCATGTTATCTGAATTCCTAAAATTTACAGAAACTGCGCCAGATCTATAAAATACCAAAGATTGCAATCTCCCAGTGTATGAATAAAGTGGGTGTTTTTACCTGGGTTTCTTGCCTGCAATTAAATGTCATAAAAATACAACTACAGACTTTGGTTCAAGTCATTTGGTGAGTAATTTCTACTTGTGCGTTCCACTGATAAAAACAAGTAATCAACCTATTATATAAGCAATCAAATAACAAGGAGTGGCTGATTGCTACTTGGGCAGTACATGTAACACATACCGAGAGCTGATGGACTAATTGCAACTTTCCTTTCTGCTATACCTACACAATAAATAAAAACAGAAAACAAATTTAAACTCACAATCTTGAATTCTTAAGTGGCAGAAAACTACGAAACACTGGTAAGTGGAAATAAAATTATACTTTTATTAAAAGAAATGTTGCAATAAAAGAAGGATAATTTAATAATCAAGATAGTGGGTTTAAATTGAGAAGATTTTGAGCTATCACCATGGCAGTGACAAGAATTGTTTGAGTGCATAGACAGAGGATATTTCAGGTGCTTTAAAGGAACTGTATAAATTCCATGCAACTAATGTGGGAAAGCAGGGAAAGCCAATGACCAGAGACTAGGAATATATGAGCGCATTAATAAAAGAAAATCATTAAAATGCATATCTAGTACATTGTTTTCATTAATGCTGGACCCTATTAGTAAAAGCGTGCTGGGTAAGGAAATAATTCACCTATGACATTAAAATGTTGTAAGGTATAACCACAACAGTGGCATAACAAACTTACTGAGATATGTTAGATCCTTCAGATTACATCATGTCAGAAGTGCTAAGTTTAATTTTAGTCATAATTCTTCAAAAATGATATACATGCATAGCAGGTGCACAAGCAACAGCAATATCCTCAAATATAAAAACCATTAATGGAAAAACATTAAACAAGTTCCAAGATTTATAATCTTTAGTGTGATGATTGAGGGAGAATCTCATTAAAATACTTAAAAGTTTTTACTTTTGCTTACCAAAGGGTATAAATTTAAATTAGTACAAGTATATTTTAATGCATCTATTAAAAAATTGCTTCTACTCAATAAATGACGAAGGCTCAAAATAATCTTTCACATTAGGAAGTAGCACCAAACATATTAAGAGCTCTCAAACCGTAATGCAGATAGGGGGCTGAATCGTCTACTCAAAAGTGAAAACAGTTTCCAGAATTGTTACTTTATCTTCAACAAGTAAATCTATCCTTCCCTCTATTATTTTTGTACACTAGGGATATCCTAAATCTTTGTAAACTGAATACACATCCACGGTTAAGGCAAGCCACATTTCATCCAAATATAGGAATTGCTACATAGAAAATGACCAAGGTCCATCTATTCACTTTCTACCAACTCCACTACTTGCATAATACAATAATATTAGTAATCAATCCCTATCAATTAGCTTCCAATAAATGCAAAAGTAACACAAGATGAATTCCTGTGCGGTCAGCTTTGAAAATTACCGATCAAAAGTCACCTTTTTCCTCCCAAGTATGCTATATCTAACACAGGCAATGTATTCAATTACTTACCTCCCAATTCCCAAAATACTTGTTTCTGAACCAAGTCAAATCTGCATTTGATCTAATCAATAACATCTGATTTTATTATCACCTTACAGCCAGTGTATGATCGATTGACCATTTCCACACTGAAGTATGGGTCACCATAAGCAAAAAAGAGTTGGAGGGTTGCAGGAGGGCAAATGATATCTATTCATTATATTTTTGGTTTCTCCATATTCTTCTAATCTGTGTGGTATGGATTCCATTATTTTATTTACTACCAATGTTGAGCTGATTGGTTTACAGCTGTCTGAACAAGTACTCTTTTTAAAAATGATAGCTATTTCCCAGTCTTTTGGCACTATACATTTCTCAACTAAATTATTTAAAATATGCAGAAATGCTGCTGCTACCTCTTCCCTGGATTCTTTTAAAATGTACAGATGTAATCTATCTGGATAAGACTTTGATTCTCTAAGTTGTAACAATTTATTAATTTTTCACCTCCTTTTAGTTTAAATACAGTCATCTCACCATCCAATCTTATATCCACCTATCCTATTTCACTGGTAAATATTGATGTTTCTGCCATTTCCTTACCATTGCCTGTAATATTATCCTGTTCATCATTAAGTGATCCTAATTCCATCTTGGCTTTACTTTTTATTTATGTACTTGCAAGATATTTTATTTTATTTGTTCCTTGATAACTTAATTTGACTGATTTATTTTTCTGACTACTTTTCTACTTTCTTCGTATTTTTGCTTGTCATGCTCGCCTCTACTGTGTATGTTGATTTCCTTATGCTTAGTTTTTCATTTTGTCTTCATCCATCCAAGGTGACTCACTTGCTTTTGTACATTCTTTTTATTTCATTTAGCCTATTCCCACTTTTTTACCAGAAGATATTTTTCCTGGACATTGTTGAACACCATCTTAAATGTTTCCCAGTAAAACTACTGTTCTACATAATACTTTGCCAATATTGTTGCTCATTTTGTTTTTCCTAGTTCTAATCTCAGTCCCTCAAAAATGAACTTTTCTTCAATCTTAGGCATATCAATGTTCTTCTTAACTTAAAGTGTACAGTGTTATAATCTCTACTGTCCCAATATATCCTTATAAATACTTATTTTATTTACTCGAGTTTCAGAAGAAAGGAGGCAGTAAAATGTTTTCTCCTTTGGGTGTCTTGCGTATGAGATAGAAATAAGCCCTGTACACATTGTAGAAATTCCAGTCCCTTTCTTAATCTATTTTTCCTAACCATCTGACATCAGGGTAGTGAAATCACCCATAATTATTGTTAAATATTTTAATTTTTTTGTAATTTTATTAAGTGTGACCTTTGTTCAATGGGCCAAATTCATATGTTTCACAAAACCACATTGCCTCTGACTATAACCTTAAACTAGAAAGGTTAGGAGGAGGGAATAGTGATGTGGAGACTGGGAGCAAGGAAGTTAGCTCCCAGGTAGGGAAGGACTCTAGGCAGGATGAGAGGCAGGTTAGACGAGTGGGGAAGAAGGGAAATGTCCAGTCTGAGGGGCTGAGGTGTGTCTATTTTAATGCCAGGAGTGTAGTAAATAAGGTGGATGAACTTAGGGCGTGGATTGCTGCTTGGGATTGTGATGTGGTGGCCATTACAGAGACTTGGATGTCTCAGGGACAGAACTGGGTACTACAGGTCCCGGGATTCAGATCCTTCAGGAAGGACAGGGAGGGAGGCAAAAGAGGTGGTGGAATGGCACTGTTGATCAGGGACAGTGTCATGGCTGCAGAGAAGGTGGATACCGAGGAGGGAATGTCTACGGAGTCTCTGTGGGTGGAAGTTAGGAATAGCAAAGGGTCAGTGACGTTGCTGGGTGTATTCTATAGGCCGCCCAATAGTGACAGGGAAGTTGAGGTGCAGATAGGGAAACAGATACTGGAGAGATGTAGAAATAACAGAGTTGTTGTGATGGGAGACTTCAATTTCCCAAACATCGACTGGAATATCCCAAGGGTAAGGGGTTTGGATGGGGAGGAGTTTGTTAGGTGTGTTCAGGAGGGTTTCCTGACACAGCACGTGGACAAGCCTACGAGAGGAGAGGCTGTACTGGACCTGGTACTAGCTAATGAACCAGGACAGGTGATGGATCTCTCGGTAGGAGAGCATCTTGGGGATGGAGATCATAATTCTATCTCCTTCACCCTTGCATTGGAAAAGGATAGGATCAGGCAGGCTAGGAAGGTGTTTGTCTGGAATAAGGGGAAATATGAAGACATCAGGCAGATGTTGGGGCGAATAAACTGGAAGGAGGTGTTCTTGGGGAAAAGCACAGAAGGAAGGTGGCAGATATTCAAGGAATGCTTGTCTGGAGCTCTGCACGACAACGTTCCGGTGAGACAAGGAGGTTTTGGTAGGACGCGGGAACCGTGGTGCACGAAGGCTGTGGTAAACATAGTCAGGAAGAAAAGAAAGGTGTATAAAAGGTTCAAAGAGCTAGGAGATGTTGGGGATCTAGAGAAGTATAAGGCTTATAGAAGAGAGCTTAAAAAGGAAATTAGGAGAGCCAGAAGGGGTCATGAGAAGGCCTTGGCTGGTAGGATTAAGGAGAATCCCAAGGCCTTCTACAAATATGTGAAAAGTAAAAGGATGAGAAGAGAAGGCATAGGACCTATAAAAGGTGAAGGGGGAAAAGTCTGTATGGAACCGGAAGAAATGGCAGAGGTGCTTAATGAGTACTTTGCCTCAGTATTCACAGTGGAAAGTGATCTGGGAGGATGCACTACAAGTTTGCAGCAGACTGAAAAGATTGAGTATGTAGATACTAAGGAAGCGGATGTGTTAGAACTTTTAAATGCTATCAAGATAGACAAGTCTCCGGGACCAGATGGGATGTACCCCAGGTTATTGTGGGAGGTGAGGGAAGTCATTGCAGAGCCCCTGGCGATAATCTTTGCGTCGTCGATGGAGACGGGAGAGGTTCTGGAGGATTGGAGGATTGCGGATGTGGTCCCTATTTTCAAGAAAGGGAACAGGGATAGTCCTGGAAATTACCGACCGGTGAGTCTGACCTCAGTGGTTGGTAAGCTGATGGAGAGGCTTCTGAGGGACAAGATTTACGAGCATTTGGAGAAGTTTAGGTTGATTAGAAATAGTCAGCATGGTTTTGTAAAAGGCAGGTCGTGCCTTACGAGCTTAATTGAGTTCTTCAAAAATGTGACTGAACACATTGACGAAGGAAGAGCAGTGGACGTGGTGTACATGGACTTCAGCAAGGCATTTGACAAGGTCCCCCATGCAAGACTTCTTGAGAAGGTGAGAGGCCATGGGATCCAAGGGGCTTTGGCCTTGTGGATCCAGAACTGGCTTGCCTGCAGAAGGCAGAGGGTGGTTGTGGATGGCTCTTTTTCTGCATGGAGGTCGGTCACCAGTGGAGTGCCCCAGGGATCTGTTCTAGGACCCTTGCTGTTTGTCATTTTCATAAATGACCTGGATGAGGAAGTGGAGGGATGGGTGAGTAAGTTCGCCGATGACACGAAGGTCGGTGGTGTTGTGGATGGTCTGGAGGGATGTCAGAAGTTGCAGCGGGACATCGACAGGATGCAAGACTGGGCGGAGAAGTGGCAGATGGACTTCAACGCGGATAAATGTGTTGTGGTCCATTTTGGCAGATCCAACGGGATGAATGAGTACACTATCAAAGGTAGGAGTCTTAGCTGTGTGGAAGAGCAGAGGGATCTTGGGGTCCGGGTCCATAAGACTCTCAAATCGGCCTCCCAGGTGGAGGATGTGGTTAAGAAAGCTTACGGTGTACTGGCCTTCATTCATCGAGGGATTGAGTTCAGGAGTCAGGAGGTAATGCTGCAGCTTTATAGGACCCTTGTCAGACCACACTTGGAGTACTGTGCGCAGTTCTGGTCGCCTCACTATAGGAAGGACGTGGAAGCTATTGAAAGGGTGCAGAGGAGATTTACAAGGATGTTGCCTGGATTGGGAGGCATGCCTTATGAAGACAGATTGAGGGAGCTGGGACTGTTCTCCCTGGAGAGACGAAGGTTGAGAGGCGACCTGATAGAGGTTTACAAGATGTTGAGAGGAATAGATAGGGTGGACTCTCAGAGACTATTTCCCAGGGCTGAAATGGTCGCGACGAGAGGGCACAGATTTAAGGTGCAGGGAAGCAAGTACAGAGGGGACGCTAGGGGAAAGTTTTTCACTCAGAGGGTGGTGAGTGAATGGAATCGGCTGCCGTCGGTGGTGGTCGAGGCGAACTCGCTGGGGTCTTTTAAAAGACTTCTGGATGAGTATATGGGATCCAATGGGATTGGGGGTTATAGATAGGTCTATGGCTGGGTAGGTTTTGATGTGTTCGGCACAACTTGTGGGCCGAAGGGCCTGTTTGTGCTGTAGTGTTCTATGTTCTATATTAGGATTTTCTAACTGTACTGCTATAACCTCGTTAACAATGGATTTTAGCAGTTTCCCTACAGGTATTTGGCTACCTGGCTTGAAGTTTCCTGTTTTCTGTCATTCTCCTTTCTTGAAGGGGTATCATATTTGAGATTTTCCAACCCATTGGGAGCTTTTCAGAATGTAGAGAATTTTGGAAGATTACAGTCAAAGCACCTATGCAGTCACTTATTTTAGGATCATAGGATAAATGCAATCAGGTCCAAGAGACATAGAATCAGATTAATATAATCCCTACAATACAGAAGGAAGCTATTTGGCCCATCAAGTCTGTAATGACTGCAATCCTACCCAGGCCTTATTCCTGTAACCCCATACATTTACCCTGCTAATCAACTTAGCATGGCCAATCAACCTAACTCACACATCTTTGGACTTGTCAGTCTTTAGTTCCGATAGTCATCCCAGTTTCCTTTCTCTAATTATTGTGATTCTTTCAAATATTATTGGGATGTTTTCTGTCTTCAGTGAAGATCGATGCAAAGTATCTGTTCAACATTTCTGCCATCTACTTGTTCCATTATAATTCCCTAGCTTCACCCTCAGGGTACACAAAGAAATAGGAAACTGAAAAGGAAGTCGGCAGTGGCATTTAAACCTTGTATCTGCCAGTAAAAAATAAACATTATTTGAGGCTGGAGCATGGATCCTATGGAAAAAATCATGAGCTGCATTTTTCCTTGATCCCTAATTGGCCCTATTCTTTCCCTGGTTATACTTTTAGAATATATGTTGTCCACTTAAATTTGGAACAACCCAGAATCTATACGATTCACTCTATGGATAAAACATTCAGTTGCAGCTCTTCACCATTTTCACTGTCATATTTATTTTTTTCCATGTTATAAATTATTTTAGTAGAATGCAACTTATTATTCTTCTTGAATCTTCTTCTGAATATTCTTCTCTGGGGAACCTAGTCGAGCCTAATAAGCATTTGTAGTTTGACCCATTATGCCACAAGTCTTGCACTGACTACTCTTGCTTCAGTATTCACTTGCTGAACAATCCATTTTGGCACATATGTGATATGCTTGTTGCTGTTATGATTTCTTGTGGGCGGTTCCCAAATTCTGGATTTTCATTCCTGCACCAAATTCTGAAGTCCCTTCAGTAACCGGTTCAATCAATACTGTTATTTCTAGTGTTATCTTTAAAGTCAAAGCACGTTCAGTTAGCAATCTTCCTTGGATAACTTTGTCTTGGAGACACAAACTAGATGATCTGAACAGCATCTTCAAACGACTCATCAAACTCACAAATGTTGTGCCAGCCTTTTAAGGTTGCCACAAACTGAGCAATGCTTTCACCTTCCACTTGATTCCTTCAGTGGAACCTGAATCGTTCTGCGATGATCTGTGGCATTGGCAAATAATGCTTTTCAAGGATTTTTGTCAACTCATCATAAGTTTTGATCTCTGGCTAGATGAACCAAATTCTGGAGTAAACTAAAGGTCCTATGTACTGAGAAAAGGTGGTATGAACAACTCATTTGCAACTTTATTCACTTGTATTAAGCTGGAAACACACTGCTTAGGAACTCCATAATTCACTTTCTTAATTGAAAGAGCTAATGGATCCTAACTGTTCCAGCATTTCTCTTGCAGGCACTAGCGACTCAACACTGCTCAATGTATATTTTGTTTCAACCTTTCACTATCTCCCCAGTGCTCTTTTATACCTTGGGAACTGTTAACATGATTTTTTTTAAATATCAGCTGTACACTAATGCATCCATTCTTTTCAAATACATCCTACAATTTCATCCTTCTCTAATCAAAAAAAACCTCTCTTTAAAGCAACAGAGGGCTTTTTTCTTTCTTGGTCTCCCTTCCGGCACATCAATCTTTAAACATGCTGTTGCTTCTGCCCAAGCTTCTAATGCTCAAAGTGTGAGGACCCACAATGATTTTTTCTTCTACTTAGGCCAGGCTTTTATTTCATCCTAAGATGAAAAAATCCTGTCACCAATTTTCTTTTTTGCAATGTTCTAACCATGTTAGGGTTTGTGGGCCTTAGATGTGGTTTCACATGTAAATTCAAATTAACAACAATAGATTTATTCAGGAGCTTTTGATTGTACAGGGAGAAACTGAAACTAAAAGCAACAGCCTATGTAACATCTTAATGACATCATATCATGTGATCAACTCTTAAAGCAATCTGCAACTTTCTAAATATATGTTCACTACCTGGAAATCCCAACACTGGGGCCACAAGTGCAAGGTGACTCCACTTTGACGGAAGTTGGGACACAGGGAGATATATTACCAGCAGTGGCCAAGTAAGAGCCTATTGTCACGGCTGCTGTCCCATTAAATATGGTGACATACTATCCCCAAGAGATACCAGCTCGATCTTACGTCTAACAGTCTGAGCAACAGCTTAAAAGAAGTGCCCTTAAAGATATGTCAATAAATAGGGGGAAGGTAGAGCCAGGCATCCAGCACTGGCAGTCAGTGTTGATCAGCTGTGGTGGATGTCATGGAGCACTGGTAATAACATTGTCACAATGGCAGCTGCGGTTCCCTCCCATTAGGAACCCATTGGCTGGGTGTCACCTTTCACCAAATGGTCTCCCCAAACAGCAAATGTCAATTTCTACATGGCAAAATTGCTCTCAGAGATGGAAATTAAATAGGGAAAAAGTGTAAGCCATAGAAATTGGATACATAAACATAGAGGCTAAATGCCAAGAGGTTTTCATTATGTAGAAGGTCATCAATACTTGGAGTACATTGCCACCATATATGACAGATATAAATTCGCTGCAATCATTCAAACTAAAGCTGGACAAGTTTTCACATCATGGTTAGTATTACTGGGAATCTTCCATTTTTGGCAGGTTCTTGCTGGTTACCTTAAAAAGCAGCGAGACACTTGAGGAGAAAGATTATCCTCTGCCCATCAGGCAGCTGAGTGGATAGTGGCCAGTTCCCACTAGACTGAGGATCCAGAAGACAACTTCCAGCCAGCAGCTCATGCACTCAGCAGCATCACAGAGGTGGTTATGGCTGCTTCCAAAACAATAACACCCACTGTCTCAGGGTCTTGCAGAGTGGTAGCTGAGGAGAGATGGGAGGCGTGCAAATAAGCAGCAAGGTCAGAGGAGCATCAGTTAATGGCTATCCTTTGTCCCATGTCCATTCCCTTGATCATACACAGATGTCCCTCCATCTGATATGCAGCCCACACAATTTTACCAATCATAAAGGCTGCATATTGGCAGGCCTGTCTGGAGCTGGGAAGATAGCAGTGGAAATAGGGTGAGGCCTTTCAATGGTTTCTAATTGGCAGCTTAAAGAACTCAACTGGAGATAGAGAGACTTAGTCAACTGTACTGCCCAGAACCTACTTCTAGTGGAGGCAACGGACATCATCAATCACCAATCTCCCAGGACAGTCCACATTGTTCCTCATCTCTGATCAAAGGACTGGATAGGGTGGATAGTGAGAACCTTTTTCCTCGGATGGTGATGACCAACACAAGGGGACATAACTTTAAATTAAGAGATGGTAGTTATGGGACGGATGTCAGAGGCAGATTCTTTACACAGAGGGTGGTGAGGGCGTGGAATGTCCTGCCTGCAGCAGTTGTAAACTCGCCTATTTTGGGGGCATTCAAATGGTCGGTGGATAGGCATATGGATGATTTTGGAATAGTTTAGGTTAGAGGGTCCACTGGCCAGTGCAACATCGAGAGCCGAAGGGCCAGTACTGCGCTGTAATGTTCTATGTTCTGTGCAGGTAGAAAATTCTAGTCACCGCATGCATAAGCTAGGAAGGATACTGGTCATTTAACACAATTTTTATATCAATCTCCTGAATCTTATTCCATGTTCTTACTAGATCAAATAGAAATGTCCTAAGTATTTTTTGCTAAATTGACCTGAAATTTAATTATTTTGTCTTTCCCAGGAAATAACATAATTGCATCTGTGTGGCACTAATTCAATGGAGCAACCAGTTTTCTTTTCATTTTAAAATTTTGCATGTTTTTCAATTGATCCACTCTGATATTCAAGTACATTCAGCTGTTGTCCTCATGAATTTGTACATGAACTTCAACGTTCACAGTCACTTCCATATAATTGCCTCTTCAACTGATGAACTGTATTGAACCATTGCCAACTCTGATGCAATAACGCACATTTTACAAAAGAAATGTGTACTTGAGTTGGATCCACCCTACTTTACAGACATTCTCTCATCCCTAAAGGTGTATTAAAATAGCTGACTAGTATTAGTAGTCTGAACCACATGTCACACTTCAAAAGTCTGATCCTAGGATCAGACTGCCAATAAGCGTAGCTTTGTAAAAAATAAGACAATAAACATAACGATGCAAAATTACACTGAAACTCTTTTCTTTCAAGATACTCAATTTTAGGTTTGACAATAGTAGCTCTCATTACTATGTACAAGAAAGTAACAGAAGAAGAAATATTACAATCCATACAGTGTGCAGCAATTCCTTTCTTGAAATGCAGTTAATCCCGTCATCTCAAACTAGAAGCAATTTTGCCATAATAATAGGCTGCTTTGTGCTACAGCCTTGCACTCATGAAATTCAGCTTAAACAGCCATTCCCACATGAAATGGTTCAAGTGTTGTTTCTGATAAATTTTCATTTCCCATGCTTCTTCTCTTCCCTACATTATCACTGTTTAGAAATTAAGCTAATAAATGCTCCTCTAATAATATACAAATTAGGCCTAAACAGCTATAAGTTATCTTTCTCAACATGAATTTCACTGCGAATAAAAAGAATGGGACTGGGATTTTGAATACTTTTTATAATTTATCAATACATGAAGAGGTATAGATTTGATTTACCATCTTCCACCCACTCCTATAAAGCCTCAATTTGAGTTGAAAGAACTTTAACTTATCAATTTATTTCTCCAAGTTCTTTCCACCATCACAGAACAACCTTGCTATCATCCTCTATCCCTCGTCTCAGGCCTAAGATAGCTACTTCTGTCTTATTGCTCAAAATGTAAACTCTAAATGTAGTCTCACCAAGGCACTTTAAATTTAATGGGATTTGTAAAAATGTAGTTTATAATCAATCTTTATTTATTTTCATCTCGCATCATTTAAACACGAAAATTGCATCAACACCACTTTTCATCCTCCTCGCAAATTCTGCCTTCATCAGATACACATATATCCCACTTCTGTTTCCAATATTCAATTTGTAAAATTGGACAATAGTAAACTGGGAGATGTCATCTGCTGTGAATCTTTTGCAACGCTAGGCAAACTGTAGTCTATCCAGGTAGTCCAGAAGGTTGGAATTGATTTGTGCCATGAAGCACTTCACAATGATGGAAGTCACAGCCAATAGCCGATAATCATTAAGGTACACTGCTTGGTTTTTCATAGACACTGGGATGATGGTTGTCTTGAAGTAAATAGGGGCCTCAGATTGTTGTAAAGAGAGGTTGAAGATATCTGTGAACATCTCCGCCAACTGACCCACACACGATCTGACTGCTCGTCCAGGTACCCTATCCAGGCCAGTTACTTTTCTTGGGTTGACTTTCAAAAAAACTGGTCTGACATCTGCAATGGTGAACCCAGATACAGGTTTATCCAGTGCTTCCAGGATGGAGGACATGCTTTCACTGAATGCTTGCTCAAATCGGGCATGGAATGCATTGAGCCCAACAGTGAGGGGTGCATTGGAGCCAGCAATTTTACATGCCTTCATCTTGTAGCTTTTATGTCTTGCAGACCTTGCTATAGTTGGCAGGGCTCAGTGTGGCTAGCCTGGACTTGGTTCAATACTGTCTTTTGACATCCTTGATGGATCTCTTTAGATCGTACCTGGCTTTCTTGTATAGGTCAGTGTGGCCTAACATGAACGCCTCAGACCTGGACTTCAGCAAGCAGTGGATATCTCTGTCCATTCATGGTTTCCACTGGGGAATACATGGATTTGCTTCTTTGGCACACAGTCTTCTAGACACTTACTAATGAAGACAGTTCCTCTAGTGATGCACTCGTTCAGGCTAGTCACAGCATTTTTAAATACTGACCAGCCCACTGATTCCAAGCAGCCCTGTAGGAGATCATTCAATTTCTCAGACCAACAATGCACGACTTCCTTTGATGGATTCTTCCGATTCAGTTTTTGCTTGTAGGCCGAGAGCAGGAGCACAGCTTTGTGGTCTGATTTGCCAAAGTGTAGTGGTGGTTTTGGGGGGGGGGGGATATACAATGTTTGATATTTATGTAGCAGGATGTTTGGGCCTTTGGTGGAACAGAAGACATGTTGGTGGTAACTTGGTAATACGCTCTTGAGCTTGACCTGATTGAAGTACCCGGTCACGATGAACAAGGCCTCAGGATGTTTCATCTTGGTGCCTAGCCCCCACCAATGATTTTTAAATTCTCACCACATCACAATAACCAGGAAGACACTTCCCAATTGTGTTGTGATGCAATCTTTCCACTTTGAAAAGGTCCCTCTTGCTCAAAAATTAGTTTAAGAGTCCCAGGAATCTGAACTACTTCCTACTGCACTTTATTCCTAACATTCCATAGTCCAGTTGCTGGTTAAAACTGTAAACTTTCAAGTTTGCATTTTTGTATCTTCTGTTAGCTATTTGCTGATCAACACAAAGTATATACTTTGTTTTACAGATATACAGATGTTTTAAATAATGTAACCAAGTGCAATGTAGACGCTGAAAGATAGGATATATTGTCATTTAAAATAAAGAAATGGTAAAGAAAGATTAGAGATGCCAAATACTAATTGTAAAAATTAGCTTCTCACATTAGACTTATACACAAATGGGTTATGGGAGACCTTTCCTCCATATGCCTTGATGTCAAAGAACAAAGAACAAAACATCACAGGAAACAGGCCCTTCGGCCCAATGAGCCAGCACCGCCACCCCAATGTTTCCACCTCTACCCGTGATCCCTGTCCATGTTTATAGATCTATGGATTAAAAACCAAATTTGAGACAATTTAGGGAGAATTTCTTTTGCCAATTAGCCTAAGAGCACATCTTTGGGATGTGGGAGGAAACCGGAGCACCCGGAGAAAACCCACGCAAGCACGGGGAGAATGCGCAAACTCCCACAGACACAGGCCCAAATCCATGTATCTGCACAGCACAGCGATAGTCACTGAGCTGTCGTGTTGCCCATCAAATGGTCCAGGTCAAGCGTACACTAACGACGTGAAGCACTAGGATACTCTTGAAAAAAATCCAAGAGCAGCCCTCTCACAACCCATCGTGTGTATGCCCCTCGTTAGACAACAAGGTGGACCAAAGCACCTGTAGGATAAAAACAAGTACATCAATATCATCATCTATTTACACACTTCCCAGGGACTCCCAAGGCTCATGATCCCTATTTTAAATCAGTTTTCTATACCCCTCCATTCCCATTCTGTTCATGTGCCCATCTAAGTATTTCTTAAATAACTCCAGAGTACCTGCCTCCACCACTTTACTTGGCAGCGCATTCCATACCCCTACCACCCTCTGTGTGAAAAAACTCCCTCTAGCATTCAAATTATACCTTACCACCCTCACCCTAAGACCGTGACCCCTCGTGCTATTCGAGTCCATCCGAGGAAAAAGCTTAACCCTGTTTACTCTATCTATACCCCTCATAATCTTGTACACCTCTTAGATCTCCTCTAAGTCCACGTCTTTCTAAGGAAAACAGTCCCAATTTGCCTAACCTCTCCTCGTAACTCAGACCTTCCATACCAGGCAGCATCCTGGTAAACCTCCTCTGCACTCTCTCCAGACTCGCCACGTCCTTCTGGTAGTAGGGCGATCAGAACTGGACGCAGTATTCCAAATGAGGTCTAACCAATGTTTTATACAACTGCAACATTAAAGGCCAGCTCTTGTACTCTATACCCCTTCCTATAAAGGCTAGCATACTATATGCTGTCTTCACAACCTTCTCCACTGCTCTGCCACCTTCAGAGACTTGTTCATCTGCACCCCCAGGTCCCTCTGCATTTCTATACTCTTAATAGGTCTACCCTTTATCATATACCTCCCCTACATTCTTTCTCCGAAATGCATCACCTCACATTTATCAGGATTGAATTCCATCTGCCATCTGTCTGCCCAAGCTACCAGCTTATCTATGTCCTGCTGCATCGCCTGACAATGCTCCTCACTATCCGCAAGTCCAGCCATCTTTGTATCGTCTGCAAACTTGCTGATCACTCCACTTGCTCCCTCTTCCAAGTCATTTATATATATTACAAATAGAAGAGGTCCCAGTACCGAGCCCTGCGGCACATCACTAGTGACCGACCTCAAGCTAGAAAAACACCCTTCCACTATTACTCTCTGTCTCCTATTACCAAGTAAGAGTCTGGCAACAGCAATTTTAAATCCAACCGATTTATTTGATAGTAAATCTGCTACCTTTCGGCCTTTGTAGCCTTCGTCAGGCGAATTAGGTTACCATCAAATAAATCGGTTGGATTTAAAATTGGTGTTGCCAGACTCTTACTGAGTTTACCCCAATCCAATGCTGGCATCTCTACATCATTCCTATTACCAAGCCAGTTACTTATCCATCTAGCTACCTGTCTTTGTATCACATTAGCCTTGAACTTCTCAACTAACCTCCCATGAGGGACTTTGTCAAACGCCTTACTAAAATCCATGTAGACAACATCAACGTCTCGCCCTTCGTCCACCGTTTTCGTCACCTCCTCAAAAAATTTACCAGATTTGTAAGGCACAACCTCCCCTTAATAAATCCATGCTGCATATCCCTAATCAGATCACAACGCTCTAAGTGCCTATACATCCTATCTCTAAAAATCCTCTCCAACAGCTTCCCTACCACTGACGTCAAACTCACCGGCCTACAATTTCCAGGGTTATCCCTGCTACTGCTGATTAATCCTTGTATTCCTTACAGTCACTTTTATTTCTTAGGGAATCCTAAGATGGTGTTAGATAAGTGTGATTATTAAGTGTAGTTATTATTAATACACTGAAGGCTTGGAAGATGGTCCACAAACTGGAAAAGATCAAATTTAACTTCTGCTCTTTTTCCAGTTCAGAGTAACCTAGATTTCCCACCAGGAACCACAGTTTTGATATCTGGAGGAATAGAGGTGTCTGTAGATTATGACTTTGTTTGTTGGCTTATCTTTAATATTTTCCTGATGCTGAGATTATCCTGTGGAAAAAACCCTGCCATTTGTGGAACCCAAATACTTAGTTAGTAAATTTTATGGCAATTCTAGGGTGAATTTTCCTGTTTTGACCATCACAGGAATCGAGGCAGGTGAGACAGAGACCATGGAAAGAGTCGTTGACTTTGCGTGCGATTTTCCAGTATCGGGGCGAGAACAGCCGGCAAATTTTGTCCACTGTCTCTATTATTTAAAAAGGGTGGGGGAGATACATCAAGAAATTATAGACTTAATATTTTAACATCTGTTTTCATGAAGTTATTGGGATCTCTTAATAAATATCAAGCCAATGAATATTGGACAAATATGAACTGATCATATAGCTTTATAATGGATAGGTCAGATCTATTGAAGCTGGTTAATTTTGAGGGCATTAATGTAGAATATCAATGTACATCTAATCAAGTGTTACATAGAAATTATTAGGAAAAATAGATGCACATGTTCTATGTTCACATGGAATAGGGTGGCACAGTGGCAGAGTGGTTAGTCCTACTGCTTCACAGCAACAGGGATCTGAGTTTGATTCTGGTTTTAGGTGTGGAGTTTGCATGTTCTCCCCATGTCTGCATGTGTTCCTCTGGGTGTTCTGGTTTCCACCCAGTCAAAGATGTGGGGTTAGGTGGATTGGCTGTAGTAAATACATCGGGTTACAGGGATTGAGCGGCAGGGGTTGTGAGGGTGGTGAAAGGATAGGATGCTCTTTTGGAGAGCCAGTACAGACTCGATGGGCCGAATGTCCTCCTTCTGCACTGTAGAGATTCTATTCTATGGAGACAAAATTTTGACATGAGAAATTGATTAGGAAATGGGAAACTGAGTAGAGGGGGTAATTAAAAAGTATACATTTGGCAGGATGTGACTAGTGATGTTCTTTTGGGATCTGTGCCAGGACTCCAGCTTGCCACCATATTTAGAAGTAATTTAAGTGAAGGACTAATAATTTGTATATCCACATTTACTGGCAAAATTAAGTTAGGTAGCATACAAAGGAATGAATATGGGAACAAATAGTTACAAAGGGACATTTGTAAATCAAATAGGCAGGCAAGATTGTTACAGGTAGACTTCAGCATGGGGAAAATGTGAGCCCATCCACTGTAAACCTGTGGATGATAGATCAGAGTATTTTTTAAATTCTGAAAAGTTAGGAACTGTGGGCGAGTAAAGAGATGTTGGGGAGTAATATATAGAAATCAATAAAACTAGTGCACAAAAGTAGTTTAAAAGGCTAATGGAACGTTGGCCTTCATCTTAAGAAGGTGCAAATACAAAAGGATGGAGAATTATGTCCCAATTACATATAGCTCTGGTTTCAACTGACCTAGAGTACTGCATTCAACTTCAGACACCACACCTTGAGAAGAAAATACTGGTCTTGGAGAGGTTGCCAGACACATTTAGCAAAATGATACAGTGGCTAAAAGGGTTAAATTATGAGACCACATAAACCAGGTTTGTATTTTCCCTTGTGCAGAAAATTAAAGAATGCTATAATTGAGATATTTAAGTCAACTAAAGATATTTTGAAAGGATATTTAGAAAGAAGTCAGAAATCTGTTCTTCTGGTGGGAGAGTTTGAAGTAGGGCAGCATAACCTTAAAATCTGAATTAGGCTATTAAGGATTGATATCAGGAAGCACTTCTTCACACAGAGGATAGTAGAAATTTCCAACTCTCTCTCCCTATAAAGCTACTGATACCAGATCAATTAAAAATTTAAAAACTGAGTTTGCTAGATTTTTGTAGATAAGGATATTTAAGGGCTAATGAACCAAGGCGGATAAACTAAGTTAAGATACTGATCAGCTATGCTAAATGAATGATGGACAAATGTGAGGATTTGAATGGTCCAATCCTGCTCCAACTCTCTTTTCAAGAAATCGATAAAGTGAAATTACTTACTGAATCTTATGAAAATTATTTTAAAAGGATTCCTGCAACACACCAATTTAGTGGCCATTATTTTAACTGTCTCCATTGAGGTAGGTTGGAAGATAGTTCAAGTAACAGGAGTCACTTAATTCAACATTCTTGTCCCCAGGAATAACTGTATACCCATATCAATATGCTCTTTTGAGCAGGCCAGCAAAATACACATAAGAAAAGCAACCCTGTTTTAAGAATACAGATTAGGTCACGCTAATGCCTGAGCAAGGGGAACATTGTCATCTTTCCAGTTGGACAAATTCTCCCAGAACCCAGGTCCTGAGCCAGTGAGCCTGGCAAGTGAACATGAGATATGTTTTCAGATTTTCTCATGGGAATGTGACATACAAGTTGGAATTATAATATATATTTATGTTGCTCTTTGTTGATTTATTTTAGTGAAAAAATAGACACAAGTACAATTTATCTAACTAGATGTTGTCATACAAGTCGACACGTTGAAAAATCTCTCAAATGACAGAATTGACTTATACATTGAGATTAAAAGTAGATGTGGCTGGTTATCATTTTAAAATGCCATCGGCATCCGACTCGAAGAGCAGACTGATCCTGACCTACCACTCATTTTTTTTGCAAGACAGCCTGCTTAATCCCTTATTCCCAATTATAAAGTAAATTATGCATCTGTGAACTAAGAAATATTTTTGGAACTGGGAAAAGTGAGGTCAACTTGTTACTAAAATTTGTGAGAAAATATAAAAATGTTAAAGGATCATGGCATACGAAGAGACCATTTAATCCACTGTGTCTTTCAGTCACAAAAATACCCAACCATTACCCTGTACTTTCTGCCACTGAACCAAATTTGGATTCAGCTTATCACATTTTACTTGTCTGACCATTCTGTCATGTGGGTTTTTGTCAAAAACCTTGCTAATTTCCCAAATAGATTACATCAAACATAATATCCTTATCTATTCTCCATGTTAATCGCCCAAAAATTCAACTGTTAGTCAGACATGGTCTTTGCTTAAATCCATACTGACTATGTCCCTATTGTGAAGTTGCACGAATGAAGTAATGGCATGGATGGTAAAATTGGTCAACTATTTGATACAAAATGAGGAAAATTGACTCCGCAAAACCTAAGACATGAATAAGACCAGAGAAGGTCAAGACCTGATAAGGCTGAATCTGTTCTATTAAAAGGTCAGGATGTGCCTAACCTCTGTAAGACCTGATAAGACTGACTCCATATGACCTAGAGATGTATAAGTGAGACAAGGTCAGAGATGACGAAGTCATCTGCCTTCTTCTGTTCTATCAAAAGGACAAGATAAAGGTATGACTGATGAGACAGAGTTCTAGGAGGTCAGCAAGTTGTACCATGATTTATGACATTGCTTATGACGCTACTACTGATTGAATTCCTGAATAAGCTCTGGTCACGCAAACTGATAATGATTGTGTGTAAATACTGAACTGATTCTTTATATAAGCACAGACTTGAGAAGGAATTAGCAAGTCGTAATGACTGCTCTCCAAACTCAAGTTACTGCCAATACTGCATGCAGTCTTTTGTAAATAAAGACTAGCTATTTTGTTGGAAGTACTTTTGTTGAGTCTTATTATCACAGTCAAGAAGCAGAAAATTCCACTTCAATACTATAACATCCAACATCCTCTATTTTAGGCGACTTTTCCACAAGGCAACTCTGTTGTGTGGTGGAATCTCGTGAATCTCTCTGAAACCTCCTCTCCATTCAGGTCGTTTCACTCTTGATTTGCTGCAGTGTTCCAAACAAGGTCAATGCAAATTTCTGGAATCATCTTGGGCATTTTGCATATTTAGGAAAAGTAGCACCACTATAAAATTTAAAGTGCAAGTGAAATGTCTCTTTTTTCAGGAATGCTCACATTCTGTACTACAAAATGACTATAGCTAGAAAACTCGAAGACAGCAGCACGGGTGTGCATGCATGTGTGTGTGTCTATAGTTTGCTCATAGACATAAGCGAAACTAAGACAGAATCGCAAGGCACACTTCCCTTCTAATGTTGTCATTCAACTATCCCAAAAAGGAATATTACAACAGATACTTCAGGTATTTTTTCATCAGGAAACAAAGAAAATTAAAGGGGAACAATAGCAGATTAATTAGCAGACTTCCCGAGTACTGGAAATCCTTAGATGATCATACAGTATCTGTGCAGAGAGAAACAAAGTTGTTAATTCAGATAAGAAAATGGAGTGTCTGAAGCTTCCAACACACCATCACCTTTTGCTGTCTATCTTTCAATCATTCAGCAATCCAAACTAATGCTTTCGACTCCTGTCTTAGCTTATGATACAATCAAATGTTTTTGTGAAATTTGGGCTAACATCCACTACCTTATCCTTATTTACCAAATCTATAATTAAATGATCAGGCACAACTTGTGTTTCTGAAAACATGCTGCTTGCACTTGTCTGTCAACTAAGTTTTCTTTGCCTAAAATCTTAGTAATAATATTAAGTTCATTAACTGTCCTTTTGTGAAAAGACTGAAATCTGAGCCCCTGATCTCCACTCTTCTTACACCTCCACTTTATTTTGTTGGGCATCTCCTGAATTATCTCTGTTATTACTCTTAAGAAAACAAGGTTATATCAGTTCTTATAGGGCATTTACCTAAAAAACTATATTTCAGACACGATGAAAAGCTTTTCACATACCAATTAGCTAGGATCTGGAATGCATGGCTTGAGAGTGTGGTAAAGGCAGGTTCAATTGGAGTGCTAACTGAATAGGAAGAATGGACAGAAAATGGGAAGTGGCATGAGTTAAATTGCTTCAATAGAGAACTGGTGCAGATACAACAGGCCAAATGGCTTCCTTCTCTGCTTTAACAATTTTGTGATTCAGTGAATTTGATTGATCTGCTTTAGATTTGGAGCATTTTCAGTTCTCAGGATTTCCAGCAATTACAAATATATTTCTAATTCCTCCTAGCCTTGTGCCTATATAAGACTGACAGGTTTCATACAATTTTGACAATGACAGTTATGAAAAATTATCTGCTTTTGCGTGGTACATCCTTTATGTGCCATCACTCTAAGATAACACATCTTTATTTGCTTAAATGGTAACATAATGGATAATTCCTCAGTAACACATAAATGTTTAAACACTGTACAAATGATTAACATTGAGCAAATTACAAACAAAAGGAGAAAAGAAGTGTTTCAGAAAGATGATGTTTTCTATATAAACAATATTGCCTAGAAATGGAAAAATTTTACACTCAGTGCATTGTAATTTATTACTTCTTAAACGCTAGATTTACATTTAGCAATGTTAAATATTTCCTAATTACTCAGTTACCAGAAACAAATATTGAGTGATTCACTACCATAAAAACTCACATATAAGACATTCTCAAAAAATCATTCCTCAAAAAATCATGACCTTTTTAAAAACTGGAACTCAATATTGTAAAGACAAAACCTACCAAATTATCACCCATCACAAAACATATTTTCTACTCTTACAGTTCATGCCTGATTTCTCACCTATCACAAACTTATCAGTGCCAAATATCTGGCATGAGGCTGACCTTAATATTTCAAATCTATCCTAATTAGAATAAATATTATAAGGGAGCTTGGGATAGTCTTAGAGTTTCACCATGAAGGCCCTCACCAGCAAGGGTTACATATGGTCTCTGTCAACAGGGATATATTGTGATTGCCTTGCTGATAGTACGGGAGGCCACTGAGGCCCACTAGGACATTGGAGATGGAGGGATACCTCTTGGGCAATGCCAGTCTGGCATATCGGCAGTGCCAAGGGGGCAAGTTAAGTGGGAAAGGGCCTACTGGGGCAGGGGGGGTGGTGGGAAGCAGATCCTTTTTTATTTTTTGCTCAGAGTGTAGTAAGACTGAATTTTTAATTCCCCCAAAAACTTGACACGATTCTCTCCCATTTCCATGCTTGTTGGGCACTTAAGACTTATTTTGCTAACCTCAAAGAGTCTGGCTGATTCAGCAAAAGTGGCTTTCAAGTCAGAGAAAACTTGGATACAAACCAAGCAAACTACTATGAAGTACAAAATAGGGGATTCAAAGCCACAGCTCCCAGGATGGCAGGGAAAAGGGGGTTGAAAATAAAACTCAAAAATCTTTAATAAACATATAGGGGTCTATCATATGAAAACAAATCCAGGTCCAGGACAAGTGTGAAAACAAAAGTGTTTTTGGGTGAGTCCAAATCTGCGATTTTATGCATTCTGTGCATTAAAAAAACATCAAAAACCATTTCTTGCCTGGAAGGTGATTCGGCAGAGCTTAAATGTCGAATGCTGGCAGAGTCCAGGTTATCTCTGGACTCTTGCCTGTGCCAAGGGATAGTTTAGAGAAGAACAGAGAGAGGGAATGTTTGAACTCGTGGCTGTGGGGATGGTGCAGGAGGGAGGGGTTCAGGTTCCTGAACAATTGGGACTCATTCTGGGATAGGTGGGACCTCTACAAGAGAGATGGTCTACACCTGAACCAGAAGGGAACTAATATCTTGGGGGGAAAATTTGCTAAGGCTATGCAGGGGGCTTTAAACTGATTCGGGGGGGGGGGGTGGGATCCTAAGTAGTTGGGGTGCTAAGAGGGATGAGAGTAAGGGGGTCATAGAGGAAAGCTGTAAAACACAGCAGCATACGGGTGGGGTAGGGCATGGTTTGAAATGTGTATACTTTAATACAAGAAGTATTCGCAATAAGGGGGAGGAACTTGCAGCTTGGACCAGTACCTGGAACTTCGATGTTGTGGCCATTTCAGAGACTTGGTTAGAGCAGGGACAAGAATGGATGTTGCAGGTTCCGGGGTTCAAATGCTTTAGTCGGAGTAGAGAAGGAGGTAGAAGCGGGGGAGGAGTGGCATTATTAGTCAAAGACTGTATCACAGTGACAGAAAAGAAGTTTGATGAGGACTTGTCTGTTCAGGTAGTATGGGCTGAGATTAGAAACAGGAGAAGAGAGGTCACCCTGTTGGGAGTCTTTTATAGACCTCCTAAAAGTTCTAGAGAAGTTGAGGAAAGGATTGCAAAGTTAATTCTGGTCAGGAGTGAAAGTAATAGGGTAATTGTTATGGGGGACTTTAACTTTACTAATATTGATTGGAATAGCTATAGCTCTAGCTCGTTACAGGGGTCAGTCTTCGTACAAAGTGTGCAGGAAGGTTTTTTGACTCAGTATGTAGGTAGGCCAACTAGAGGTGAGGCTACATTGGATTTGGTGCTGGGCAATAAGCCAGACCAGCTGTTAGGCTTGGAAGTTAGTGAACATTTTGGTGATAGTGACCGCAATTCGGTTACGTTCACCTTAGTGATGGATAGGGATAGACATGAAGCTGGGGGCAGTAGTTATAGCTAGGGGAAGGGTAATTATGAGGCCATCAGGAGAGAATTAGGGTGCATAGGTTGGACCAGGAAACTACAGGGACTGGGAACATCTGGAATGTGGAGCTTATTCAAGGAGCAGCTGCTGTGAGTCCTTGATAAGTATGTCCCTGTCAGGCAAGGAGGAAATGGTCGAGTAAGAGAACCTTTGTGTACGAAAAAAGTTGATTTGCTGGTTAAAAGGAAAAAGGAGGCTTATGTCAGGATGAGGCTTGAAGGCTCGGTTAGTGCAATGGATAGCTATAGATTAGCCAGGAGGGAGCTAAAGAGTGAATTGAGGAGAGCTAAGAGAGGACACGAGAAGACTTTGGCTGATAGGATTAAGAAGAATCCTAAAGCTTTCTTTAGATATGTTAAGAATAGAAGATTGGTTAGGACAAGATTAGGGCCAGTCATAGACAGCAGTGGGAAGGTGTGCGTGGAGCCTGAGGAGATTGGAGAGGTACTGAATAAATATTTCTCTTCGGTATTCACGCAGGGTGATGTAAATGTAGTTATGGAGAACACTGAGGTACAGGGTAGCAAACTGGAAGGTTTCGAAGTAGATAGGGAGGATGTGCTAGATATTCTCGAGGGTTTGAAGTTGGATAAGTCCCCTGGGCCGGACGGGATTTACACTAGGATTCTCTGGGAGGCAAGAGAGGAGATTGCAGAGCCTCTGGCTCTGATCTTCAGGTTGTCGTTGGTTACAGGTGTGGTTCCGGAGGACTGGAGGATAGCGAATGTGGTCCCATTGTTCAAGAAGGGGGAGAGAGACCTTCCAGGGAATTATAGGCCAGTGAGTCTTACTTCTGTTGTGGGCAAAGTATTGGAGAGAATTATTAGGGATAGGATTATAGTTATTTAGAGAGAAATGAATTGATTGGGGATAGTCAGCATGGTTTTGTGAAGGGTAGGTCGTGCCTTACTAACCTTATTGAGTTTTTTGAAAAAGTGACCAAAGAGGTGGATGGGGGTAAGGCAGTTGATGTGGTATATATGGGCTTTAGTAAGGCGTTCGATAAGGTGGCCCATGGAAGGCTTCTGCAGAAAATGCAGATGTATGGGATAGAGGGTGATTTAGCTAATTGGATGAGGAATTGGCTAGCAGATAGAAGACAGAGGGTGGTGGTTGATGGGAGATATTCATCATGGAGTTTGGTGACAAGTGGTGTACCTCAGGGGTCTGTTTTGGGGCCCCTGCTGTTTGTAATTTTATAAATGATCTGGATGAGGGTATTGAAGGATGGATTAGTAAATTTGTGGATGACAAAAAAGTCGGAGGAGTGGTAGATAGTGAAGAGGGGTGTTATAGTTTGCAGAGAGACTTGGACAAGTTGCAGAGCTGGGCCGAGAGGTGGCAAATGGAGTTTAATGTGGAAAAGTGTGAGGTAATGCACTATGGCAGAAATACTAAATGTGTAGAGTATAGGGCAAATGGTAGGATTCTTAGTAGTCTAGATGAACAGAGGGATCTTGGTGTGTATGTGCATAGATCCCTGAAAGTAGGCAGTCAAGTCGAGAAGGTTGTTAAAAAGGCATATGGAGTCTTGGCTTTTATTGGTAGGGGGATTGAATTTCGGAGCCGCAACGTCATGTTGCAACTGTACAAAACTCTAGTGCGGCCGCACTTGGAGTATTGTGTGCAGTTCTGGTCCCGGCATTATAAGAAAGATGTGGAGGCATTGGAGAGGGTACAGAGGAGGTTTACCAGGATGTTGCCTGGTATGGAGGGCAGGTCTTATGTAGAGAGGCTGAGGGATTTGAGGTTGTTTTCGTTAGAAAGGAGGCGGCTAAGAGGGGACCTAATTGAAACGTATAAGATGATTAGAGGTTTAGATAGGGTGGACAGTGATAGCCTTTTTCCTAGGATGGAGAAAGCTAGCACGAGGGGACACAGCTTTAAATTAAGGGGTGATAGTTATAGGACGGATATCAGAGTAGGTTCTTTACCCAAAGGGTGGTTCGGGAGTGGAATGCCCTGCCTGCAGCAGTTGTAGATGCGCCAAGTTTGGTGGCGTTTAAGAGGTTAGTTGATAAGTATATGGAAGAGAAGGGAATGGTTTAGTTTGGAGGGGCATTGCTTTTTATATTGGTCGGCGCAACATCGAAGGCCGAAGGGCCTGTTCTGTGCTGTAATGTTCTATGTTCTATGTTCTATGAGAGCAAGAGAGGGCACTTTGTGCAGGTCCCTTTGTTCTGAGAGCAACACAGACCTGCACACATCCTCTGCGGCTCTCAGACCTAGAGCCAGCCTTTCTTCCACACCTAGATAGAATGCACCCCGGAACCCACTCCCACCCAGCCAATCAACCTCTATGCCTCCCTCCTGATCAGACCTCTTTTCCACCCCCTCCAATTGGCCACACTTGTGTGGCCCTGTCCCAACCAGAAGGCCCCTTCAACAGGCTGTGCCCCCCTTAGGGCGGCCCAATGGATAGCCCCAGTAGGTAACAGAATGGTGGAATGAATTGGAGATTAAAAATGAGAATCTTCTTTAGGATGCAGAAGCTTGACTCAGGTACTGAATATATATTTTGCCTTTGAATTCACAAGAGGCTGAAGTTAAATGTTGAAATAGAAGATGGAATAGTGACGTTGAACAGGATAAAAATAGATAGAATGGAGATGTTAAATAGGTTAGCATCGTTCCAAGTTAACATTCAGCCCAGATGGAATACATCCTTTGTTGATGAGGACAACAAAGGTGGATACTGCAGAAGTTTTTTATGCCCTTGATCTAGCCATGGTGTCAACAAACACAAGGATTGCAAACATTACACCCTTGTTCAAAAAGAATGAGGGGGATAAACCTGGTGACTACAGACAAGTCAGTTTAACATTAGTGATAGAAAAATACTAGAGACCATTGCCGAGGACAAAATTAATTCTCACTTGGAAATACAGTTTAAAGAGAACCAGCTAGCAGATTTTCTAAAGGCAACTAGTGCCTGATTAAACTGACTCTAGTTCTTGCACTGGTTGGGTGAAATGCCCCTTTGTACAGTGAGGCCTCTTCAGAAAGGCCAGGGGATGGTGTGTATTCAACGCGACACATACAATGATGCTGATGTGAAAGTGCCCTTGAGTTGGCACTTTCTCACTAATGGATTTGTGACATCCATGAAGAGAGTAGCTAATTGAGTATATGATGCCATGTTATTGTTGATGTTATGACATTATATGAAATTGTTAATATTGAGTTTGATATTGGAGGGAGATGAGAGAGGACTTACTCTGGTGAAGTGGATGGTATTATTATCTGCTTCTGGCACTGGATGATACTTCTGGCTGGAGAGGTAAGACTGCTATGCTTCTTTGAGCCGTCCCTGAGGTACAGGAGATGCTCTCTGTGTCCAGATTCCTTAATTCAAGGCTTAGAAGACATTGTGTTTGAAAAAGGGTGCAAGCTTTTTCTTGAGCTGCTAACATCTGCACTGACTCAAAAAGACAAGTGAGCTAGACACAGTGTTACGAGTGTGTTGCATTAGTGTTTAAATAAGGCATCAGGACCTCTGAACCAGTTAGCTGTCAGTAGGTATACAAATGAGCTCCCAACTGGCATATGATTCAGCAAGACATCCACTCGTGCATAATTTATAAAACTCCAAATGGTGAATAAGATGCAAATTCATGCCGTTTTGGCTAATGGAAACAGTAACACTGGAATTGCCCACACTGCATTTAAGTTGAAAAAGAATTGAGAATCCTATCCAAGGTTTCTTTCAAATTCTTGATCATTAAATTCTAGCAGGTCCTCTGATTTGATTTTCAATGTGGAATATCTTAGCTATACTTAATTTTAATCATCACCAATCATTCAAAGAATACAACTTGTCAAGCTATTATTTTCAAAGCATTGCTAGTTTACTGCATTCATTTTCCACTTAGCATGGTATCTAAATTTAAATAAATTGAGACTTCAATTTAATGTAATTTAATGGTAGGAGATGTTCCAATATTCATGCATGGAGCACTTCACAGAATCTGCCTCAAGTAACTTCAAATAGGGAACAAATTTGTCACTTACTAATCCATGGATGTCATACTTCAAATACCAACTGACCTTAGTTTGTAAAGAAAGTCCTCACAAAGCACTTACTATCACACACCCATCATCAGTTTAGAATCTCAGATCTTCAAAGAAGTCTGAGATCCATCAAGTTTGAAAGTAATGATGATTTTAGATATTTGGTTGTTTTCATTGTGTGTTCCTGATTTTTGGTTCCACTAATTTTCCAATTATTGAGGTCAGATTAATAGATCAGTATTTGCCAGCTATGGTTTGATCGCCTTTCTTCAGTACAGGGTCTATAATGCGTATCTGTTTTTTTTGTTTTTTGTCATAGTTGAATTAATAAAAAGAACAGCTAACCTTCAGCACCCTCTTGTGGACATTGCTTTGCTCTAATAAAAAGCCATATTAAAAGTAGAATAGGCACACAATTTGCCATATATGCCTCATTGAGGGAGGAAAATGATAGTCTGAGAAGATTTTGATACCATAGCACTGACATTGCATGTAATGTCTACATGTGATTCCAGAAGCATATTAAATTTCTAATCATATCTATGAAAATATTTAATTTGCAGCTCAGTAAGTTTATAATTATAGCAATATCGTATGGTTAATATAGCCCTGCCCCAAACACCTTGAAAATAAAATGTTAAAATATTACACAAATTAAAATTCTCGAAAATCCAATTTTTCAATCACACATCTGGATATGCAAGTTGTAAACAATTAAGTAAATTTATGCCCTGACTTTGTAAGAATGATTTTACAAGTGTAATTTATGGAAAAGATAAATCTAACTACATTGTTCACTTTCAATTGATTTTAAAATGAATTATCTATTGCAATCAAAAAAATCTGTATTTTACTAAATCATTCACTGTTCAAAAAAAGAATACTTTCAAATTAATGCACCAATATAAACAATGTTTTGTATTTTTTAAATTGCAAAGTGTATCATGAATTTCAAATGGTTTAAGAACTGGCATTGTTGCTTGTTTTCAGTATGTAACTATGGATCAATTTTTTGTTATGTGAGTAGCTCAAATCACAGAAAACTGCTAAACGCTCTTGGTTTTTAGAATTAACCAAAGCAACTCAAAATAGATTAACTCTTGAAATTTATGTACAGAATTTGGCTGTCATGTTCGCTTAAATTACAGCAACTAGCCATCAGAAATATTTAATTGGAAACGATTCTTCTGACAATGCAATAAATGATGTGCAATTTAACTATAAGTTTTATATTTATTGATTAATTAGTACTAAGTCCTCATGATGCTAATATAAACTTTGATGAGAGCTGTAATTAACTCGTTTATGGTCTGTTAATGTTTATTAATCAGTGACTTCCTAAACTTTAGTACTGACTTCACATTTCTTCAAAACAGAATACTTTGCTGGAGACATTGTTTTACTCAATCAAGATTGAACAATAATCCAACTGCTCATCAATAAAATAAAACACTGCTGCAAGTAAGTACGACTGAATACAGTTCATCCTTAACTATTGCAATGATACTTGTGCTTGAATTTCCCCTAATCTTGCAGGGGGAAGGTTTTATTGAGCTCATAAAATTTCTGGCATCAGTTGCTAAATTTGTCATAACGTTTATAATACCTATTGCATGTTGAGTTTTTGTTTGTCTATACTTTGACTCTTGCATCTCGTTATTTAAAGAAACTATTGTTGCTGATATTAGCATTCCTCCACCAGCTAGTTCTATGCAAGTGTTCAGGCATTTATAATAAATGATTTTGATGCTAAGTTAGAAGACATAGGTATAATATGCACAATGCTTCAAGCTTTATTTATTTATTCACAAAATATGGGCATCACTGGCAAACCAACATTTGTTGTTTTTTTCTGATGAGGGGGTGGTGGTGAGCTGTCTTCTTAAACCATCACATTTATGTGATGAAGATACTATGACAATACTGAAGAGTAGGGAGTTCTAGGACTTTGACCCAGTGACAATGGAAGAATGGCAATATTTTTCTAAATCAGGATGAAGTGTGGCTTAAGAGAAGAACATAGAGCTGGTGGTGTTTCCATGCAACCACTGCCCTTGTTCTTCTAAGTGATAAAGGTTCTAAAGAAAATACATTAGCCAAATGTTGCACTGCATCTTGTATTTGACGCAAACTGCAGTGCGCCAGTGGGAAAGAGAACATTAAAAGTTGTGAGTGACCTGATTGTCTTGGATGGTGTTGAGTTTCTTGAATAATACAAGTTTCTTGATAGCTCTCCCATTTATGATAGAAGTCCCCAGATTGCTATTGCTAAGGATTTGAGGAGACAACTGGGCTGAATATATCTGTCACTTCTAAATCCATTGCCTAAATTAGTGCAGAACGATCTATATAGCTTTCTTTTCATTTTGCACAATGGTTTTGATATATCTGAATGCCCACTTAAATAGGTATATCATGGGTTCGAGTCACTTATCAGAAAGGATGGGATATTTCCTTCTCTAAAGGACGAGTAAATCAGATGGATTTTTCTGAAAGTCTAGCAGTTTCACCATTACTGATTCATTTTTTTTTATTCTAAATATACCTCATTGAATTTCAGTTCTCCAGCCGGCTGATTTGAGCATGAGGCTGGGTTTTATACTGTAAACTTTTTTCCAAGTTTCATCTGTGTTATGGAGTTGAAGATGTTTAATTTGTGCCCAGGGGTGGTTTTGTAGAGCTGTGGCAAGTTGGGAGGCCTTGAAGTTCTCTACGAAGGGGAGATCCAAGGTGCTGTTGATGTAAGTTATTTTTTGACGTCTGAATACATCCCATCGAATGAATTGAGGGGCAATATCAGACAGGACTGGAAACTACTGAATGAGAACTGAGTTTTGGAGATTATCCTCATTATTGAGTGAAGATGCATGTCAACGAGCTTGTAATGATGACTTGAGGCCAACAAAGGTGCACAGTATACAGCTGTCGAAAAGACCAGAGCTACAGCAGAAGTAGAGGACAGCAGTATTTGCAAGCCAGTTTGTACAAGTGAACTTGTGGATGATGTTCACTTGTGATTTGGTTTTCTCAGCTGTGATTTGAAGGTGATTATGGTAAGTTAGGGACCTACGAGTTAGGTGATAGTCAGGTCTCCACATTAGGCAACATTTAGGATGTTGCATGCCTTCCAATTTTCAGGGCAGAATGCGGAGATGATAGATTAGGTTTGGTTGCTCTCTCTTCTTGCAGAAATCTTCAACCGTTTTTGACAGGTTAGAGCTTAGCATGCCTTCCACATCCTAGAAAAATTTTATCCAAGTTGTTATCATAAATGCCATAAATGCATTTTCATGATATGGTGTCACTTAAGGAGATGTTAAAAAGTGTCAGTACCAGGACACTAACTTGTGGGAGGCCATTATTGAGTGTTCTTCGAGTTCTGATTTTGTCTCACAGGTAGACTTTCACCCTTCTGTTGCTCAGAAATGTCCACAGCATCAGAGTGGTTTGGCACATGATAGCTTCAGGGACAGTTTAAGTATTAGTGTATGGTTTAACACAATATTGTAAGCAGAATAAAGATCTATGAAATTGCTTTCAGTCTTGACAATGCAATGAAAACCAGTCTCGATATTTGTGACGATAGCAAGGACTTGTTCACAGCAACTGTGTTGGGGCCTAAAGCCAGCATGCTCTTGGAGGAGGGAAGACTTGGTAATAGGTTTAATTATTAAAAAAATTAGTTGCTGCAGGAACTTGCAGGTTTTATACAGCAATGAAATGAGCTGTAGTTCCCAGTGTCATCTGCTGGCTTTCTTAGTTTTGGCAAGACTATTATTATCCAATCTGAGGAATGTGGCCATTCACTGCCACGGCTGAAAAAATACCATTAATCACTGTTTTGCCAGTTGGTCAGAATAGTTCAGGATACCAGCAGGTTTGCCTTTTTTTCTGGTTGCTAGACCAGCATCTAGTTTCACAAGGGTAAAGATGTCTTTGACCACTTTGACTTTGATTACTTGCTAAATGGCTTCTCGAGTTTTTCTCTTAACCACATATTCACCAGAGAGGGATCCTTTTGAGTTGGCCAGTAGATTGGCAGAAATAGCATTTGTGCTTACTTCAGTTTAGCAGTCTTTGCTGGGTTTGGTGCTGTTTCTGCGTAAGGTTCCAGGCTTGATACCCATACATTCCAAAAGTCTGGCGTTTAAAGATTCATGTAGCGTTGTGGCTACTCCATTTTGTTGGCGCTGAAAGAAGGCTTCACACTCAAGGCTCTTACAGGGGTTCAGCTGCACTCTGAAATCTTGAGCGATTTTTTTTCTACTGCAACAATAAGAGGGGCCATAATTCATTATATTATTTTGTTGTCAAGGGCGGGAAATGTGTTGAGTGGTTTTCTTGACCTTGACAATAAATCTCGGCTAATTTGCCTTCAGGATTCCCATCACGCCAATTGTTTTGATGACATGACAGGGATTTCAACCATCCACCCTCCCACTCATGCTGTAAACCTCAGTGACTCTAACTCCTCCCTCCCTCTTCAGGTGTGCCCTATGAGGGTGCTGGACACCATTGACCTCCATGTTAATCTTGTTATAGAGACATGGGATCATCCAATTTCCGAAGCTCTTTTAAAATATTCTTTGTCCACCTCGATCTCTTTACCATTGATTTTTCCCATCAGCATCAAACTTGATTTCTTATTATGCTCCCAAGAAATTCCAACTATCTTTTTCTGAGCTTGATAGCAGAGTTCTTTTGGTTCAGATCTTACTAGCACATCTTCAGTGGTAATACGGCTCATCCAAGACAACATTGCTGCCTCAATTTTTCTCTGCATTGCTTCACTGATCATCCAACACTCGCTTTCCTCAGATGGCCAAAAATTGGTCTATATCGACTCTGTGGGAAATTTGTTCGGGACAGGCTACAGACTTCACTATTTGCTGAGACAATGGTGAGGCCAGGATTACTTTGCTGATCAAACGGTTGCACAATGTTTGGTGTCATTGGTGAACATCCTGTGACTACATCCAATCTGTCAGAGCCTCCCGACTGTTATATTTTGAATCGTAGGCCCATTGCACATAACAACTACTGAAGTCAGTCATTTGGTTAGATGTTGATGGGGTTATATTATGCCATCCTTCATTGAAGGTTCACAGACATTGACAACTGTCAGCTCATCAGCTGTGGTGAAAGTACCCGCAAGTTCTGTTTTGGGATTGTAACATAGTTAGTAATTTCACCTTGCACAAAAACCACCAGGCTAATTTTACATGCTATAATGTTATGACAGGTTTTTTTATAACCTATGGGTCTTGGAACACGTTTGCCCATCGTTAGCAACATGCATTTCCTGTAGAGGACATCAATGTTGTTTGTTCTCAGCATCTTTTCCAGGTGATCACATTTGGCCTGTGAGAAATCTTCAACATTCACTTGACAGACTCATGTTCTACAGTCCAATCATTGGACTGCTTGGTCTTAGGAGTTGCTGTGATTCGGTCATTTTTTAGGCTAGTCGCTATTTCAATGACATTAGTTACAAATTTAAGATTATTTAAATTTCCAGGTAAGTCACGTGAATGCTATCATCATTCACTTTGATCCCTTGCTGATCCTGGGTTTCTGGTATTTTTGAACCAGCAACTCTGGGTATAAGTCCCACTCCAGGACTTGATGGCCAAGTTCAAAAGTTGCCACCACTCCTGAATGCACTGCCTGCAATGGGCACTGTTGGTCTTTGATTGGAAAGCAGTCTTGAGAGACAGAGTCCTTGATCCCATGGAAGGCCTACCATTGGCCACTTAAGTGTCTAATTTGCAGTCAATATGGCAAGTAGTTGGTTCAGAGACAGGAACGCAACCCACTATATCACAAGATTTCCTAAACTCCTTTAACATTATTTAGAATAACACAATTAATTTCATAATAAGGTAATGTATTAAAAATCAAAATAGCAAGATATTCACTCAAAGAAATAAACATTAACAACTTCAGCTAGCTCATCACAATATTATTGTAGTGCATAAACTGTGCTCAATAAGTCTAAGTTAAATTTAATGCCAAAAAATTATAAGACTAGATTAGATTTACACACTGCAAGCAAGTTCCTATTTTGGGGTTATTCTTTTGATGAAAGCACAACATATATAACCTCTCTTTTTGCAGCAGATAGACTATTGTTGCATTCTATAATAGTCAGTAAGTTCTCCATTTTTTTTTCATGTACGTTTTCTTTTGTGCGCAGTAAAGCTTTTAAATAAGCAATTGAGGCAAACCTTACATATCCTTTAACTGACCCAGAACTTCTGATCTACCGGGGGGCGGGGCAGGGCGGCATACATCTGAACATGCGATGGGGAACCCTTCGGAAGTCTTCACTTAAGAATTGTACTGGAATTACCCGGGAAAATCAAACTTCAAAAGAGCAATTACCTTGCACTGGGAAACATCCGATACTCAAATCTAAATGGGAGACTTTAGATGGCTCCAACTCTCTTTGCAGAATTGTTGCTCAGGGAGAGTTAGAACAATAAATACTTTATCCCCAGACTAGTCCCACCTCCCACAACTACCCCATCCAATATACATGACTACCCTCCCAACTACTCCCTCAACCCCACTAACCCCACCACCCAACTAATCCCTCATGAAGCCGTAAGCCCCCCAAACCCTGACTACCCTCCCAACTACTCTCCAAATTTCCCAAGTAGCAGCCACCCCTCAACAACCCTCCTGATCTATCCCTAAATTACCCTCCCAGCCCCCACCCTAATCCATCCAGCTAAAAACCATCCTCTCTGACTGGATCAATCAAATCCAATTACCCTCCTGATCCCCGAGTTACCCTCCACCCCTTTTCCTATCCTATGCACCAACCAGACCCATCTTACCCAGCTCTCTGATCCCATTCTGCCCACATACTTTTTCCCTGGCTTCTTAAAGTGCATTTCAACAAGGTGCCCTTTAAATCTACCTTGTTTGTGGCAGCCGGTGCTGTAAAAAGGTGCCATGGTTTCCTTTTCCCAGATGTTGCTGTCCTACACTGGAAGGCTGTGAAAACTTGGTACGCTACATATTTTTCAAATGGCCTGACCCAGAAGGCTGGATCGAAATACGCAGCTCCAACTAAGATAGAAAAAAGAAGTAAAGTGATAAGCTGATTGCAATCAACTTTCCATGGAGATTCTGGCCCAATATTTAATCATTCAACCATTAGCAAGTTCACAAGGCTTGGAGACCTGTTTGAAAAATTAATACAGTTTCTTTCAACTTTCTAACCTGATCAAATTCTTTTTGAATTGATTGTGGAAAATATCATCTTTAATAAACTAAAACCAACAAAATCCAATTAGTGACCAGTAAAAATGGACCATCAGTGGATGGCAATTTTGGCAGTGATGCTTTACAGTGCCAGGGACCTGTGTCCAATTCCTGGCTTGGGGTCACTGTCTGTATGGAGTTTGCATGTTGCCCCATGTCTGCCTGGGTTTCTTCGGGGTGCTGCAGTTTCCTTCCATGGTCCATAAAACAAGCAGATTTGATGCATTGGTCATCCTCTATTCTCTCCTAGTGAATCTAAACAGGTACCAGAATGTGGCGACCAGAGGATTTGCACAGTAACTTCACTGCAGTGTTAACATGAGCCTATTTGTGACACTACGAAATAAACTTAAACTTTGAGCTCTGCTATGATCTTGTTGAATGGCAGAACAGACTCTTGGAACTAAATGGCCTATTTCTATTCCTTTTCTTATGATTAATTACCTCAGATGGATTATTTTCAAAATTGTCATCCAACTGGAAATGTTTCAGAAACTATAGCCAGAATTTGAGGCCCTTTGGGGTAGGCTGGAGGCAAGCAGGAAGACAGATAAAATGGCAGGGGACGGTTTTCCCACTACTATGCCATTTTTCTAATTGTAGAAATGTTGATAGATCAGTCACCCTCAAGGAGGCCAATTAACAGCCATCGTCATGGAGGATCGAAGTTTAAGTTTATTTATTAGTGTTACAAATAGGCTCACGTTAACACTTCAATGAAGTTACTGTGAAAATCCCCTGGTCATCACACTCTGGCATCTGTTAGGGAACACTGGGGGAGAACAGAACATGACCAATGCACCTAACCAACATGTTTTATGGATTGTGGGAGGAAACTGGAGCACTCCAAGGAAATCCACGCAGACGCAAGGGGATCATGCAAACTCTACCCAAGCCAAGAATTAAATCTGGGTCGCTGGCATTTTCCCTATTTCAGGAAGGTGTGCCAGTGCATGAAGAGACTGCCTGGTGAAGCCTTCCACAAGGATTCTGAGTGGCAGTGTTTGTGGACTGTCATGTTAAAGTGTAGTAAACACAGCAACTAACTTGCACAAAGCAAGCTCCCCCAATGTGATAATGACTAGATAATAATATTTTTCTGATGTTGACTGATAGATATATGTTGGTCAGGGAAATGGGGATATTCCCACAGTCTCTTCGAAATACTGCCAATGGGATCTTTTACATTCATTTAAGCAGACAGACAGGGCCTCTCTGTCAAACACTGCATCCAAAGGACAATAAAATAAAATGGTAAAACAAAATATTAGTATAATAGTTGACAGTTTTGTTTTGAATTGCTCTAGCAAAATGCCATGTAATCATAATGAGCTGAATATAATCGAAGCCTCGATGGTTATAATAATAAATTACATACATACAAGTATAATCAAAATTAGGTAAAGTTGCCACTGTCCTAGCTGACCACAAATGACCTCAAACGGGGAGAGCTAACTGGTGACAATTTTAACCTGACAATCACACCACAGACGAGGGGCCAGGTTGAAAGATGAGCCTTCATGGACAACCTTCAGCCAGCAAGAGAACTGAAGGCACTCTGTTGGCATTGCTTTGCATCATGAATCAGCCATTCAGCTAATTGTGCTAACCGCATTACGTATAGGCATCCTATACAATTTTAACCAAATCTGAGAATATCTGTTTAAATGACCCCCCACCCCCACAATAATAACTAATATTTAGGAAACTCACAAACAGCTATTTGCTGGTAATATGATGTAGCAGATTAAAAATCATACTGCTCATATTGCAACTCTGTAACTATCAGGCATGATAAAGCTTATCAAAGATCAGTTTAACAAACATTTTCCTCATTTTGTAACTCAGTAAAAACAATTAATAGAATTCTTATTATTAATTCAGTGGAATTATTATTAGTTCTCTAAAGAAGGATCCTAAAGTCTTTAAAATATATGGCACTCCACGTAATAATTTTTGAAGATACAGCATTTAATTTACAATTCAGCATTTTCCAATGGCACAAAACCTGTAGCTAAAGCTTTCAACCTATTTGATGCAGCAGTGTTCCATGTAGGTTAGAAAAACCCACAAAACTTTCTTCCCTATTTTGTTTGTTAAGTCCAGACAAATCTGCTTGACATTGAATGAATAGCTTTTTGTCAAAATATTGCAATTTTAGCATCTTTCAGTTTGTAGCCTGCAATTACAATCCAGACACAAATTAATACCTGTCTATCTTACATACTATAAGAATCACTGGATAGAGTTGGTTTCTTGCATAAGCAAAGATTTTATTTGCTGTGTGAAGTAATGCACATTTTAATTGCAGAACTTTAGAACTACTCATCTGTAGTGCACTCTGGCAGTACGTGAGAAGAATGGAAAACGAAGAACAATCACCTAAAATGGAACTTCATTCAGAATCTCATATACAGATTGAAAGAACAGTGAAGGAAAAAGTTGCCATGAAGAAAGTCATTAAAAAGAAGCTGCAAGAAAATTGCTCATGTTCATTGGACAAGTTTAAAACTCTGATTACCGGTTTCTTTCCTGTCCTTGAATGGCTCCCAAAGTACAAACTAAAAGAATGGATCCTCGGTGATACCATTTCAGGTTTGCTCGTTGCTGTTGTTATAGTTCCTCAATCTATAGCATATGCATTGCTTGCTGGTCTAGAAACCAGTTCCAGTTTGTATACATCCTTCTTCTCCTGCATTGTTTATTTTCTGATGGGTACTTCACGCCATATTTCAGTAGGCATTTTCAGTTTAATATGCCTCTTGGTGGGGCAAGTGGTTGATCGGGAATTACTATTGGCTGGATTTGATGTAGAAGAAGATGGCAAAGCGACGTCAATAGCAATGAGCAATGCGGATAACTGGAACATCAGTAATGTTAACCCAACTATGATGATGAATTTCACCCTTCCTGGATCACAGAACTTCGAATGTGATAGAAAGTGCTATGCTGTCAGTGTTTCAGCTGCCCTGACATTTATGTGTGGTATTTACCAGGTAAGACATTTCATTAAAAGTTCAGTGGTAACTTTCTTCATGCTTCCAGACACTGTATTGTGTTAAAAAAAACTAGAGTAATTATGGAATTACATTTACAGTAATGTAAAAAAAAATCCATAAAGCACTCTTGTATTATCTTTTCAAAATCCATCTCAATGTAGTGATAATTTTCTATAGTACAGTGAATTAAGGAAAAGTTCAGTAGTTCCATTGACAGGTATCACCTATGCTAAATGCAATTAATTATCCTAACTACCCTGTCCAACACATAAATAGGTTTCTTGTGTATTCTTGACTGGCATTGTGATCTAAAAAAAATAAAATTTTAAAAACTAATCCACATTTTTAAGAACACTTTTTTAATTACTAATATAGATTAAATGAGGAAGACGTACTTGGAGGAATTTCTCTCATCTCAATCTTGAAAGAAAAAACACAAAAATCAAAATAACTTATTAGATGTCACATAGCCTACTTCGGTACACTAATATTGACTCTATAGAAAGCCATCATTTCATCTCTCCTCCAGTAACTTAGAAAAAGCGTGTAGCTTGGATGTCAATTATATTTTAACAAATGACATCCAAGCTACATTCAGGACTAGAGTAGAAAATACAGATAAAGAAAATACTTACTACCAACAAAAAAAAATATACAATTCCAAGCTAGCAATGATTGTTTGGGTAATCACTATTGGTTTAATAGTCAATGGTAAATATATTGCTGACTCAAGCTAAAAGTTATCACTCTGTATAAAAGACATGACTATATCTTCAAGATTTAACTTTTCAAAAGATGATAATACAACTCCTCAAATTGACATGATTTGGTAGTAGCTGCTGAACAATGAGACAGATTTCTAAGCTCATAATTAATGGATCTTCACAAGGCAACTCAAAATGGGTAGCTTTGTCACATACCGCTAAATAGTTTGAAGTTGAAGGAAAATATTTCACTTGTGGATACAGTCAGGTACTGCTATACTTAATTTTAAAATTCTCGTACTTGTTTTCACATTTTCCACTCCTCCCTATTTTCCATCATTTTCTCCAGCTCCAAAATTTCTACTCTCAACTTATCTGGCCTCTTAAATATACACAAATTTTAATCATTCTATCATTATTGTCTAGATTCTAAGTTCTCGAAATGTCTCCTAATACTTGTTTGATTTCCTCCTTAAGAATGCTCTTTAAGACCTACCATTTTGACCATGATTTTCATTATTTCACCTAACATTTCATAACGTAGCTGTTTTATATTTTGTTTATCAATGCTCATACGGATGTTTTATGTTAAAGGAACTATATACAAGTTGTTGATTATTTTTTCTTTCAATATCAGTATTCATAGGATTACATAGGATATATGGCTTGTTTTTGTGCCATTCAGCCTAACTAACTTATACCAGTATTTATGCTCTGCTCCCATCTTTATTCATCAAAATCAAAAATCAGAACCTTTTTATTTCCTTCTCACTCAAATGCTTAAATCAAAACAGAAAATGCTGGCAATACACAGCAAGTCTGGCAGCATCTGTGAAGAAAGAAATATAGTTAATATTTCACAGTTAATATATTTGAAGAGTGATATTTGACTTGAAACATTTTCTGCAATGTTCTTGTGTAGCTTGTTGCAATCCTCCTCAGCATCGACTTTCTCCACCCCCCGTGGCATACTCTGCAAACTTAGAAATTATATTTTTGAATACATTAATAATTTGGACATTGCCACTGGTGAATGGCAGTGGTACTGGCACTGATCCTTGCGGAACCCAACTTCAGTCTTCTCCACTCCAAATAATTATTTTGAAGTCAGCTAGCAATCCATTCTCCTAAACGTCCTCTCAGTCCATATTCTCTGACTTACACTATTATGGGACATCTTATTGAAGGCCATTTCAAAATACAGACAAATTACATCCACTGCATTAGCATTATAATCTTTGTTATCTCTTGAAAAAAACTTAAAATGATTGGTCAAAAAGTTTCTCTTCTGAAATCCAATTTGCTGAAAGCCATTTTTTGATCTGCTAGACCTTTGATGACCACTATAATTATCTATTGAGTGCTCTCCAATGTGAATAACCATTTGATCAAGATACATATGAATCAGGATTTCAGAACTACAAATCAAAAGTATATTAAGAAGGCAGTTTGTCTTTCCTGTACATTTAGGAGATGCCCTCACAATGCCATAAATTAAACTTCAAGTCTGCAGGTCATGTTGTGCAGCAGTTGCAGTGCTTCAGTAAGCATTTTCATGTAGACAACTCGAGAAAGACATTAGTCAGAAACACTTCCAGTTGGCATAGAAGCAATCGCCTGCTGGGACATCTTTGAGGGAGTCAGTCCACTTACAGCCTCATTGAGAAAATGAGAGAGAGAATTCAATGACTCAACTGGCAGAATGGTAATGTTGATTTTCAATAGTGTAGAATTACCAAAATATGCTGCAAATTTTAGAATCTGAGGTTAAAATGCCACAAGTTTTTCCAGTGCCCTCTTGCTTGTGGAATAAAATACCTGCAAATAACCTATGTTCATAATATTGTGCATTTGTTGAACAGCTATTAGGACTGACTGCAGCTTTCTTCTGATCTAGATCAAAACTATTTTTCATCTATAAGACTAGATGATCTTAAATTTAATTTTTCCCCCTAGAGGATTATTTTACAGACTCAGAGTCTGTTTCTTTCTGAAACAAAAGCCTAGAAATTCACGACTAAATAATAGTCTTCAGACCTGGGCTGGTAATTCAGAAAAGTAAATTGGGATTGGAACTGAGCACAAACCAACCAGAAGACCAAGACAATGATGCTACCAGCTTGTCAAGCTAGTTTGGGAAATGTTACTACAGCAGATAGAAACAAGACATTCCTCCTTAAAGAACACAAGGTTGGAAGGCATTTTGACAGAAGTCTTCAAAATCATAAGACATAAAAAGAAACTCTTATTATTAATGGAAAAGTCCAGAACTCAGAGTCATTGATATAACATTAAACAGGAAAAGAACTCATGGCATTATGAGGAAAAACATGCCACAAATTTGTGGTTGGAACAGGGATGTAACTCCTGAGAGTGTGGTGAAAATTGATTCAATTATGGTTTCAAATGGGAATTGGATAAGCAGCTGAAGAGAAAAAACTATATTCAGGACCTCCAAACATATAAAACATAGTCCCTGACAGGGAAATGTTATGGAGGTAACATGGGTCATGGCTGCCAGATCGAGAGCTGGCAAGAGACCTATGTTGCCTGCTCTTGGGAAGGCATGCTGGTATTATGTGCCAATCAGGCAGATTAGAGGTCACCAATGAGCCTTTTATGGAATCAAGACTGGGGGGGTGGGAAGTCATGCCTGCCCAGAGCTGCTGGCCAAAGTTCAAGTTGAGGGCATATCCCCACACATCCCAAACTGGCATGTAGAATTTGGAGGTTATCATCCTAACTGGATATAACAGATCTGGGATTATTAGAAATTAGGCTAATTGGTGAAGTTGCAAAGAGTGAAGTTGCACCATTCTTCCAGTAGGGAGATTCAAGATTCCCACTCCAGCTGTGCTTTTACAAAAAAAATTTCAAATGCAATTTGACCAGGTTAATGATTTAAGTATTTATCATAAAAACAACACATTTGCACATTATGCAAGTGCATACTGATAATATAGGAGAATGGACTAAAACATGGCAGATGGAATTTAATAATAGTAATTGTGAACTAGCACATTTTGGTTCAAATACTCTGTATAAAAGCTCTGGAAAAACCTAAGAACTCATGGGTACTCAATTCTAGGATATTAAAGCAGTCAATAAGGCTACATGTTAGAGTTCTATATTTTTATCTCAAAAAGTAAAGAATAGAAAAGTAAAGAGTAAAAATAAGTTTACATAAACTATTTCAGCCTTAATACAAACTAAAAGGTTATAGAGCTATTTCCTCATCTGAAAGTGAGAATCTAACTTTTAAGTAGTTTAATTTCATATGCCCTGCAAATCACACTCGGGTTCATCAAACTACATCTGTCACACTTAAATGCAGGCAAATTTAAACCAAGTGAACCAAATTGGGTGGAATGGGTGAAGTGGGGTGTTAAAATGTAAAAAAAAATTAAGCCTAATCATCTTGAACCTGCCACTTCCGGTTTTAACCAAGATGGGCCACTCATTTAAAAACATTAATGAGGCTTCATGTCTCAGATTTTATCTAGCTTCCAACTTTAATTGACCTGATCTGAGTTTTTGGCAATCAAGCAGCTAGAAAGTTGTATGTGTTGCTTGCTGCATGGAACATCAGCCCTGCCTGTGGGTCAAGAGGAATAGTAATACTTCACTCAAATTCCTCCTTGCAAATCTGTTTGTCACTCCCTTAACTAACTCCATTCTTCATTGAACTTCCAGCTTTGTTCTAATCCAACAGAACTCTATTCACTAATCTCTTCCTCATCTACAGTGCTCCTCATGCTTATTTCAAGTGCAAAGCACTTATGGCATTTTGTATTTCTGCCTCAGTTTTCCAGAAATTATGTATTTTTTTAATTTCTCTTTCTCTGTAGTCTAACTCAGTGAATACAAATGGATGATTCTGCAGTTTCCTATCAACAGAGGAAAGAGTGCATTTCCACTTAAGAACTTTTATGGAAAAAAAACTGTTATTGCAGTTCACTATACAACTAATAGATATATAGCTGCTGTACAATCCTGTAAAACTTTGCAATATGAATATTTTGCAACCAAAAGCCCCTATGCTTTGGTATATCCATAAACACATCTATAATTCTACATTGCCCTTTAAATATTTTTCTAAGTGGTGAAATCACAACGTGGGAAAATAAAATGATTCCCAAATCATTCTTAACAGAAAGCCAAATGAAAACACAATTTTAAAAGACAAATTTCCTCTCCTCCTAGTGCCATGCACCAACCATGATCTAAAGTTCAGAGGTGTTCTTCAACTCTCCTACTGTCATTTTTATAAAATAAGGGTCATTTTATAGATATGAGCTAGAATTCTCCTATCTGCCCAAAGCTGGGATTATCCAATCCTGTTGCTGTGAATGGAGATTTGGCTAAACACCAAATCTTCCTTTCTCACTGGCAGTGGTATCGAAGCACGCACGAGCAGAGACATCTCTCATTTTGGGAATCAGGTGTCCAATTTCATGACTATAATTCATGGCTGTTCTCATGTGATTTCTTTTTGTTCCAGGTACTGATGGCAGTTTTCAACCTCGGATTTGTATCAAAGTATCTATCTGAACCCTTGCTGGATGGATTTGCAACTGGTGCCTCAATTACCATTGTAACAATGCAAGTCAAGTACCTCATTGGAATAAAACTACCACGTAGTCATGGACCTGGCAGTGTTGTTGTAACTTGGATAAACATTTTTAAGAATATTCACAAAACTAATTTCTGTGATCTGATAACAACTGCCATTTGCATGCCTCTGTTAATTGTTTCCAAAGAATTAGGAGAACGTTATAAGCACAAGCTTAAATTCCCTTTCCCAATGGAACTGACCATTGTAGTTGTAGCTACGATAATATCCCATTTTGTAAATCTAAATGAAACGTATGGTTCAAGCATTACAGGAGCAATCCCAACTGGATTCTTACCCCCGAAAGTTCCAAGTTGGCACCTCTTACCCAGAGTTGCCATGGATGCTGTAACACTTGCAATCATCAGCTTTGCCTTCACAATATCATTGTCTGAGTTGTTTGCAAAAAAACATGGATACACAATACAAGCCAACCAAGAGACCTATGCTCTTGGATTTTGTAACGTAGTTCAATCATTTTTTCATTCATATGCCGCCAGTGCAACTCTGGTTAAAACACTTGTTAAAGATTCCAGTGGTTGTCAGACTCAGCTCTCTAGTGTTGTCAGTGCTGTGTTGGTGTTAATGTTGCTTCTTTTCTTAGCTCCTGTATTCTATTCTTTGCAGAAGTGTGTTCTAGCATCCATCATTATAGTCAGTTTAAGAGGAGCTCTCATGAAATTTCGTGATCTGCCAAAGCAATGGAGGATGAGCAAAATTGACACTCTGGTTTGGTGGGTCACAATGCTATCTGTAACATTAATAAGTACTGAACTAGGGCTTTTTACAGGGGTAACATTTTCACTTCTGTGCGTTATTATTCGCACTCAATTACCTAGAACAGCTTTGCTGGGTCAAATTCAAGGTTCCAATCTCTATGAAGATCAAGCAGAATACAATAACCTTATACCTATTCCCCAAATTAAGATATTCCGTTTTGAAGCTGCTCTATACTATGCTAATAAGGATTTCTTTCTGAATGCCCTGATGAGAAAAGTGGATCTGAATCCTGCTTTGGAGGTAGCAAAGCAGAAAAAGGAAGAAAGCAAGCAAACAAAAAAGAAAGAAGAAAAAACATTCAATGGCAACATCAATCAAGAACAGTCCACTGTGAGCAAAAAATTGATTCCTAAAGTATACAATTTTCACACCATTATTATAGACTGTTGCGCAGTACAATTCTTAGATACTGTTGGTATTAATACATTGAAGACAGTTCTGAAGGATTACAATGAGATTGGTATCAGAGTCCTCCTGGCCAACTGTAATCCTTCAGTGATTGACTCACTGAGTAGGGGGGGTTACTTTGGAGAAAACTGTAAGGAGATGGATACTTTGTTGTTTTATAGCGTGCATGCGGCTGTTCAGTATGCTAAAGCCAACTGGCCTGAAGCAGCTAATTCCTCTCTTTAAGAGCTTTCATATTTATGTCCAGTGTTGATAAATGTACAGACATGCACTATGTAAATGGCAATATATGCCAATCATATAGTACTTTTATTTAAACCATGGAATCTATTTTGGTTTTTTTTTAAATTAGTTGAGCAATAGCTCAATCAATAAATGTATCACTCATGCAGACCACAAAGATCCCAATTTTGAGTTGGGTCTTTATTGAGTCAGCTGATTTCAGCCAGACATGAGAGGAGATTTTACTATTCACAAGGAACAAGAATTAGATAGTGTGCATGGATGGCTCTGCTTTGTACGAAGAGGGCAACAATTGTCCATATAAGTGTATACCAGATTGAGTGAGCACATTTAGAAAGGAGGATGAAAGCAGCTCAGTATTTTAAAAAATATTTTAAAGTAATTTATCAGCAGTAATGAAAAACATACAAACTCGATGGTTTGTTATATATTAAAATATATACTTCGTTTATTTATAAAGTAATTGTACAAAGTGCAATTAAGACTGCACAATCCTCCCAAATTCCACCAGTGCTTTGATGGACGGCAGCTATGCACTATCATGCTCATTGGACATAAACATTCTTTATATGTAAAATGTTAACTACAAAACTTCTCAAACTGTCTTGCTACAAATAAACAAGAGCATTGACATTAAAGTAAATTGCTGATTAAAACACACACTGTGGAGGTTTATAGCTTTGAAAGGAGAAACAAAAGCTACTAGTGTATTTTTAGTAAGTACATCCTCACCTCTTTTAAAAAATGATATATTACTGTCACGTTGGTTCAACCAGTCAGGAGAACTTTTTTGCTTTCTTGGAAAGAGAATAGTCATAGTGGCAGAAAGAGAAGACAAAAATGAAAAAAAAACTCTTTAGTTTGTCTCAATCACCACGTATAGTGAAGCAATAGTATCTATTTGGTTTAATGAAAAATATTTTTGAAAAAACAATTGAGTACATATCCTACATGGCAGAATACTAGCTATCATTGTGATCACGTCGAGAATGAAATATTTAAAAGGTAGTAATTAAAAAGGAGCAATAATCAAGCTGCAATACCCAATAAATGTATGTTAATTATTCTAAATTTTGGCATATATTTGTAATCTATTGTGTTCTAACAATGCTTTATTCCTGTAAATTAGACCGAGTAGTCCTGGAAACAGTCTGCTTGTTCCAACATTGCTTTGGTTGAATGTTGGGATTACACCCAGCAGTAAAGTTGATTAGATAATTGTAAATGAATAAAAGTAACCAAACTACAAGATACGTTAAATTCAAATTCTATTCAAACTAGTGTTTGTCTATCTATAGTTCGGCTGACTCAAGAAATTCATTTTTGCCTAGGGTGCTTTTTGGAGGAAATCCGGTTAAAGTATAAAATACCACATGATCTAAAACAATTATTACAGTACTGTGATATTTGTTGTAGACAGCTTAGTTAAAACAGCATTTATTGCTAATGTCATGAAATTATGAAAGGCATGATAAAACAGACATACGCTTCTGAATATTTTGTACTTATCATAACTTGTAATTACTGTATTTTGTACTCAATGTTAAATTTACTTAGAACTTTTTGTGCAACAATTTCATCATTGTATCTAAAACCTATATAATTGACAATGTGCTAAATAAAGATGATTCAATACTGATATCTTCTAATTCAAACAAAATATCCATTCAGCTCATGTTTCAAGCATGCACGTGAAATAAATATTGATCAATATTGCTAGGCAGTAAACACTTCTATGCAAAAAAAGCTTGATTTAAAAATATTTGTACAATCTGAAGCTGGAAAAATTAGTAGTACGTTCCCTATTTTCTATATAGCAACACAAGCTTTGGACAAACCATTGTTTTTTTTTACAGGAATCATAGGTCCATAATGCATTTAAATACTTAAAACTATCAGATGAAAGAGCACAAAGTGTTTCCATGAAATAAATTCACACCCCATCTCACACCAGAAAATACTATTCTCCCTCCTGTTTTTCCCTCGTCTTGAAACGCACTGAAACTGTCTGAGTGATTCAGAGGCAATTTTTTCCCCAATCTATCAAACATACGTTGAGAAACCATGTGCAAAACTTAGTATTTATAATCATCGTTACACCACTAACACAAAGTTCAGAAAAGGCAGCAGTAGAAAACACATATACTTTGTTTTTATTTTAGTATTCTTTAGTAAGCCCAGTTTACAGGCTTCTCCCACTTCACATCCTTGCTCTGACAGCTTTGCTTTGGCAAGGATTAGTGGGAAGCCAAAGGACTGGGAAGCCTTTAAAAGCGAGCAAAGGACAACTAAAAAAAGGGCAGAAAATGAAATATGAGTATAATATTCTAATATAAAAGAAAATAGAAAGAGTTTTTTTTCAATATATAAAAGGTAAGAGATAAGCAAAAATATACATTGGACCAGGATCTGGAAAAACTGCAAGTTCTGAAGGTGAATAGATCACCTAGACCAGATAGACTACACACCAGGGTTCTAAAAGAGATAGCTCAGGAAATACTGGAGGAGTTGGTGATAATCTTTCAGGAATCACTGGAGGCCTGGAGGGTCCCAGAAGTTTGAAAAGTAGCTAATGTAACACTGCTGTTTAAGAAGGAATAGAGGCAGCAGACGGGAAATTATAGGCCAGTTAGCCTGACTTCGGTCATTGGCAAGATTTTAGAGTTCATTATTAAAGATGACATCACAGAGTACTTGGAAATACATAATAAAATAGGACTGAGTCAGCATGGCTTTGTCAAGGGGAGGTCATGTCTGACAAATCTATTAGAGTTCTTTGAGGAGGTATCAAGGAAGTTAAATAAAGGAGAACCAGTGGACGTGATTTATTTAGATTTACATAAGGCCTTTGACAAGATGCCAAAAAGGAGACTATTAGATCTTACCCTTACGATAAGGGTAAGATCCTGGTATAGATAGAGGATTGGCTGATTGGCAGAAGATAGAGAGTGAGGATGGCAACCGGCGACTATTGCTGTGCCTCAGGAGTCGGTGATAGGAGCAGAATTTTTCACAATATATGTCTACTATTTGGAAGAAGAAATTAAAGGCACTGTTGCTAAGTTTGCAGATGATACAAAGGAATTGGCCTTGGAAAGGGTCCAGAGAAGGTTTATAAGAATGATCCTTGGAATGAAGAATTTGTTGTATGAGGAACGATTGAGGACTCTGGGTCAGTACTCATTGCAAGTTTAGAAGGATAAGGGGGGAAATCTTATTGAAACTTACAGGATACCGGATAGAGTAGATGTGGAGAAGACATTTCCACAAGTAGGAAAAACTAGAAGCAGAGGACTCAGGCTAAAGGAACGATCCTTTAAAACAGATGAGGAAGAATTTCTTCAGCCAGAGTGGTAATTTGTGGAACTCTTTGCTGCAGAAGGCTGTGGAAGTCAGGTTATTGAGTGTCTTTAAGACAGAGACAGATAGGTTCTTAATTGATAAGGGGACTAAGGGCTATGGGGAAAAGGCAAGAGAAAGGGGATGAAAAAAAAATCAGCCATGATTGACTGGCGGAGCAGACTCAATGGGCCGAGTGGCCTGATTCTGTTCTTATGTCTTATCTTAATGGTGGTAACAAATGTTTATTGTTGAGCGTTTTCTGTTTCAAACATTTGTTTGAACTACTCCAGGGGTCATACTGTCCAGCTGGCAATGTCATAAGTCACAAATTCCAAACATTTTCATTTGTGCACTTGAAGCCATCGAGTAAAGAACACAATTTTAAACGAGAATTCTTTGGCTTTTTTAAACCTTGCTCAGAATTCTTGTATGTATTATATATCGCAGAAAACCTAATTTTACCATAAGATACAGAAGTGAATACACCCTCAGCTTTAGTAAACTCGAAGGCACGAAATGTCAATGAAATTAGTTTGTGGAAGTTGGTGGATTGTCATACAACATTTAATGTTAATATGCTTTATTTGAGTATTTTAGTGTGAAGATTTTAAACAGTCTGAAGTTAAAATTGCATTTTGTAATAAATCGAGGGCAACGCGATATTGAAATAACAAGGAATTCATTGTCAATAATAAATAAATATCAACAACAATTGGTTAGACTGAATCAATTGTGCGCTGTACAATTCTTCTCCCAATTGTGGGACCACCTCCATCCATGACACACACGCCCGCTCCTGATTGGGACATCAAGCCAGGAATTTGAACCAAACACACAGCACTCAAAGAACACACACTCAAAGGAGTCATACTACCAAACTCCTTCCCCCTCCACCCCCAAACTTCTGAAGTCACCAATGGAGGAAACAAAAATCATCATCATTAGTAGTCAATCCTTTTAAAAGGCAAAAATCCTTTTAGACAGGAAAAACTTAGAAGTTTAGCCAATCCAGGGACTTCTGGATCCTGGTAGAATGCCTCAATTCTGTGCTAGGCTCTTCAGAATTTGAAGAATCAGGTAGATGGATGCAAAAGTCAAATTTATCAATCAGGAGTCTATCATCTTTTCTATAGCTGCTAATTCCACAGTTAAAGTAATCACTGGTTATTCAAGCTGCTTAATTCCAACCAGGACCCTAGTTACTAATCTGGGCATCGTCAAATTTATGCCTGAGGTCACCTGTTAAACACCTGTGCCTGTCATTGTTCTTTTCCTCAGATGGTCTACGTGCTTCTTGAAACAACAGATTTATATCTCCATGATGGAAGAAATCGGTCCCACTCTCTCCACAATCTCACCAACCACCTCTGCCACTCCTGCAAAGTTTCTGACTATTACTAAATCCTCACATGCAACACTTGTCAGTTTTCTTTGAATTGTGATTTTCTTTCTGAGGAGCTTGCCGAGCCTCCACCCCCCTCATCAACTTTCTCAGGAGGCTAAGGAAATTTGGCACATCCACTACAACTTTCATCAACTTTTAGAGATGCACCATAGAAAGCATTCTTTCTGGTTGTATCACAGCTTGATATAGCTCCTGCTTTGTCCAAGACCATAAAAAACTCCAAAAAGTCATAAATGAAGTCCAGCCCATTACACAACCCAGCTTTCCATCCACTGACTCTGTTTACACTTCTTGCTGCCTAAGGAAAATAGCCAGCATAATTAAGGATGCCACACACCCCAGACATACTATCTTCAATCTTCTTCCGTCAGGAAAAAGATACAAAAGTCTGAGGAGGCGTACAACCAACTTAAGAACAGCTTCTTCCCTGCTGCCGACAGATGTTCAAATGGACCTATCTTGTATTAAGTTGATTTTTGTCTCCCTACCTACCTCCAGCTATGACTATAACACTACATTCTACACTTCCTTCTCTATGTACTGTATGCTTTGTCTAGAAGTTATGCAACTCTTGCAACTGAAGTTGCCTCCCTTGTGGTCAGACTATAACTCTAGTCCCCCATAACAACACCCATCTTCAAAGGTTATCTCAGTCCTTCTTTGTTGGGAAGATTTCCATCCTTTTAGTTGATGGGGTTTAAGTTATTCTGACTTCTTATATAGCCACTCTTGCATTACAACTTTTTAATTTCTGACAATCTTTCTGTCCACATTCTTATATGTCTTGATCAGGTGCAGTGCCAGCACTACTGCTTAAGGCACTGGTGGTGATGTCCATGGCAAGGGCAACCAGCTGAGCAAGTCTGCATTTGGTATTTGTGTCCCAGGGCAATGCTGAAACATATAACTGCATGCTGCTAATAATAGAGCCCATCTCTGCATCCTTGCCGAAGCAAATGGCACTGACTTACTTTCTCTGAATAGATCTAACAATGACTTGTCAGAAATTATTGTGAAACGCCACCCATAAATATACTGGTGAAACTTTTTGACTGCATCAATGACTGCCAAGTTTTCTTTATCTATCTGGGAATACTTTTTATCCTCATCTGACAATGTTCCAGAAACAAAGACCATTCCACTTCATCAGGCATCCGGTGGAACAAAACCGCTCCCACTCCATATGTAAATTACTACCAAAGATTTGGTTGGATCAGAGTGCACCAACTAGGCAAACGACTGCAGAGCCTGCTTAATCTTTACAAGGCTTCTTTTTGTTCTTCTCCACATCTCCAAAGTTAATGTTTCTCTCATAGCTGGTGAAGTGGAGCTAAAGTGGTAAATACATTCTGTCAAAATCTACCATAATAATTCGCCATGCCCAGAAATGACTTCAACTCTAATACGTTTTTAGGCTATGGAATCTCCTTGGGGGTTTTAACTTTCTCCTCCAAATGATGTAACCTTCTGCTTGGAATGCACATTTTTCCTGTTTCAACCCAACATGTACTTTAAATCTTTCAACACTTCTTCCAAATTGGATCAGTGTTCTTCAGGTGAGGCTCCTGTAATTAATACATCGTCAAAATAAACTACTACATTAGAGATGTCTTGTAAAAGGTTTGGAAAATGGCACAAGCTGATGGGATGCCAAAAAGTAAATGTGTATACAAATATAAGCCTTATGGATGCTGATAGTAACCACCCTTTGTTAATCCTCATCCAACTCCAGCTGTTGATAGGCATGTTTGAGGTTTAATTTGGTGCATTTTAAATGATAGATCATTTAGACCATCCAGATCCAGTCTCTCCCCTTAGGCCTCACCCCCTTGACACTGTCCAGAGGGCACTATATATGCCAAGCCTTTGGCAATGCTCCCCTGCCCCTGACCTCCTGAGGAAGGACCTACCCGTGAGGCCATCACGATGGTCCCCATCAAGGGGGACCTAACATGATTCCCCCAAGTCAGGACCTATGGTATGAACCCAGGCAATATCAACCCAGACTCACTAATAATATTAAATCCACATTTAAATATATTCAAGTATTGATGTTAGCTTCACATCTTGATCTTGCTGGAAATCCAGGCCCATTAGGATTGTGAGAGGTGTTAAATCAGATGCAAGCCTAATTTTTTGCCCCTCCCATGATCTTACCAGCTAACCCTGCCCATCATTCAGTAGGACAAGTGGTAAGATCGCCCCCTTACTGTATGATCCAATTTGAGGATAGGGATTACGAGTTCAGCGAATTCAGAGAATTGTACAAGCTTCATAACATCTAAATCATCCAGTTTTTAAAGCTCAACTTCAAACTTCTGATGAAGGTACTGGGCTGTCCCCAAAATAATTTGTGTTGGCATTCAGACAGATTTTATTTTAGCTCCCCATGTATATCCTAGTTCATTCTGGAAGACCTTGGAATACTTACACAGCAGGTCCCAAGAACCCCTATGCAGGTTCCAATCAATTCCAAGCAATTTAATTTGATCTACTTGAGCCAATCATTAGAGAAAGTGTATGACTATTAATTACTAAGACAGGTAACTGTGCTGTTTGAATCTGGTAGAACACAGTGACTTTTACTGTCCCTAACATCCGCAATGTCCCCCCCCCACCATATACATAGACAGTATTTTCCCAAAGGCATTTTAATGTGCACATGTTCCATGCTTCTTCGTATTGTCATCACTGAAGTCTCCTCTCCCTCTTGCTGCACACTGCAATCTCTGATGGCTTCGAAAGATTTTCCTCTCTACCAGTGTAATAAATTGAAAGCGACTTAATGTGGCTCAAAGTAAGGAGTTTATTCGTCTTTAGCCTTGAATGGTTGGTGCACGAGGAAAGACGTAAATGAATCGAAGCTGCAAATGCATTCAGGCACGAACGGGAGTCAAACCCATGATTTTTGGTTTTTAGGAACAACGCCTTGCCACTTGGTCACGGTGCCCGCTTATCAATGATAAATCATTATTTATAGCAAAAGATCAGACTGAATCAACTGCACAACTATACAGCTCTTCATCAAGACTCCAACTGAGGGACCTCCCCAACCCAGGAAACACACACTACTCCCGATTGGCCAGTTTTCCATCTCAACCCGAACCCATAGCCCTCAGGGAATACCCCGCTGAAGGGGCCATGCTACCACACATTCACTTCTCTGGAAAACAGAAACTGCATTCCCAGACTTGCATCACTCTGAGTAAACGGAGCTGCATTTGCCTCTCAGAGTGCTAATTTTTCAAGAGAATAGACTAGCTCTTTGTACTGACATGATTAGGAGAAAAGCTTTATTTTAATCTTCTTTTAGATGTCTGTAGCATCAGTGATGTTCTCCCAGTAAGATTAGTTTATAAAGACTCTCTGGATTAAAGTTTTCTGCACATGTGCAAAAATAACTAACTGCACTGCTTTGCTGGAAAATAAACTTGAATAAAATTTGTTTCTACTAAATTTATTCTTTGATTTTATTTCCAGGATGTTTATAACATTGATAAAAATGTTATTACAAATCAAATTTGCAACATTTTTACAACACAGAATTGATGATTTTTTTTGTTGCAAATTGCAGTGAAAATTTATAATTAAGTTGATGCATAAAAATATTCTCAAGACGATCATTCAAATTCATCAATGTTGCTGCTGTCAGTGTCTTTCTGAAGGTAGATATGCTCCCAAGCAGGCTCTATGCCTGGCAGTATGCACGCTAACAAAATGCTAACATGACCACAACATGTGGGTATTCATCTCAGATAGATGAAATACAGGTTCTGGCCATTTTAGAGAATGGTTCAGCAGAAACATCATTGTAGGAGCACACTAACATCCGGAAATTATGGTATACAGAGTAACTGTATGCATATGCATTACACTAGCAATTGCAGATCTTTTCCTACACTCAATATTTTTGAACACTCAACATTCATGACATGTAGACTTTGCTGGCTAGGTCAGCATTTATTGCCAATTCTTAGCAGTTTTTGAGGAGGTTGTGGTGAGCTGTCTTCTTGAACTGCTACAGTCAATGTGGCATAGGTGCTTTTAGGGGAAACATTTTAGTTTTTGATCCAGGGACCATGAAGGAATGGCAATACATTTCCAAGTCAGGATGATTGCCACTTGGAGGGGAACTTGCAGGTGCTGGTAGTCCCATTGTCTATTGCTCCTGTCCTTCTAAGTCAGCAGTCTCCAAACTCCGATTCGGATGCAGCCCGCTGCGGGCTAGATGTGGCCTGTGGGCCATAGCTGGAGACCCCTGTTCTAAGTGGTAGCAGTCACTATTTGGAAGGTGCTGTCTCAGGGGTCTTGGTAAGTTCCTACAGTGCATCTTACAGACTGTACACACTGCTGCAACTATGCATTCTTGGCTGGGAGAAGTGAATGTTTGTGGGTGGGGTGTCAATCATGTGGGCTGCTTTATCTGGATGGTGTTGAGTTTCTTCAGCTGCAATCATTCAGGTAAGTGGAGAGTATTCCATCACAATCTTGACTTCTGCCTTGTAGATGGTCTGTAGACTTTGGGAGTGAAGAGAGGAGTTACCTATCACAAGATACCTAGCCTCTGATGTGCCCTTGTAGCCACAGTATTTAATAGGTAGTCCAGTTCAACTGGTCATTGGTAACCCCCAGGGTGTTGATAGTGGGAATTCAATGAAGGTAATGCCATTGTATATTAAGGGGCAATAGTCAGACTAGAGTCACAACTTGCAGTTCATAAATACATAAATGAAGCTTGAAATAAAAAGAATTACAGAACACAGATCTCACAGCCTAGAATGAGGCCAATAGACCCATCCTGTCTGCACCGACCGATAATTATCCAGGCTTACCATATACCATCATGTATTTACCACCTCGCTAATCTTGGGACACTAATGGGCAATTTAACATGGCCAATCAATATAACCTAAACATCTTTGGACTGTGGGAGAAAACTAGAGCATCTGGAGGAAACCCACACAGACATGAGGAGAATGTGCGAACTTCACATTGTTATCTCATGCCAGAATTGAACCTGGATCCTTGGCGCTGTAAAGCGGCAGTGCTAACCACTGTGCCACCATGTCATTCTTCAAGAACTGCAACTATGTTCCACTGTCAAGTTTAAACTCACATTCAACTTTCAGATAAAATAGTAAACAAAACTAACAAGGAGCAAAACAGACAATGGACAATAACAAATACAAAACTTATTTCTATTAATAGAAAATTAAAACAGTATTTTTTGAACTTATGTACGTTTGTCCTAATTTTCCTTGATTTTCTGTGTTATCAAATTTTCTCTGCAAAAAATCAGTTATTCTCGTTGGAAGATTGTGGTTAGTGTGCATGGTAGAATAAACAGAATCATACATAATGGCTGCTGATCCTCTTCATTCTGTTTGCAACTGATGGCTCCCTTACCCCTACCCAGACTGTACTACAGCTATTCAGCTGAGCAGAACATGGAGAGGTTGTCCAACATGGAATCTCCACAGTTGCAGCCACCAGAACTCTGCTCTACTCTGTGAACGATCATTCATCAGGTGAGATGCCACCTAATTGTCCAAGAGGATTTACTGAGTGTTCACATAGACACACCTGGCTTCAGTGCATGTGTATCCTCAATAAGAATAAACTCTGCTGAGGAAACATCATCAACAAAGCCTGAGTTCTTCGTGTGGAGTGATTTAGTACTGTAAACATAAAAATATTGAATGTACATGAAAGTAATTTTAGGTGATGAAATCAAGTCAAAATAACTCAAGTCTTATAAGGGGCTGACAGCTTAAGTGATTAATTATATCACTTTGCAGCAAAGAATAATAGTTCTCTATTTCCAATTTTCAGAGAGGCTCCAAAATCTTTTATTCAACATTACTCAATTTCACAAACTATGGACACCTGCCTCTAATCCTCTGCCTTTCCCTTGTACTCCGAGCCTGCTTCTACAAACGTGACATGACAGAACAATGTATGTAGCTGAAACTTAACTGGGTGTAGGAGTGACGTGAATGAATCATACTTGATAAGATAAAGTGAAGAGAGAATTAAGTCAATCTGCAACTTTGTTCACATCTTGTGATCTGTCAAGGTAATTAAAATACTTTATAATTACATTTCCATTCATCACCAGCCATGCCTTGATTGTAGTGAAAATAGATTGCTATTTTTCCATTGCTTCAAAAGGACTACTTCATTCACTTTTAACTGCACTTTGCAGTACATCCAAGTATGCATTGTTTAATGTGTCCACAGACTTTGCTTTCCTTGTTTCCATTTTCTCCCACTTAACACAAACACAAAACTTCAAATGTCCTCAATGTTATAGCTGTGAACTAGGCTTTTAAATAATTAAAGAGAGATTGCATCATGCTGTTCATGTCAAGCTACAAATCTCAAAGTAAAATGATAATAAGCAAATGTTGAAATTGGCTATTCCCAATATCATCACATCTACATTCTATTTTATATTCAATTTATATTTTTTAAATCATCAAGAACTAATTCTAATAACAAACCTAACACTCTTTATGGGAAATAAGCCTTTACACTTATAATCAAGGATTAATGGTACATTATAACTGGAGATAAAAGAAAAATCACGGAAACATTTCAGACTACCTATAATCCTAAAAACATGATCCAGGAAACTTACTGAATTGTGACTAGTTCTAAAAGCCAGTGAATTCGAACTTGCTCTATGCCAGCATGAGGTACTGAGGCAATATATGCAAGGTTCAGTTGTTGGTCTCTGCTTAGGTCAAATACATCGGCTTTGTTGTGTGGCAGAGGGGGACTGTGAAAAGAATGTAAGAGAACAAAAATAAATGCATCATTTAAAAAAAATTGCAAAATCAGTTCAAGATTGTAACCATATATTTAACACTATTACGAACTAGTGTAGAATATATTACAAATTATTTTAATGTAGTAATAGAATGGAATTACAGATTACAAAGAAAGCATAAACAAATTTGATTATTGTCAAACTTCTCAAATATGGAGATAAAGACAGAGTCTGGCTGAATAAATAACATCAAAACTGCGGTCATGGGGATTCTCAGAACAGCTTCACCAAAATGACACCTGGGTCACAATGGTTAAATTATGAAGACTAGTTTCATAAGCAAATTTTGAGTACAAAAGATTAAGCATAATCCAATAAGGTCAATAGGGCAAACAGAGAGGAACTATTTCCTCTGATGGGTGCAAGTCCAAACTAAAAAGTTAAAGCTAAGCCATTCAAAGGTGATGCCAGAAAATACCTCAACATAACACAGAAGTCCAGAATTCCCACCAAAAAAAGCTATTGAGGTTAGACTGATTGAGAGCTTGGAAACTGACATCAACAGATTTGTGTTACGGACAAAGGATCACAGAAATAAATTAGGGAAATTGAGTTAACATTTAGATTAACCAGGACTTAACAAATGAAACAGGCTCCAGGAGCTGAAGTGCCAATGTTATCAATGATGTAATGATCAGCCAAAACCCAAGTCAAGTTCCCAAGAATTTTAGGCAGAGCTTTAACCACTCAAGCATTTAACAAACAGTTAGTATTATAAGCTAGTGTGGAATTGGTTTCACAAGCGCAACATGGAGGGCCAAAGGTGTACTGCGCTGTAATGTTCTATGTTCCAAAAGATTTCAGAAATAAAAAAATGAATATGGTTGTAAACCTACTTAAAAAGACCAGAAGCAATGAACACCATTTAACATAGAATGGAGACAATTCCAAAGTAGAAAGCAAATCCGAAAGTAAGACCTAAAATTTTCATCTGTCAGCATGCACACTCAGCAGGACCAGAGCAGGTGCAAAATACCACAATCAGCCCTGAATGGGTACAAATTAACAGATAACCAGTGTGATACACAAACCGGGAAAGGTTGATTGTTGCTGGGGAGGGTGAAAAGAAGGGCAGACTCTGAAAAAAGAAAGGGTGCTACCTGGTACTTCTGTTGTGTCCCCTCACGTCCTCTGCGCAGCTGTTTCAGAACCCGTGAAAAATAAATAGCAATGGAACAACAAAGTGTGTCTCAGCAGGACATTCAAACACAAACCTCATTTGCCAAATAACTTTTCAAATTTTACTTCAGCTCTGATAGATCACTCCATCCTGAATCAAGGTTGAAGCCAACCACAAAGCAGATGGACCACATAAAATTGTACTCAACTGACTGCTTAACGGGTTAAATTGCCTGCTCGATTGTAAGTGGATGCATGCCATCATCCAAAACATTGCTCAAGTATGCAATGATGTCAGGATGCACACCCAACATCATCTGACGCAACTTCACATGCTTCTGGGTCTAGAGCGTACCCACTTGAGTAATATAAAATTCTGGCCCAAGAGATCAGAAATAGCTTGAAATTAAGTCAAAGAAAAAAGACTTCTATAATGAGAACAGTTATTTTTGTTCCTATAGCATTTTTAAGGTAATAAAACATTTGTCACCAAACCATTTAGGGAGAAGTCAGTCAAATGGCCAAAAGCTTGGTCAAAAAGTTTTAAATGCTATCTTAAAGAAAGAAACCAGAAGAAAGATGGAGAGATGTAGGGAGAATATTCCAGAGCTTAGCACAGGCAAATGAAGGCCTTTTCCATGGTGGAGTGATTGGAATCAGTTTTGTACAATAGGCAAAGAGATGTTGAGGACAGTTGTGGGTTGAACAAAATTACATTGATAGGGAGAGGCGAGACCATGGAAGCATTGAAAACAAGGATGATAATTTTAAAGTCAAGGCTTATCCAGAAGGCAACACAAGTCAGCAAGCACAGGGGTGACAGAAGAACAAGACTTCACAGAAATCATAGAATCCCTACAAAACAGGAGGAGGCCATTTCGGCCCATCGAGTCTGCACTGACTACAATCCCATCTAGGCCCACCCCCTCACCTCTACATATTTACCCACTAACTTATAACTTATGCATGTCAGAACACTAAGGGCAATTTTAGCATGACAGTCAACCTAACCTGCACATCTTTGGACTGTGGGAGGAAACCGGAGCACCCGGAGGAAACCTATGCAGACGCAAGGAGAATGTGCAAACTTCACACAGATAGTGACCCAAGCCAGGAATCAAAACCAGGTCCCTGGAGCTGTGAAGCAGCAGTGCTAACCCCTGTGTTACCGTGCCATCCAACATGTTGGTGCAAGATGGACTTGATGCAAGACAGAGATAGGAGAATTTTGGATTACTTCAAGCGTATAGGGGCTAAAATGAGAGATACTATCCAAGATTGCTCTGGAATTCAAATTATTCAATTTCTAAGATAAAATATTTCCATAGGGCCTAGCGCATAAGAAATATATTGTTTAAAAACAGCTCTGCACCATTCTAAAGAACTCAGTAAGAATTTAGCAACACCAATTTTTAATACAACCGATTTATTTGATAGTAAAATTGCGAGATTTCAACACTCTGTGTCTTCCTCAGGCAAATGCAGTGTTCTGGTCTGCAATAGCACACATCAGCACAGTCAGAGATTGCTGATTAGAATGCGAATCCTTACATCTAACCTGCTATTCAAGTGTTAAAGTGGCTAACAATGTGTGTGAAGGGAATCCTGAGCATTGGTTAGAGAATTGTGTATTTTCTCCAGACAGCACAGTAAGTGAGGTTTTTTGCTAACCCAGGCAAGTTACGGGGGTTACAGATAGTGTGTCATGAAGCCAAGATCCCTGTTAAGACCGTCCTCATGTGTGCGGAGCTTGGCTATCAGTCTCTGCTCAGCGACTCTGCGCTGTCGTGTATCACGAAAGCCCCCTTGAAGAACATTTACCCGCAGGTCGGAGGCCGAATGCCCCGGCGAATGTCCAACCTGCGGTAAATGTTCTTCAAGGGGCTTTCGTGATACACAACAGCGCAGAGTCGCTGAGCAGAGACTGATAGCCAAGCTCTGCACACATGAGGACGGTCTTAACAGGGATCTTGGCTTCATGACACACTATCTGTAACCCCCGTAACTTGCCTGGGTTAGCAAAAAACCTCACTTACTGTGCTGTCTGGAGGAAATACACAATTCTCTAACCAATGCTCAGGATTCCCTTCACACACATTGTTAGCCACTTTAACACTTGAATAGCAGGTTAGATGTAAGGATTCGCATTCTAATCAGCAATCTCTGACTGTGCTGATGTGTGCTATTGCAGACCAGAACACTGCATTTGCCTGAGGAAGACACAGAGTGTTGAAAGCTCGCAATTTTACTATCAAATAAATTGGTTGTATTAAAAATTGGTGTTGCTAAATTCTTACTGAGTTCTTACCACCCCAATCCAACGCCGGCATCTTTACACCATTCTAAAGATACAGGCAATGTGGAATCTTCACAGTTACATTGATGAGTGAATTTCTTAGCACAAGCAGCAGACCTGCAGATAATTATGAATCCCAGACTGCAATCTTGATTTAATCCTGCTGGGTCTACCTCAACAACTGAAGAGAGAACACAGAGAGCAGTCTTGCTTTCAAATGGGAAGTCAATCACAATGTTCTGTGCACAGGCACAACAGGCAAAAGCTTCACTTGGTATGGTTTGGTGTTCTCTACAACAGAAAAGATGAGCTGAGAAAAACATCCAGCAGCACATTTGTAGATTTTACCCTGCCACACAAACTATTTTAGAGAAAAGATAATTTAACTTTAATTATACTTAAAAGAAGTGTTCATAAGTAGCAATCAAATATGAAGTGGGAGTTATTTAAATTAATAAATTTAAAAATCATGCACATGTATTGAAAAATCAGGCATCCCTCAAATGTTACCGAAGTTACTTTTGTTGCTTAGTCTTAATTCCTTGGAATTTAAAGGAAGATTGGTTGAAAGTGGAAGCTGCTATTAAACAGGATACAAACAGGCTTCCAATGCTAAATCCTAGGGAGTACTGCGGCTAGTGGCTGGAGTAAAATGCTTAAATACTTGTATGTTTTATATGAATGAGCCATTACTAATCTTATATAGGAGTGATTTGGCAGAATCACAAAATGAAAGGGTTATTGATAGCACAAATGTGATTAATTTTAATTAAAATTAAACATTTTTCCAATTCATCATTTTGATTGCCATACCAACTGACACTGTAAGTGGTTCCCTTTCCTGAGGTACAGTACCCCACCACCACCACCACGACCCCCCCCCCACTTGTCAGTGAAAAGTTGCAATTCCTTAGCTTTCTCAGTCCATCATTGGTTCTTGACTTCTCCTTTTCTTCTTTGCACCTCTGCCTTTGTTGATCAGTGAGCTCACCTTTTTGCCTTGCTGGTTACATAGTTTTACTAGGCACTGAGAGCTTTCCTCTTCTTGGCGATGAGGTCTTGAATGGTGTGGTCATTCACATCAAACCAGTCTTGGTTCCTAGTCTTTAACCAATGGTTTCTTCAGAGCTTGAGATGATGGCTGTCTTTAGCTCTTTCAAACACTTTGGAGATTTTGGAGAAGTCATTGTTGGAAGTTCAATAGCATGCACAACTCCTGAAGCTGCTCAACGTTGATCTTTTCTCTGAGCTGTTTCTTCATCCTCTGCTGTAGCTTGAGGAGTGGATGAACTGGTGATCTGTCCAGCAGTCATCTGCACTAGTCATTGCTTTGGCATTCTTTTGGCCTTGGGATTGTCCAATGACAAAGTCAGTCACGTCCCAGTGCTTTACTAGTGGAGTGCAATTTTAAACAACAAACATGACCAGAACAAACACAAAGATGAAGAACAACATAAACTAGTCCACAACTGGCCTTTGTCTTTCTTCTTAATGCAACAAAATGAAGGAAGTGAGGGTGAAGAGATGTGATAGGCTGTGCACCAGCTGCAACAGCTTAATCAATGTCTCATCTGATGTAAATAGTTGTGTTTTGTTAGCTTATTCAATCTGAACATTATAAAATGGTTTGTACATAATTAATATTCACGCATATTGTTACATTTCAATACTACCACAGGGAAGGTGTCAACCAATAACATGGTTACTTCAGTCACATGACAGAAGAGTGGGAGTTCTTCACAGAGTGCAGGCAGAGTGTAAGCATGGAGTAACTGCTCAGTTAGTAAATATTGTTTGTTACAAATCCTCGGTTGTCAGTCTTTGAGAATTTAACACTTCTACAGTTAATCTGGTAGTCGCTTTTATACTTCTGCATTTTCTATATTTGCATTTTGCAAAGTTGAACCTTTGAAATTCACATGAGTGAAGACCAGCAAAGTATTCACACTTCGGCTTCTTTTGTCAACTGCACAGCAACTCATCATCCAGTTAAGGACTCAATACCTTCTATTTCTTTATTGTGCTGTCAACGCAAGAATTGAATGTAAATATCTTTAAAACTGAATTTTTCTCAAAGTTAATAACTTGGCTGTCCACCAGAGAAATAACAAGATTAGGATACTGTGAAATTTCTGAGCGTTTTTGCTTCACTACCTTATCCAAAACACTAAAAACATCTGAAATCTAGGATTTCAGCTTCCATTTCTTCAAGTCACTTTTGCTGGAACATTGTACTGTAACATCTGGGCTTTTAAGTGCTTCTAATTTGATCTGTGCTTCACCGAGTGGGATAAGTCTTATTCATCTTTACAAACATTTGCGCAGTGGATTGTCACTGTGCCACCTGGTGGACAGAGTTAAATATTGCACTCAGATGTCACTACAGTTTTAAAATAAATTGACTGACGTTGCTGAAAAGATATGTTATAAATTTCGAACTATCATGACAATTTATACTACAGGAGCAAAGAGTGTTGATTGGTTGGCAAATCAATTTTGATTGGCTACGGAGTTGCCATGGATAAAGCAACTGGGAACTATAAGCTCTCTGTTACCTGGTAATTCAAAACAAAAAGGTGCATGTCTTGAACACATTCCTTCTGCTACAGAAAACTGGTCCATGTATGTCATTCCTTGTAAGCTAAAAGAGACACATTACAATTCCATTGATGATCTGAACTTGGTTGTTAGTGCAGCTATTAGAGTGCTCAGGATAGTTCATCAAGTGCTGCCCACTCATAGCAGGCATTTTGTTATGGGTTTTGCAAGCATGGACCTGGTTGGGTACAGTTTGCACTCTGCCTATTATGAGCAACACAATGAACGTGCTGTTTCATTAAATCAGCCAATTATTTAAACATACACCTTGCGTCACAATACTGATGAAAATAACAATTGTAACTATGATGGGGGATGATGGGAAAGGAATCATTAATAAGACTAAAGAAAAATGCTACAGAAGCTGAAAATATGAAAAACAGAAAACACTTGGAATACTTTGCAGGTCAGGAGAGATAATGGGTGGAATTCTCAGTTTCTGCGATTAAGTGTGTGGATGGGCAGCTCAACCCTTTCTCACTGGCCATAATAGTGGGATTAATCATGCACAGGGAAGTTCTTCTCTGAATCTCTGGCTGACTGACTGCTGATTCGTCTGCCTGCGGTCAGCAGGTGGGTTCAAAGTCCCAGCGCTATATCTAAACAGCAGTCCAACACTTTCATATTACTCTCTTTAGACCACTTGCCTTCACCAGATTGCGCAGGACGTCAGAGCAAAAGGGCTAACAGACTGATCAAGTCTGTTTCTTGATTCAATAATTCCTCCCTTGAGCCTGCTTTGCAGATGATAGGAGTAGTTAGGGATAGTCAGGAGAATAGACACTGTTCTCTGCAGCCAGGATCGAGAGTCTCGAAGGTTGTGTTGCTATCTGGTGCTGGGATTCAGGATATTTGCTCTGGGCTGAAGAGAAATTTGCTGTGGGAGAGAGAAGACCCCATGATCATGGTCCATGTAGGTGCCAATAAGATGGAGCTTCTGTGTAGGCAGTTTGAGGAATCAGCACAGTATTAAAAAACAGAACTTCCTCCTGGATTATTATGAGTCACATGCAAATTGGCAAGGGCACATAAAATTAGAGGGATTAATAGATGGCTCAGAAACTGGCAGAGAAGTGGATTTTGGTTTGTGGGCAGTGGCATCAATACTAGGGAAAATGGAGGCTCTACCATGGGAGGGCCTACAACAGAACGATGCTGAGACTAGAGTTCTTGTAGACCATATTATTACAGAGGTAGAGAGTGCTTTCAACTAAATAGTGGCGGCGAAGGTTCACTTGCATGAAAAATTAGGAAGTCAAAGTTAAAGAACATAGGAGTACAGGTTAGTGATGAGTCTGAATTGGGAAGATTTAATTATTCGAAAAGAAAGGGAAGCAAAGCGTAAGAAACCAGAGGCCAATTAGTTTAACATCTGTCATTGGGAAATTGATAGGGGCCATTATAAAGTAATAACTAGACATTTAGAAATTCAAAATGCAATCAATCAGAGTTTGTGTAGTTTTATGAAGGGTAAATCATATTTGACTGATTTGCTTGAGTTCTTTTAAGATGTAACAAGGAAGGTGGATAATGGGATTCCTGTGGACGTAGTTTTTCTGGATTTCCAGAAAGCAATTGATAAGGTGCCGCAAAAAGATTTAAAACTCAAAGTTACTTCATATGGTGTTATCGGTAATTTATTAGCTTGGACAGGGGATTAGCTAACCAACAGCAGAGTCGAAAGAAATGAGTTTTTCTTGCATTGGCAGGATGTAACTAGTGGGGTGTTACACAATTCTGCCCTCAGACTCCAATTATTTACAATCTATATCAATGATTTGGATGCACTGATATCATAGCCAAATTTGCAGATGACACTAAAATAGGTGGGATAGTAATAGTAGGTGGGATTGCAATAATGAAACAAGAAATTTAATATGGATATGAATCGGTTAGGTGAATGGGACAACATTTGGCAGATTCAGTTCAGTGTGGACAAGTGTGATGTTATGCACTTTGGTAGGAAAAATACAAAGGCATATTATCTAAATGGAGAGAAAAGTGCTTCAGTGCAGAGGGACTTGGGTGTTCACGTGCATGAATCACAGAAAGCTAATACTAGCAAGAACAGCACATAATACAGGAAGGAAATTAAATCTTAACACTTATTGTTTAAGGAATAGGATATAAAATTAATGAAGAGTTGCTGCTGCTGTACAAAACTTAGTAAAACCACACTTAGAATATTGTGTGCTATTTTGGTCTCCTGACTTGAGGGGGGATGCAGTTGGTGGTTCAGAGGAGGTTCACTAGATTGATTCCAGAGATGAGGGACTAACTTATGAAGAGAGATTAGACCATTTAGGCCACTATTCCCTGGAGTTAGAAGAAAGAGGGGAGATCCAACTGTACAAGATGATAAGAAGGAATGACAAAGTAGACATGGAGAAGATATTTCTCTTGTAAAGCAATCTAGAACAAGAGGTTTTAGCTTTCGAATAAGGAGTAGCAGATTTAAAGAGAGGAGAAATTACTTCTCTCAAAGGGTTGCAAGTCTGTGGAATTTACTATGCCGGAGTGTGGTGTATGCAGGATTTTGAGTAAATTTAAGAAAGAGGTGGACAGATTTTTAATTAGTAGGGGTTTAAAGGCTATAATGATTGGCAGGTAATGGAGTTGAGGCCAAAATGAGACCAACCATAATCATATTGGATGGCAGAGCAGACTCCAGGGAGTGAATTGCCTACTTGTGCTCCTAGGTTCTTATAATTCCTATGTTATGAGATTGAACCAAGATTTCATCTTGGTTCCTTCCCGTAACGGGCCAGGAAAAATGTTCCCAATTGACAAAATGCTAATTTTACTAAACTGAGATGTGACTTAGGAAAATGGACTGGAAACAGCTACATAATGTGCAAATCAGTGCTAGATTAGTGCGAGGCATTTAAGGAAAAGGTAGGGAGGATTCAAAGCAATCCTTTGAATTGCAATTTTTCTTTAAGGGCGCAAAGGCCCTTAAAGAAAAATGGTGAGACTAAAAATTTCAGATGCCTCTCAATATCAAAGAGAAGTTAAATAAAAAAGGGGCAGCTTATAACAAATACTGAGAAATCAATACTACAGAAAATCAAGAGGGACAGTATAAGACTTACAGGACAGTAATTGAGATGTTACAAGTCCATGGGGGTTACAAATAATGTGACAATGAGGCCATCCATGTGTGCAGAGATTGGCTATCAGTCTTTACGCTGTCGTGCGTCGTGAAGGCTGCCTTGGAGAAAGTCTACCCAAATTTCTGCTCCAAAGAGCAGAGGCCGAATGCCTGTGACTGCTGAAGTGTTCGCCAACTGGTGATTGTCAAGCGGGTGTTCATTCATCCGTTGTCAAGGCATTTGCATGGTTTTCCCAATGTACCACGGGACATTCTTTCCTGCAGCGCATCAGATAGTGAACATTGGCTCAGTTGCAAGAGCATGTACTGTGTAGTTTGGCGGATGATGTTTTCACGTGAGATGATGGCATCCGTGTCTACGATCTTGCACGCGGCAGACTCGTGTAGTGTCGTGATCACTGTTCTCTTGAAATCTGGGTAGTTTGCAGTGAACAATGGTCTGTTTCAGATTGTGCAGTTGTTTGAAGGCAAGAAGTGCAAGTGTGAGGATGGCCTTGGCGAGATGTTCGTCTTCATCAATAACATGTTGAAGATTCCGAACAAGTTGTCGTAGCTTTCAGCTCCGGGGAAGTGCTCGACGATGAAGAGTATTCTGTCCACTGTGTCCCATGTTTCTCTTCTGAGGAGGTCAGTGCGGTTCTTCACTGTGGCGCGTTGGAACTGTCGATCGACGAGTGGAGTGCTTATGAGGGCATCTGGAGGTGTATGCTGCAATCCTCCTCATCTGAGCAGATTTGTGTATACATGGAGGGCTTCTCCATAGGGGATGGCTTCTTTAACGTTTTCTGTCAATTCATCCACAAATCATAGGACAGATATCAACAACCTTTGTGTTCAGTATGGATTCAGCCAGTAGAGGGTTTTCCCTCTAATTCCCATTAACTTCAGTTTTACAAGGGTTTCTGGATATTGTTGTTTCAATATCAATAGCAGTTACTCTCATCTCTGGAATTTTTGCTCTTTTGTCATTTTTGGGCCAAAGCTGCAACGAAGACTGACGGCAACAACACTGCAGTCATCAGCAAACTGTAGATCATGCATATTTTTGAGTCCTAGAAGGAGCATGGTTGCATAGAATATTTGCAAGTGTCACTTCAAAGAGTAGCTGACTTGGTACCTTTTAAGATGGATGGATACGTTGGATACCTTCAATTACTTTCCTAATAGCCATAAGCAATAATGGGGCGAGGAGTGGTTGGGCTGGACTTATCTCACTTTTTGGGACTGCACATTCTGTCCAAAAAACAAATTATATTTTTCCACTCTTACAATGAAAGTAGATAACTACACACTTCCTCACAATATATCCCATTTATCAGTTTCGTATCCAATCACTTAACCCAATTATATTTCTATTCAGTCTTCTCACAACTTACCTCATTAGCTTTGTATCTTAAGCAAATTTGGATATGTTATATCAATTATTTAGACAACAGGCCAAGTATAAAGTTTGAACTGATTTAGAAGCCACCCATTATTCAATTACAGATTAGTTGTCACTTTTTGATTTCACGTTACCAGAACAAATCTAGTCTCAATCCAATGAAAGTGACCTTAGACCAATTAAGTATTTTATTCTAAATGGGTCCTTATCTACTTATACACAAGATGGTAAAAATGCTAATTGTATTTAATTGTTTGTAGGTGTTTTCACTTAAATGTACATTAAAAAGATATTCACTGAAACTGATATCTCAGGTTTGGAAATGAATACTTGCAATGTTTCATTCTACAAATAAATCCAAGGAGGAGTTAAAAACTGGCTCTACTACCATCCTTTATTTTCTCTCTTTCTGAAATAGAACACAAATTGTTTCAATAATAGTTCACAAAGCATTGGACAACTACTGGGAATGGAGTACAAATGCTCTTTCAGAATCAATAGAGGCATATTGAGTCAAATGGTCATTTCTGTGTTGTATTATTTTGGAAGAAAAGATAACCTTTAATTTTCTCCATTGCGGAACCATCTTAAACTCCTCTACCATTTCATCATCACTATCAACCTCAACAAGTGTGAGAAATGCAAGGATTTCTTTATCATCAACCAGATATGTCATTTTCCTTCCCTCCCCGATCCACCAGACAAAACTTCCTCTAAGGCTCTAGCCCTTAGCTCATTTTCTTTTTTAGACATGACTGTGACAAAGGCATACTATCCCTCCTCATATGTTTTATCCAGCCTGCAGCTTTTGACACAGCTGACCATATAATCCTCTGCCAATGCCATAGCTGATCACATCATCCTCCGCCAATGTCTTGCCATCTTCATCCATCTTGGTGGAACTGCACTCACCATTTCCATTTTTATCTGACTATTCTTGTCTATATGATATCCCCCAAGATCTATCCTCAAACCTCTCTCGTGTATTGAAGATCGCATCCAAAAACACATCACCCATCAGAAGGTTTGAAGATGACTCTTGCGTAGTATTTACAATTCAGGACAAGATTGTCATTTCTAGCACACCAATCAGACATAGGGACTTACATAATTAACACAAGAAAAATAACAGCAAAAAACAAAATAGTAATATTAAAAAGTGACATCCTCAGAACCAGATAGTTAGATGAGAACATTGCAGATACCTTAACTATTAGCTTTTAAAGCTTCTCTATTTTGGTAACCATTTCTTTCAACAAGAAAATTATGCATGTCAATCCACTGTTTAAGGTAACAGGGTGAAAAACAGGAACTTATAGACAAGTATTTCTAACATCCATTGGTGGGAAATTATGAGAATCTTTTACTTAAAATTGGTTGACTGAAAACCCTGAAAACGTTCAGCTGAGAATCAGCATGATTTCCTGACGGCATTTATCCCAGGCTGCTTAGGGAGGTGCGAGGTGAAGTTGCTGGGCCTCTGACGCAAATCTTTGTCTCTTCTTTGGACACAGGTGAGGTCCCAGAGGACTGGAGAATAGCTAATGTTGTACCATTGTTTAAAAAGTGTAGTAGGGATAACCTTGGAAATTATAGGCCGGTGAGTTTGACGTCAGTGGTAGGGAAGCTGTTGGAGGGGATTCTTAGAGATAGGATATATAGGCACTTAGAGCGTTGCAATCTGATTAGGGATACGCAGCATGGATTTGTTAAGGGGAGGTCGTGCCTTACAAATCTGGTAGAATTTTTTTGAGGAGGTGACGAAAACGGTGGACGAAGGGCGAGCCGTTGATGTCGTCTATATGGATTTTAGTAAGGCGTTTGACAAAGTCCCTCATGGGAGGTTAGTGGAGAAGGTCAAGGCTCATGGGATACAAGGACAGGTAGCTAGATGGATAAGTAACTGGCTTGGTAATAGGAGACAGAGAGTAATAGTGGAAGGGTGTTTCTCTAGCTGGAGGTCGGTCACTAGTGGTGTGCCGCAGGGCTCGGTACTGGGACCTCTTCTATTTGTAATATATACAAATGACTTGGAAGAGGGAGTAAGTGGAGTGATCAGCAAGTTTGCAGACAATACAAATATGGCTGGACTTGCGGATAGTGAGGAGCATTGTCAGGCGATGCAGCAGGACATAGATAGGCTGGTAGCTTGGGCAGATAGATGGCAGATGGAATTCAATCCTGATAAATGTGAGGTGATGCATTTTGGCATAAAGAATGTAGGGGGAGGTATATGATAAAGGGTAGATCTATTAAGAGTATAGAAACGCAGAGGGACCTGGGGGTGCAGGTGAACAAGTCTCTGAAGGTGGCAGAGCAAGTGGAGAAGGTTGTGAAGAAAGCATATAGTATGCTAGCCTTTATAGGAAGGGGTATAGAGTAGAAGAGCTGGCCTTTAATGTTGCAGTTGTATAAAACGTTGGTTAGACCTCATTTGGAATACTACGTCCAGTTCTGGTCACCTTACTACCGGAAGGACGTGGAGACTCTGGAGAGAGTGCAGAGGAGGTTTACCGGGATGCTGCCTGGTATGGAAGGTCTGAGTTACGAGGAGAGGTTAGGCAAATTGGGACTGTTTTTCTTAGAAAGACGTAGACTTAGAGGAGATCTGATAGAGGTGTACAAGATTATGAGGGGCATAGATAGAGTAAACAGGGTTAAGCTTTTTCCTAGGATGGACTCAAATAGCACGAGGGGTCACAGGCTTAGGGTGAGGGGAGTAAGGTATAATTTGGATGCTAGAGGGAGTTTTTTCACACAGAGGGTGGTGGGGGTAAGGAATGCGCTGCCAAGTAAAGTGGTGGAGGCAGGTACTCTGGATTTATTTAAGAAATACTTAGATGGGCACATGAACAGAATGGGAATGGAGGGGTATAGAAAACTGATTTAAAATAGGGATCATGAGCCTTGGGAGTCCCCGGGAAGTGTGTAAATAGATGATGATATTGATGTACTTGTTTTTATTCTGCAGGTGTTTTGGTCCACCTTGTTGTCTAACAAGGTGCATACACGCATTGGGTTGTGAGAGGGCTGCTCTTGGATTTTTTTTTTTGAGAGTATCCTAGTGCTTCACGTCATTACTATACGCTTGACCTGGACCATTTGATGGGCAACACGACAGCTCAGTGACTATCGCTGTGCTGTGCAGATACATGGATTTGGGCCTGTGTCTGTGGGAGTTTGCGCATTCTCCCCGTGCTTGTATGGGTTTTCTCCAGGTGCTCCGGTTTCCTCCCACATCCCAAAGATGTGCTCTTAAGCTAATTAGCAAAACAAATTCTCCCTAAGTTGTCTCAAAATTGGTTTTTAATCCATAGATCTATAAACATAGACAGGGATCGCGGGTAGAGGTGGGAACATCGGGGTGGTGGCGCGGGCTCGTTGGACCAAAGGGCCTGTTTCCCGTGCTGTTTTGTTCTTTGGATTTGTGATTGGTAGGTTGTGCATGATTGCCTGAATGAATATTCTTGCCTGCTCCCTTAACAATCTAATTATTTTAGCAGCCTCTTCGCATCCTCCTCACACCTTACTTTCCAACTTGATTTTCTGCTTTGAGCAAACTTAGCTACAGTGCACCCTGTCTACTCATCTATTACCAGCAAACTTGGATACTGTGCACCCAGTTGCCTTATGTAAATCACTGATATTTTTCCAGCTTCTCTCATTTTATTTGGCATCACAAATTGCTGGTTGATCACCTTTCTCCATTGTCTCCTATCTCTAACCATTTTTTTTCCAATCCCCTTATATTTAAGTCTTTTCCAACTGCACCTTTCCTTTCAGGTCTTTCTCTTTTCCTAGCTTATGCTCCCATTTCCATCACTCCCCTCTCTCTCTCTGTAACAGATGACCATACCATTTTGATCTCTTCTCAACAACTTTATTTGGTGCTCCCATAATCTTCACTGACCCTGACATTCTGGTTCCTAAACTTGCCCTTTTTCTTCACTCTACAAATCCATCACAGCATCCAATTCTCCTTATAATCCAATTAACATTCCTCTTTCCTTGACGTGGCCTGGATTTCTGCACTATAATGCCAGTCTCAACAGTTTCAGAGATATTCTTCTATCACATAATATCCCACTGCACTTCTTCCAGCTAGTCAATGGCCTAAATTCTAAATAACTGAAGCTCAAGCACTGAGTCTCAAGGATCCTACTAGTTACAGCATATCATTTTTTAAAAAACCTTTTATTCCTGCTTTCTATCAGTTCTATTCTCAATCCATACTAATATATTTCCTCCAATGTATGAGTTTTAATTTTACATAATCATGGGCATCTTTTTCTGAAATTCCAAATACACTACATCTACTTGTTTCTCTTATTCACTCAGAAAATTCTTTACAGTTTTGTCAAAAATGATTTCCTTTCCATAAAACCATATTTACTCTGCCTATCCATAATGATTTTCTAAGTGTCTTGTTATCATGCCCCCCAACAATAGACTCTACTACTTTCACGCTACCAGTATCAAGTTAATTGGTCTACAGTTCCTTTTTTTTTTCTACACTCCATTCTTTTTTTGAATAGCAATTATACTACCTTCTAATCCATGGAGATCATTCTAGAATTTAGGAAATTCTAGAAAAACAAAGTCTGTCTTATGTTGTAGTCACCTCTTTTAAAATCCCAGTGTCCAGGGAATTTTTCAGCGTTTAGTCCCATTAACGCCTTCATCACCTCCCATGATATGAAACAGGTATGCAATCTTTCATCTCCTTTGGAATTAAAATCTCAGTCTGTTTCCTGATAGTAACAACTTGTACTTTTTCCATAGCAAAAAAAGAAAACCTACCAAAATCCTGTACTCTTCCAGAAGTGTCTCAACTCTCTTTGGGCTTTAGATGCATCCACTATTATTGAATAAGATTGAGGTGCATGTTGATGATGTGCAGAAGCATAACGCTGCATTACGCAATACAGTAAGGCTCTTATGAGAACCACAAACATGGAATTCATAATTAGCGTGCAAAAATCAATGGTCGGAACCCGAAAGTCTTCGCACCAGCCTCACTCGGATTTTGCTTTGAACGCACTTCTTGCGTATTAGCTAATGTAAATCTTGTCGCTGAGAATACAACTGCTGGATAAACTTTGCAGCACGGATCCTCCTCTTTGCCAATCCTGCTAGTTGCTCTGACAGCGAGGAGTGTTTCTCTCTCCCTCCCCTCCTTTCTCGACGATTGAGTTCAGCTTTTACCTCAATACTGCTCCACCAAAACAGCTCTCAAACTAAAATAACAATGTCTTTCAGTCACAGTGCATTTCCCCACCACCAGCGTAGACAACCTCCCCTTCCTCACTCAGTACTATCACGTGCCCGCTGAGCTCCGACCGGAAGTCTGGCTGCCGTTGCCTCTGATTGGCCAGCGGCAGCCAATGCTCGCGCGGAGGCAGTTGGATTTAAATTTGAAACTATTTCCGGTTGGCGGAGACTGTATTTAGCATCTGTTCGTTCGGTATCCTTGTACTCTAGATTATTGCCTCAACAATGGCTAGGAAAAGGTATGTTTTAAAATGCGCTCCCAAAACGTGTTATTTCTCTCCCCGCCGCCCCGCAACTTGTGTAAGTTGTTTGCAAAATGCTATGTGCTGTTTTTAATTTCCAAGTGGTGCGCTTTTATCTCAAGAAGATGTTATCAGACATTTCTAAGTTAATTTTCGTGACTTTTCTTTTCCCCGTTATTCAGATATTTTGAGGTTGGGTTCTGCAATGTTTTGAAAGCGTGTTTAGACATATTCTTGGGGAGCTAATGTTTGCCTATCTGCAAATCTTTCGTTCTAGTGAAGTTCTAGCTTCATCTATAGGCCATCTTCTGGATATGAAGTTGATGAAGCTCCAGGATATCTGGGATGACGTTGGTATTCAAGAAGACAAGCGGCTTGAACGGATGGTATCGGCAAAGAAGTGTATAGAGGTACTTATTAAAAAAAATGGAAACTGTCCTCCATTTTTATTGGAAATGTCTGAAAGCAATTATGTTTAGTGATGTACCATATCTGGGGATTGGATATGACACTTGGGGTAAATAAGATCAAAGATTATGGGGAAAACAGGATTGGGCTATTGAGTTGGAATATTATAATGAATAATGGAGCAGGCTTGAAGGGTCAAATAGTCTCCTGCCCCTACTTTCAAAAAATATATATGTTGGGATATGCAGGTGACTTATATATCTGTTGTAGGTATAGGCTTATAATCACTGGAATTTAATACCCCTTTTCTAGGCTTTGTCTTTTAAACTGTGATATTACCAATGCAATTAAGCTTGTTTATCTGTTGCTGAAAACATTAGTCTGAAGACCATTTCCTGCCTGGTACCAAGCTAAGTGACATCTCCAAATTGGAGAGAAATTCATGTGCAATAAGGGGACAGAATCACTTGTCATAGAGCATGTTGCACCAAAAATTGTAGAACTAAATTTGAAGGCATAATATGGTGTTGGACGGGGATGAGTACAGTAAGAAGTTTAACAACACAGGTTAAAGTCCAACAGTTTTATTTGGTAGCTTTTGGAGTGCTGCTCCTTCATCAGGTGAGTCAAGGGCTAGATTCTAATTTACACTTTGCAGAGGTAACAAATAGAAAATAATTAAGAGTATTTGAAAATATTTTAAAATGACCCTGCCCTCAAATGCAACAACTGAAATGGAACAAAGTTGCTATGATTCTGGCATATACATTGGGTGTAAACTTGCTATGATTCTGGCATATACATTGTGTGTGTGTGTGAGCCAGCTACCAGTTTCATATGTTGACCCTGAATGTGCTACTGGAACGTGAGGAGGGATTGAATGTAGTCAGAGCCCTTTCTTTAATCATGTGACCTGGAATCTGAAGTAACTGAGCCTGGCTGCTGATGGGAGAAAATTGGATAGCTGGTCACTTTCCAGTGCTCTTTCAGAACAATCTGCAAAGGAGAAACAGCTGATTTTTGCCTTACTGATGGCACATGTTAAGATGGCAAATGTCCTGAAATAGTTTGTATATTTAGCAATAATGCACCATAACTTGGCTTCAAGTATTTTCTAAATCTTTGCAGGAACAGTTGCCTTCAAGAAATTTGTAGTCTATAGGTTTTCTTCAAATCTTCACATTTATTTCCAATTTTAAGTAATGGTATAGTATTTGAGTGAATTCTGCAATCTTGATTTCCCCACCCAATCCAGACTTTGAGTAGGCAATGACTAGCAAGAGTTCCTTTTTTGGGGCTGTTCATTCATTTATGCAGATTTGGAAGTTGCTAACTAGACCTACATTTATTGCCCTTGAGCAGCCTTGAACCATGGCGACCCAAGGTGGTCTAGGGGGTAGAAATTCCAAATTTTCACCCAGAAACAGTGAAGGAACCATTTTATTCTTTCCCCTTGGCTCAAACACCTTAATGCATTGGTGCAAGGTTGAACTTGGCACAAAATTGTTTTCTTGGTTATAAAGTATCAGGTGTTGAGTCTCTGTGCCCTCATTGCTTTCTCAATGCTACTTGGCTTTAATGGCCAGCAAGGAAAGTTGAATGCTAGTGCATCAATTAACTTCAGCAATTGTATTGATAGCAAACTTGGTGTTCAACTTGTAATTTTACTTTGGCAGACCTTACCAGACAAGATCAATATGAAATTTAGAAACACGGCTTAAATTAGTTTGGAGTGGCCCTAGTGTTTTGAAAGCCAAGCAGCCCGTCAAGTTTGCACTGAGTCTCCAACAGATCTTAATAGGCCCTATTCCTGTATTTACCCGACTAACTTCCCTTAACCTAAATATCTTTGAACTGTGTGAGGAAACTGACACAGACATGGAGAGAACATGCAAACTCCCCACAGACAGTCACCTAAGGCTGGAATGGAACCCAGGTCCCTAGTGCTGAGACAGTGTGTTGAGAATAATTTGTCATGGAGCTTGAAGTTACAGCCTCTGGTTTCATCTTTCCGATTGATTTTTGGGGAACTTATGATCATTCAGTATTCTATTTCAAATGAGTTGAGAGATAATGATGTGTATACACACTGATTCTACAGTATGCAATCCAGACAAGATCTACAAATGATTCAATTTGGGACCAATAATCTTTTAGATAAAGTGGAAACTTAATCTTGTTTGAGTTAACCTCCTGTAATCTTAGTCATTTGTCAAGCACCACACCAAACCAATCCCATGAGTTTCTCAGCAGCCCATCCATTTATTACAAATCCTTAAACTGTCAACTGTATAAAAGTGGTCCATGAGTTAATAACTTTTTTGAAAAGAATTATGGTTCAATTTAGGAGTGGCAGGCAATAACTAGTTTTATTCTCAAAGCTTAGCTCATCACAAATCGAACAAAGGAAAAAGATACTTGATCTGATAATTGTAGATCTGCTACTTGAGGTTATCTTTTTCTACAGTGAAGAAGGTTGAAATTTGATTTAGCGGTTACAATGGCCTCTTCAATTAACCAGTCAGTGTGCCCCTCAGTTGGCTTTTGAAAATGTTTCCTATTGCTTGTTATATTTGTACTTCTGGCTTGCCTGGACCTTTTCTGGCAGAAGCAACCCTTGACTTAAATTTTCCATGTTGTCCTTGCATCCAAGAATCTCTTCTGAAGTTGTTTTCAGAATTCTTTATGTGCAGATGGCCAGGTCATTTGCAGTTTATCTTTTATACTGTTTAAAATGTGTTCTGGACAAAATACAAGTCACCTAAGTAAGGCAAGTGGTTATCCCGTTTAGCAGTTGAAGTCCCTTTATCGGCTGCAGAGGGGCTATACTTTTCGTACATTCATAAATGCCATCCTCTATTTTGAGGATTCATTGAATTTGAAAAGTCTTTTCGTGTTGGATATATCTGCCTCCAATCCATTCATCCTATTTTCAAAGCTTAGAATCCCTGTAGTGGAGAAGGAGACCACTTAGCCTGTCAAGTTTACACCAATTCTCTGAAAGAGCATCCCATCCAAACTCTATTCCCATAACCTCTCGCATTTACCCTGCTAATCCCCAACCTTCATATATGCTAGCACGAGGGGACACAACTTTAAATTAAGGGGTATGAGTTATAGGACGGATATCAGAGGTAGGTTCTTTACTCAAATAGTGATTAGGGAGTGGAATGCCCTGCCTGCAGCTGGTGTAGATGCGCCAAGTTTGGTGGCGTTTAAGAGGTTAGTTGATAAGTATATGGATGAGAAGGGAATGGTTTAGTTAGGAGGGCATTGCTTTTTATTTTGGTCGGCACAACATCGAAGGCCGAAGGGCCTGTTCTGTGCTGTATTGTTCTATGTTCTATGTTCTATATTTAGGCTTGTCCATTTCTTTTGAAGTCTATTGTAGCTACAATCTCAGGCTTTGTTTCGTGAAGATTTAACTTCTTGATTTCCCTGGAACCACTCTAGTTTGAACTGCCCCAATGCCTGTGTGTTCAATCTGAGACTGCATCCCACTAAATTAAAGCAATTAGTTACCAGCACAATTCCAGTTCCCCATTGCTCATGAAGCTTTCCTTTGCCCTAATTGCCAACTTCATGGACCTAATCACTGCCATCCCTTCTCCGACATCACCTGGACCTTAATTTCCTCAGCTGCATGGAGCTGATCTTCCACTCATCCGCACCTGTTTCCATGCTGTTTACTGGCAGAAGCCAGTTGGACTCCAATCTCCCCAGCACACAAAGCTAGCTGTCTTCAATGGCTTCCTTCAGATGAAACTCCTCTGAGCAATAGGCTGCCAATTTCTCTGTGGCACTTGCCCGTCCCCCTTTCACCACATATACCAAGTGTAATGGTAAAGGCCAGGTGAATATTCTGGTGGACAAGGGTTCATCCTACCACGACAGCTAGTGAAATTTTAATTTTGTTCAAGTTTATTATTTGAAAAACTAGCCTTAGTAATGGGTCACTATAAACAATTATCAATTACTGTAAAAATTCATCTGGTTCATTAATGCCCTTGGAAGGAAATCTGCTATCCTTGCCTGGCCTGCATATGACTCCAAACCCACAGCAGTATGGCTGACAGTGTAGTGTGGCAAGTCACTCAGTATAAGGGCAATTGGGGAATGACAAAAAATGCTGGCCTATCAGTGACATCTACATCCTGTGAAAGAAGAAATTGAACTTTGAACTGATCTGATTTTTCCAACAATGTCCTGCCACTGTTCTTGAGCAGTGTCTAATGTATCCAAGCTTTAAAACATTCTGGAACTCAAATCCCCAGTCAACCAAGTGTCACTCCATGAGTGCTTAATTGAATATGGCCAAGAGTCAAAAAAAGTCTATGCTTCTGTCAATATTATAATGGCCCAGCTCTTCCAGTGTTGATGCTATGTGTTTGACACTGTCAATATTGCTTTGATCTAACGCTCGCAATGTTTCGGCTATATTTAAATAAGATATTTACCATACTAGCTGTAAGACGGGTATAACCAGTGTAACATTGAGGTAAGGCTTGCACGTCTGGCCTAAATGTCTGAGATATGCAAAGGTCTCAACACAAGTTAGACTATCAAAAGCTTAAACTTCCAAGGCAATTTCAACATGCACACAAGTTGGATGATCTCTGCATCCTGATGCACATCTGAGTCTTGACGCACATCTCCATTCTTGAGTTCAGTCTCATTTTGGCACAAAATCTATCTGTAATGGAATGGATTTTTTAAAAACCTTGCAAAGATTTCAAATGCCTGCTGCTGTATTAATTGAACAGCTGTTAATTGTTTTTCCACTTGATTATAACCTTTATTCATTCTACCCTTGGGACCCAGGCCTAAACTTTGAAAGCCCATCCCTACATCTCTCTACCTGTGCATTATTTATGATGCTCCTTCAAAGAATAAACTTTGTCATTTCACCTATAATTCTTTCTGTGATTCTGCCATATCTCCTGTGAAGTGTTTTCAGTCACATTATTTGACTGAAATCTTGACCAGATTTCATTGTGAAAGTATAGGTATTGACACATTTTGCAATTTAAAGTAGTTGTACTAATAAAGCAACAAAATTTGGCATTTTGTTTATGTAGGCTATTGTTTCACCATCACAGGCTTCTACATCTTGCTGGTCTTATGCCATGCAAAATACGCAGGGGAAACCGTTGGAAGAAGAGAAACTGACATCCATTTTAAAGGTTGAAAACTGGTTTCTGGCTGTACATTGCAGCATATGGTTTTCTTAAGATGTTTTGCCCCTTGGCAACAATAACATCATTAATTGCTATTCTTTCATGGACAATGAGCTCCTGCCTTTTTCACAAATTTGGTGTCCCTTGCTAGACCAACAATACTATCAAATATCCATGAAAAGATGGCAGTGAGCTCCTGCCTTGAATCACTGCAGTCCATGAGGCATAAATGCAAGCATAATCCTGTCAGGAGTACCAGGGCTTTGAGCCAGTGACTATAAAGGAAGTGTAAGAATGGTGTATGACTTGGAGAGGAAGTTGAAATGGTGGTGTACTTCTGTTACCCGTTGAGATGGCAGGGACTGGGTGGGGGGGAAAGGCTGGTTTATCCTGAATGGACATCACTTGTTAACAAAAGATTAACAAAATTGGGCCTATTAGAAGTGTTTGAAATGGCAATTCTTTTAGTTTGGAAACTTACTTATTTTTACATTCTATGATAGGAGCTTCTAGATCAAATGATTCATGAAGAGGAGATTATGAAAAAACAGTTGGAAGCAGCCATTAAGAATTGGAAGGGACGACTACAGGCCTTGTGCTCTGAGCTGCTTCTAGATCCTTATACGGTAATGTACATTATGAAAGCATGTAAGCTGCTTGGATGAACAACTTTCTTTTTGAGCAAGAATGTTTGGATGAAGTCTGAAAAATGTCTATTTCCTATATGCTTCTTAAGGGTTCTGGAGTGTCAGACTTCCATCGTAAGGAAATGGATTCTTTGTGATAGTTGATCCCAATATTCCCCAGCTTTTTTTTTTAGATAGCATTAATCCAACTTTGTGCAGTTTCTAATGTTAAGCAGGATAGTTTGCAGATACTATATTCACTTGCAAGTTGCCATTTTAAATAGTTTATTTACACCATTTAAAGTTTTTTAAATGTTTCTGATTCTGTCACTTCGCTGTTTCAGTACTTATGTACAGGCATTTGCTATATTTCTGGCATAAGCTATTGTTCACGAGGGTTGGCTAAATTGATCACTTTTTTTTTGGATTAAAAAAGTCACTCACCTACCTTGGATTTCCCCTTGACTTTTGTCAACCTTCAAAATGTACGAGTTTTGAGAATTGGACTTATAAGATGGTTACTTGGTTAGTAATCCCACTGAGGACATCCAGAGTATTCAACAAGTCTGTTCACGTGAACACATTTGGTTAGCTTGGATATGGTCTGAAATTTGTATAGGTTGGAGTTGTGTTGGCTGAAACTCCCTGCCTTCTAGCTGGAGGCCTTTTTTCTAAGGAAGACAAAGTGGAGCTGATGGCCTTTTCAAAACATTTCAGAGCCACAGGTCTTTGATTCAAAACCCTAAAGTTAATATTCTTCACTGATCTTCTGAAAATGCCTAGTTGCACCTTGAACTGAATATGTTGTTCATTAATTCGTAGGCTGAGAATTGTACTCCCCTTCAATTGGAAAAGGAACTTAGAAATAAAGTGGAAGCCTTGCTTGAAGAGAAAAATTGTCGAATGGCCGAATGTGAAATGCTTTTGAAAGAAGATCAAGCTTTATGTACTGATCTCTGTAAGACTCCGTACTACATTCCTACTGGCAAAGTTCCATCTCTACAAGAATTAGAGGAGCTTAAAAATCATCTGCTTGATGCAGCCAAAGAAAAGGTATATTCAAACATACACGTTAAGAGCCGGCCACTTGGCCCTTTGACTTTCTCCATTCAATAAGTTCATGGCTGATCTGACTGTAACCTCAACTCCACATTCCTAGATGACCTTTTCAACCCTTGTTTCTCAAAGATCTATCTACCTTTGTCATAACCATAAAGATTCTGCTTCCACTGCCTTTTGAGGAAAATTCTTAATCCTTGGCAGGTTGGTAGGAAGAAATTCTTTTTTGCTCAACCATTTTTGACTCTAGTTCCAGGTGCTTCTTCTAGAGAAAACATTCTCTGCACGTTCATTCAATCAAGACCCCTCTGGCTGTTCCTACTGATTTTACTTGCACCATGTTCAGATACAAAATACTATTCAATTCATCTGCCATATCCTTGCTTTCTATTATTAATTCTCTGGGTTTTTTCTATAGGACCAGGACTTGCTTGTAGAAACTCTTGTTATCTATCTTTATATTTCTACCTAGCTTTGTTGCATGGATTTCCACCCCACCTGCCCCCCTTATTCTTTCCTGTTTATATTCTGTCCAGTCTTCTGATCTGCCCCTCAGCTTTGCACAATTGTGCTTCTTGCTTTGATACCAAACTTTCTACGTTAGCCATTAGAGCCTTTGTGACATATGCCCATTATGTATTTGGAAATATCTCTACCACTGTGCCTCATTGACCTATCCCTTGACATCATTTGACAGTTAATTTTAGTTAATTCTGCTCCGTCATAATGCCTTTATTTGCATTTTAAAATACCAGTCTTTTTGCCTTCCAATTAATGTAAAAGTTCAATCTTGGTGGGGGGGCCTTGTTGCATAATATTGATCTAGGATAGCTTCTCTCTGGTACCAGAACCTGTTTTTCTAAAAACTGTCCTGATAACCTTCTGATAAATTCTTCATCCAGGCTACCTCTGCTAATTCATAAGGTTTTCAAAATAAAAATGTGATGTTGGAAATGTGAAGTATAAACAGAAACAATTGGGTTTGTATTTTGGGGAGAAAGTAGGTTTCTGATTGGCCTTCCATCAGAACTTAGTTTTAAAAATTTGTAGCAGGTTTTGAGCAAGGACAGATACAGTTGTGGTTGGAGAGCAATAGATCAAACTGATCTGGCAGAAGACAGAGATTGAATAAGACCTGCATTTCAGAATGTCTTGTGACTTCAGGATAAAGCATAATCATCGAGCTGCAGAAAATATGGTTGGCAATATCCTGCAAGGACCAAGACACAATTCTCTTGTTTGGTGTAATGCCATGCAATCTTTCATGAAGTGGAGATGCTGGCTGGGGTAAGCACAGTAAGAAATCTCACAACACCAGATTAAAGTCCAACAGGTTTATTTGGCAGCTTTCAGAACACTGTTCCTCATTAGGTGAGTGAAGACTTGTGTTCACAAACCGTGCATGTACAGACACAACTCAATTTACAAGATAATAGTTGGAATGCAAGTCTTTACAGGTACTCAAGCCTTAAAGATACAGACAGTATGTGTGGAGAAAAAGGCAAGCACACTAGAGATGTGTATTGTCTCCAGCCAAGACAATTAATGAGATTTTGCAAGCCCAGGCAAGTCATGGGGGTAGTGTGACAAAAACCCAATATCCTGGTTGAGGCTGCCCTCGTGTGCGGAACATGGCTATCGGTTTCTGCTCAGTGATTCTGCATTGTCGTGAAGGCCACCTTGGAGAATGCTTACCCAAAGATCAGTGGTTGAACACTTGTGACTGCTGAAGCGTTCTGACTGGAAGGGAGCACTTCTGCCTTGTGATTGAGCAGTGTTCATCCATCCATTGGGGAGACCAGACAGACACTGACAGTGTACCGTGCCTCAGGACATCCTTTCTTGCAGCTTATCATGTAGACAACATTGGCCGAGTTGCAAGAGTACATGCCGTGTACTTGGTGGATGGTGTTCTCGCATGAGAAGCCGGCATCCATATTGATGATCCAGCACATCTTGCAGAGGTTGCTGTGGCAGGGTTGTGTAGTGTCGTGGTCGCTGTTCTCCTGATGGCTGGGTAGTCTGCTGTGCACAATGATCTATTTGAGGTTGTGCAGTTGTTTTAAAGGCAAGAAGTGGGGATGGACTTGGCAAAATGTCATTGATGAAGACAAACATGTTGAAGGCTCCAAAGAAGATATCATAGCTTCTCCGCTCCAGGAAAGTACTGGATGACGGAGGGCACTCTGTCCACTACGTTCTGTGTTTGTCTTCTGAGGAGATCAGTGTGGTTTTTCACTGTGGCACATTGGAACTGTTGACTGAGTTGAGCACCATATCCTGCACTTGAGGGTGTCAGTAGATATCTGCTGTGATCCTCCTCATCTGAGCAGATCTTGTGTATGTGGAGGGTCTGTCCATAGTGGGACAGCTCCTCTAACATGTTTAAGGTAGAAGCTGAAGAAGTCGAGCATTGTGAGGTTATCCGTGAGCTTGCAGTACAGTGAATTGCTGAGGTGACAGTCATTGATGGAGATGTATGTGTCCAAGAATGCAACTGATTCCAGAAAGTAGTCCATGGTGAGTTTGATGGAGTGGAATTTGTTGGTCATGTAGTTGTTTCAATAATTGTTTGCCATGAGTCCAAAGGAGAAAAAAATGTCATCTGTGTGTATAGCATCGGTTGAAAATCCTGTGTGGTGAAGAGATCTTGTTCAAACCTGTACATAAAGATGTTGGCATATTGAGGTGTGAATTTAGTCCCTATGGCTGTTCTGTGTGTCTGGATGAAGAATTCTCATTGAGGACACCCTAACACTCCCACTTTTTACCTTCAAATAAGCCATTGTCCACAGCAAACAATGCAGCCTTCAGGAGAACAGTGACCACAAAATCACACAACCTTGCCACAGCAATTTCTGCAAGACATGCCAGATCATCAACACAGATGCCACATCTCATGTGAGAATACCATCCACCAGGTACGTAGCACATACTCTTGTAACTCAGCCAACGTTGTCTACCTGATATACTGCAGGAAAGGATGTCCTGAGGCAAGATAAATTGGGGAGACTGCAACAATGCTTGAATGAACACCATTTAGCAATTACTAAGCAGGAGTGTTCCCTTCCAGTCAGAACACTTCAGTAGTCATGAACATTCAGGTTCTAATCTTCAGGTAAGCGTTCTCTAAGACAGCCTTCACGACACGACAAAGTAGTTTCTGCTCAGCAATTCTGAGAGCCAAGTTCTGCACACACGAAGACAGCCTCAACCGGGATCTTGGGTTTGTGTCACACTATCTGTAACCCCCACAACTTGACTGGGCTGGAGACAATACATACCTCTAACTTGTGCTCTCAACTTGGCCCTCTCTCCACTCATTGTCTGTACCTTTTTAAGACCTTGATTACCTGTAAAGACTTGCATTTCAACATTATCTTGTAAATTGAGTTCGTCTGTATTCTCCCTGTTTGTGGGAACACCTCACTTACCTGATGGAGCAGGGCTCTGAAAGCTTGTCCTGACAAATAAATCTGTTGGCTTTTAACCTGGTATTGTGAGATGCCTTGCTGATCTTTCATGAATGCAGACTGGGCTTTTGCTCAAGTTTCATCCAAAAGGCAGTACTCCCTTACACCCACACAGAGAATTATGTCACTCTTCCGCTAGTAGAACCCAGACTGTTTCTCTCCTGTCTTATACAGACCTTCCTTTTTTTTTATTCTCAACCATCCCAAATCCCCACTGCTGCCTTTGACTTGTAAGATCTGTTCTTCAGTTTTTCCCCGTTCTAAAGAGAAACTTCAATCTTAAGGTAACTTGGTTTCCCAAGATGCTGCCAGTCCTTATTTGTCTAGCAAACTTTAATGTACAAGTCTAATCTGAAATTAATTTCTTGAGTGCCAATTGATTTAGAAAGGATGGAAAAAAAGAATTGCAACTGATCAAATTTTTCCCAAGGATCCAGTGGTAATCAAACATGATAGATCTTTGTACCACTCAAGCCCTGAGGTAACTTGCAAAATCTAGGTGATATATTTTTGATCTGCGTAATCAGTAAATAAATTTAGCCACAAGAGATACTTAGAAATTTGGCTTCTGAATTTCTGCCAAAATTAGTACAACAAATTACAAGAAATAATAAGTTTGTTCTGAGAAATATTTTAAAGGCATTATTTCTTTGGAAATGAAGTTGAAGCACATTTAATGTGCCGTGCATAATGATTATAAATTCCCAGGAGTTCAACTTCAAAAGTTGTGCCAAATTTGTAATTTGTTCTATAGTTGTAGGAGGGATAAACAGATAAGTAATGCATTGGTAGCTTGTTATTACCATCAATGTAGGATGTGCTTTTTGACTGAATTTAGTAGTTTCAGCATTGGAAACCAAAATATTATATGGTTACATGGATCTTGGGGCACTGATTCAATGCCCTCAGACAATTGTCATAAACTATACTGTAATATCGTTGCCTCCTATGATTAGCCAGAATAAACTGGTCTTTCTAGCTTTAGCTGCATGTCTCCCTTGCTATGGTGAAGATGCAAAAGGAAGGTCGGGTGCAGGGAACAGAGAAGTTCTGGATGCTGTGACTTGAGAAAATTAATTCCTAACTCATAAAAGTCTCCTTTTTAAAAGGAGCTCCAGTGATTCCCTTGGTTCTATTTTCTAATACATTATAATATCAGAATTACTGCTTGTGCTGTGTACTACATGGAAAACAAAAGGATTTGTAGTACAAATGACATTCCCAATACATTAATGGTCCTGAGGTGTATCAGGGATCTATTCTGTGCACAAGACTTTTCTCTGGAGCACAGGAGGCCGAGGGGTGACTTTACGGAGGTCTATAAAATAATGAGGGCCATAGATCAGCTAGATAATCGTACCTTTCTAAAGGTAGGAGAGTCTAAAATTAGAGGGCATAGGTTTAAAGTGAGGCGGGGGAGGGGGGGGGAAGGAGATAGTATTGCCCTCTGGGCACTTCTGTTTCAGAGAGCGTGGTGAGTATTTGGAACAAGCTGCTAGAGGTCGTAGTAGTAGTGGATACAATTTTATCTTTTTACTCTTTAAAAATCATTTAGATAGTTACATGGGTACGGTGTGTATAGAGGGATATGGACCAAATGCAGGCAAATGGGATTAGTGTAGGGTTTAAAAAAAAAATGGTGGCATGGACAAGTTGGGCTGAAGGGCCTGTTTCCATGCTGTAAACCTCTGACTCTATGACTAAGATTCCTTGATGCAGTACTATAATGGGGCTAGACGTATGTGGCAAACATAAGAATTGATGAAGGTTTGAAAGAAACCAAGATTTAAGCTGTACTTAAACTCAGAATTCATGTAGAAGTTGTCCAGTACGTGAGTGTTACGTTATTATTTAAGCAGAAAGAGGTAGGGCATTTAAATTGCTTTCACAGCATTAACTTGATTATGATTTGTGGGAGAATCAACAAGTGAAACAACTGGACAAATACTCACATGGAGTTGATTAAACTTCTCTCAGCATGATTAGAGTGAGCTGAGACATTAATGTTCATTTTTTTAAAAAAAAACTACTAAGGTTTGTAAGACTAATTGAGTCAACTTATGAATTTCTTAATACTTGGGTTATACAGAAATAACTAATTTAGAGTGTGCAAGGATTGAGACCTTTTTATGTAGAAAATTCTATTTATTTAGTTTTTCAGATTATTTGGCACAGCAAAGTGTATGATAAAAGAACTTCAGGTAGCTGAATAGTCTAGTAAATAGTTGCTCCAGTGTGAGAATTGGTTTTGATTTGTTGGGCAGTGGCTGCAATGTTGGGGAAGGAGACAGCTGTTCTAATAGTGGAATTTCACCTGAATCACACTGGGACTAGTGTCCTGCTGATTTATGTAACTAGTACTATAAAGGGCTCTATGTAATTCGGGAGAGGGGTGAACGGGAAAGTAATATTATTAAAATCAATCTTACACATATATACTGCCCTTGCTGGTCAAATTAAACATCAGCAAACGAAATCAAGAAATAAATTATGGTAACAATTAGAAATGTGGTACTATGGCAATAAACTGAATATTAAAGACTATTTGACATTTTAGAAGATCATGCAATAATAAAAAATGATTGTCACTCTGAGCAGTTGTTTAAGGTTTAAATCACTGGGAGTTATTTATAAGTAGGCTTAACAGTAGCTGCACTACAGAATTGGTTGTGGTGGGGGGGGCGGGGGTGCAATGGTGTTGTATGACAGGTGCAAATTAGCAAAGGAATTTGGTCTCAACACTCCCTAATTTGTTTGGAACGGTTTTTTAGAACACTACATCCTGGAACCAAGCAGAGATGGCCTTGTAATAAACAGTGATTGTAACATAATTTCACTTTCAGTTTGAGGTGAGAAATTTGGATCAGAATTATGTCTTGTATTTTGCTTAAGCTTATGTGGATTGGAAAAAGAAGCTTAAAGATGAGACATTGCATATTTCGTCTTAAGTCATGGCTGATGCATTCATAACTAAAGTTTAGGATGGCATCAAATTGAAAAAGGTGTACAAGATATAAACAATAGTGGTAGCCTGTCCCTATTTGAAGAAGAATTCCAGTGACACTGCCATAAGAAATGAGGACGATTAGTTCAAAAAATGTCCCAGTCTTTCCTGGCCTTGATTGATAGTGACATTGGCAGTTTGACAATTCCAAAACCAAGAATTTTAGAACATCATAACTATTTTAACAATTTTTTTTTCCAAATTCTGAAGATTTGCCACATTTGATTTAATTTTTGTCACTTATCGAGTTTGTTTATGTTCTTGATTTTTTTTCTTGTATCTTTCTATTGGGAAATGAAAGATCTAAATGGCAATATTGCCTATGCCAGCCATTAAGGGAACCGTGTTACTTTTGGCCCACCTCTTTTTCTCCTAAGAGCTTCAGCAGTGTTCTTGATATCCTTTACAAATTATTTTTCAAGAGTGAGTTCTGCCTTAATCCTCTCTGGTGGCACAATAATTGTTTATCAGAGGCACAGGCTTTTATTTGACAAGGGATGAGATTTGTGTTTTTTTTTAAATACACCACCTGAACTTGTTTTAGTTACCGCATCGGAATCACTTTTGCTTGCTTTCAACAGGAGTGTCGCTTAGCTACTTTCCTTGGGCTCCGGAATGATATCACAATACTCATGACTGATATTGATCATGTCCCTGACACCACATTTGAAAAGGATGCAGTCCTTGAGGAAGAGAATCTCTTTTTCCTCTCTCATGAAAATATTAAATCACTGGAGATGCTTCGTCACCAGGTTAGTTTCCAATATGTTGCCCTGATTTTATAAATGTTAACATGCTAAATCCATATCTGCAGATTGTGACTAAAATGTTCAACATTTGCATTTTGTAATTTTTGTTTTCTTAAATTACAGTTAACAGTGAAAAAGCAAGAATTGTTGGCTGCACAGGAGTCTCTAAAAAAGCAGATCAGTTCTCTGTGGAATACTTTACAAATTCCTTTGGACCAGCAGAACATATGTGAAACAGGTTCCATACATCAAATCAATACAATGGTTAGTATTGCGTCCTGCACAATGCATTTGGTTAATTTTCACTTATGTACAGATGATATAGCAGGCACAATAGGGGCAGCACAGTGATTAGCACTGCTGCCTCACGGCGCCAAGAACCTGATGCAATTCCAGCCTTCTGTCTTTGCCTGTGTGGAGTTTGCATGTTTTCCCCATGCCTGCGTGAGTTTCCTCCAAGTGGTTTTCTACCACACACTCCAAAGGTTATGGATAGGCCGTGCTAAATTGATCCTAGTGTCAGGGGGATTAGCCCAGTAAATCTGTGGGGATATGGAAATGGGTCTGGGTGTGGTTGTGGTCGATACAGACTTGCTGGGGCAATTGACTTCCTTCTGTACTGTTGAAGTTTTGTGATTCGATGAGAACAATAAATGCATTGTAAATGTCATAAGATCAATGGTTGCAAACCACTCTAAACATGACTAGCTTCTGTAATCAGATGAATTTTGAGGAAAATCTAAGGCCATCTTGTCAGTTTCTCACTAACTGCAACTCTCATTGAATTGACTGGACTAATGTTAATAACTTGTATCCAGTTAACACTAATTTTTTTTAGTTAATAGAACATTCTGTCCTGGATCTGCATGAGATTTGGTGTGTCTCGGTTGAAAGATGATTCCATTCAGCCCACATCTGCATCAACTCTTCAGCATTTTTAACTCAGTCCAATTCCCCCTTCTTTATCCTCATAACTGCAAGCATTATTCATGGCCAATGCACCTAACCTAACCAGAGGAGACTGTGTGCAAATTCCAGGCACTCAAGGTTGGAATCTAACCCAGGTCCCTGGGGCAGCAGTGCTAACCACTGTGCTGCCCATACTGAGTGGGCATCTCTAGTTTAGTTCATAAAGCTTCACTTTTTTTTTAGTTGCAACTGCAGCTTGAGCAACTTCAACAAATGCAGACCAAGAATATCAAACAAATCATCACTCGCATCCGACAAGAACTAAACACTTATTGGGATAAATGTTTCTACAGCCAGGATCAAAGAGAAGAATTTGCTTTTCTGTCTGATGGTATGTTATTTCTTAATTGTTCTTGCCTAACTTATGGCTGTACTGTATTTCCAACTTCATCACAATGGAGGGTACTCTTCCAATTTTCAGACATTCAAAAAGAATTGTCCTCCTAGTTTGTATTGCAAAATACTTGACTATTTTGTCCTTTTCAAAACCAGTACAGATTGGGACATTTCCTTGCTGTTCACTCTAAATATTTGATGTGAAATTGATTTGTTGGGATTCACCCCTATTTGAGTTTGATTGAAATTGTTCAGAGCTGTTCCCACTTTACATCAACTTGAAGGTCATTTGTAGCTTGTGTGAGCAGTGGCTCAATGCAGAGCTCCCACTTCTGATGATGATGAAAGAGTTTAGCTACCCGTCCAAACTGACTCAGGTACTGATATTGTAGGGGGAGGAGCGAGATGATAAGGCACTCATCTTCAAGTCTTGATGGTACCAACTAGTCTCTTATTTGACATGCTCATGGCTACAAGAACTATGGTCAAATTTATAGTCCAGCACTCGCAGCTAATAATTTGACAACATGAGTTCAGATCTTACTACAGCGGCTGGAAATTCCTTATGTTCCATCTGCAGGCTTGTTTTCCATTCACCTTTTCTATCTGCCCAAATCTCTTGGTTCCAGTCCTATCTTTACCTTCAAATTAGCAAACTTGGATAAGTACACAAATGTAGATGTCAATTACTGGAGCTGCAGCTTCTTGTTACAGTCTGCCCACTTTAATGTTCTGATTTCTGACAGTTGATCAATTCTCCAGTTTAAACTGGGGGGTACAGAGGCTGCAAAGAGGCAGACATCCATACCCATGTGCAAATTGTAGTGACATCTTGATTTCTTATTGCTACTGCGCTCTGATTTTTTTTTGCCTTGAATCTGGCTATATTTCTATGGATGGCTGTTTAGTATAATGAGACAATTTGTGTAATTCAAACTTGATTTTAGGAGCTACACTTGCTGTTGGGAGTGCTATGGAACCCCTATCCAATTGGGGTGATGAGCTCTCAATATTCATAAGTGTGCATTTTTATGCTTGTCTGCAAGACACCATTGGTAGAGAGCTAGAAGTTAGGCATGCCAGTGAGTACAAGTTTTGAGTGTTTAATATCCTTGCATTACTAATGTTCAATGTAATTCATGTGCAGAAAATTTCACAGAAGAATTGCTGAAAGTGCATGATGAAGAGCTGGTAAAGATTACCCTCCACTACCAGAAGTGCCAAGAATTGTTTGTTAATGTTGAAAAATGGGTTCATTGGTGGAAGCTGTTCCTAGAACTTGAGGTACTGTAATTCTTGATCAAATGTGATTGGTTAACATATTTCTTTGCATCTAATAATTAATTATTTCTTGGGCTATCTTTTGCACACTTTTAGCTCTAAATGTCTAAAGACCATAAGATATGGGGCAGAATTAGGCTGCTCTGCCATTCAATCAGGCTGATATTTTTCTCACTTCTACCCCACCCCCTGCCCAATTCTTCTGCCTCTTTCCCATAATCTCCTGACCCCTTTATTAGTCAAGAACCTATCTACCTGTATCTTGATGATCTGGCCCTCACAGCTGTCTGCAGCAAAGTGTTCCACAAATTCATCACTCTCTTGCTGAAGAGATTTCTTCTTATCTCATCTGTTTTAAAGGATCATCTTTTTAGCCTGAGGTTGTGCTCTCTGGTTCTAGTTTTTCCTACTAATGAAAATATTCTCTCCATGTCACCCTATTCAGGCCTTGCAGTATCTGTGAATTTCAATAAGATCCCCTCATTCTTCTAAGCTCCAACGAGTACAGACCTGGAGTCCACAGTTGACAAGCAGTTAATTCCAGGGATCATTCTTGTGAACCTCCTGGACTCTTTCAAGGCCAGCACATCCATCCTTAGATATGGGGCCCAAAACTCTCATCTTTCAAATTGGGTCTGACCAAAACCTTATACAGTCTCTGAAGTCATCCCTGCTCGTGTATGCTAGCCCTCTGAACATGAATGCTGACATTGCATTTGCCTTATTAACTGCTGACTGAACCTGCACATTAACCCTTGAGAGCCTTAAACAAGGACTTCAAAGTCCTGTATTTCTGATATCCTAAGCATTTTCCCATTTAGAAAATAGTGTATGCCTCCACTTCTTCTAAAGTGCATAACCTCACACATTTTTCCATTGTATTCTGTCTGCCACTATGCCCGCATTCCCAACCTGTCCAACTCCTTCTGCAGCCCCCCTGCTTCCTCAATACTACCTGTCCTTCTACGTATCTTTGTATCATCTGCAAACTTAGCAGCTGTGCCTTCAGTTCCTTCCTCCAAATCATTAATGTATATTGTGAAAAATTGTGGTCCCAGCACACCACTTGTCTCTGGCTGTCATTCTGGAAAAGACCCCTTTATTCCCACACTCTGCCTTCTGCCAGTCAGCCATCCTCTATCAAGCCAGGATCTTGCTCTTAACATGGGCTCTTAACTTATTCAACAGTCTCCTATGTGGCACCTTGTCAACGGCCTTCTGGAAATCTAGCGGTTCTTTATCTAACTTCCTTATTATCTCAAAGAACTCTAACAGATTTGTCTAGCGTGACCTCCCCTTAACAAAGCTGAGCTGACTCAGTCCTAATTTATTAAGTACTCTGTGATTTCGTTTTTAATAATGGATTCTAAAATCTTGCCAATGACCAAAATCAGGTTAACAGGCCTATAATTTCTTGTCTGCTGCCTCCCTTCTTAAACAGTGGTGTTACATTCACTACTATCCAGTTCTTTGGTATCCTCCTGCCTCCGTGATTCCTAAAAGATCACCACCAATGTCTCCACAATTTCTTCGCTATCTTTTTTAAAAGTCTGGGGTGTAAGCCATCTGGTCCAAGTGATTTATCCACTTCAGACCTTTCAATTTCCCCAGATCCTTCTCCTTAATAATAGCCACTATGCTTACCTCTGCCTCCTGATCTTCTGGAGCCCTGGCATTCCACTGGTGTCTTCACTGCAAAGACTGATACAAAATAACTATTCAGTTCTTCTGCCGTTTCTTTGTTTCCTATTATTACTTCTCCAGCCTCATTTTCCAGTTGTCCAATGGCTATTTTTGCCTCTTACCTTATGTATTGAAAAAGATCTCTTATCTTTTTTCATATTATTAACTGGCTTAAGCTATTATTTCATCTCCCCACCATTGCTTTTTAAGTTGTCCTCTGCTTGCTTTTAAAAACTTCCCACTAATCCATGTCACTTCGTATACTGTTATACTGGCCTTGACTTCCTTCATCTGCTGTGGATGCCTCATCCTCCCCTTAGCATGTTGCTCCCTCCTTGGGATGAATTTCTGTTGTGGCTCCCGGGTAACACTCAAACTCCTGTCATTGCTGTTCAGCTGTCTTCCCTGCTAGGTTCCCTTTCCAATTAACTCTGGCCAGCTCCTCCCTCACGTCTTTGTAGTTACCTTTTATTTAATTGTAATACAGTTACATCTAATTCCAGCTTCACCGCCCCCCCCCCCCCCCCCCCTTCTCAAATTGCAAGGTAAATTTTATCATATTCTGCCCACTGCTTCCTGAGCGTCCCTTCAACTTAGTTCCCTAATCAAGTCAGCCTCACTTAACATCAAATCCTGAATTTCCTATTCCCTAGTTGGTTCTGTCACACGCTGTTCCAAAAAACCATAATAGACATTTTCTTGGGATCTGCTACCTACCTGATTTTCCCAATCCATCTGCATATTGGAATCACCCCATGATTATTTAATATTGCCTTTTCTATCTCATTGATTTTCCACCCCACATCCTGACTACTGCTAGGGGGATTGTATATAATTCCCACTAGGTTCTTTTTATCTTTGTGATTCATCAACTCTACCCACATAGATGCTATGCCTTCTGATCCTACATCACTTCTTGCTTTTGATTTAACTTCATTCCTTACTAACAATGCAACTTCGTCCCCTTTTGCCGATATGCTTGCCCTTCCTTGGATATTTAGATCCCAGCTCTGATCCTCTTGCAGCCACGTCTCTGATGCCTATAACATACTGGCCAATTTCAATGTGGGCAGCATGCTCATCTTACTTTGTTTTGTATACTACACACATTTTAGGTACAACAGCTTCAGTCCTACATTGACCACTTCTCTTCTCTCATCAGCTTTGTTTTGTTCTGCCTGAGGTTAGATTCCTGCCATCTTCTATACTCTTACGTGGTCTGGGAAACTGGTATCAATGTTCCATGAATTCACATCCATTCCTCCCATACCAATTTTTGAGCCATGCATTTACCTCAATTTTATTGACTCTGCCATTTAGCTTGTGACTCAGATAGTAATCCAGAGATTATTAAGGGCATTTCACTGTAAAATGTGCAATTTTAACTGTAAGGTTTGCATAGGTACAGTTTTTTTCCATTCTAGTTTACTTTTGGTTTTCAGGTTTGGAAGTAATTTGCTGCAAAACAAAATCATCTTAGTGTCACCACACAGGAATTCTTTTAATAGCGGAAAAAGAAAATTTTGCCCCCTTGCAAATTTCTGATATTTCACCAAACTTTATTCAATTTGGCCTATTTTTAAAAAAATTGGAATGGGTTTTTTAGCTAGCCGATCAAATTTTACTAAAATGTATACAAGCAGGAACTGAAAGTCCCAATTTGATTCCTTTACCTAAAAGGAATGCATCAAATGTTTGCCGGACATATTCCTAAAATAGTGGTACTGTCTTTTGAAAGGAGATTGGGCAAACTAACCTGTGTTCTCAAAAGAGCTAGTATGATCTCATTTGTAAGTAGACTGCATAAATGCAAGTAAGGTGTTTCCCTTGGAGTATGGGGAGTTAGAACCCAGGGTAATCCATTTGAGTAGAAACATTTTTAAAAGATGTTGAGAGCCTTTGAAATTATCTTTCCCAAAGCTCCAAGTAAGTTCTTATTGATACCTTATTAACAACATGGGTTTTTGTGTGGGTAAAAGGCAATGATATAAGCTATGAATGTATTGAATGGTGGAGTAGGTTTGACTGGCTGAGAATGGCCTACTCCTGTTCCTTTGTTCATTGCCACTCAAGATTTGGTGACCTTTGACATTAAGCATATCTATGCAAAACCAGCTACATATTTTGGGGCAATGGACTAACTTCTGAGCTTTAATCCATAGCTGTTGCATATGACTCCATTGGAAATTATAGTCCAAAGGCTACCACTTTTTCCCTCCACGTATACATACATTTCCCACCCCATTGTGAGGTCTTTAAAATTCATTTTGTGTACAAGGATCCCACTAGGTGCCTTTTTTGAACACTCTTAATTTTTTTGCTAAGGAATTAGCAAAAATACAAATGGGATTTAGTGGCAGCTTTGAGGGAGAAGGGAACACTTTTCCAAAATGGTGATAATTTGTAGCCATTTCCATCAAATTGGAAACTTCACTACTTGGTTCTTGATCCAAATTCAAATCTAGTATGATTTTTGTAACACAAACTCAATATAATTCAATTTTTCTTTTACGTAGAAGAAGGCATCAGACCCAAACAGATTCTCTAATAGAGGTGGAACTTTACTGAAAGCGGAAAAGGAACGTAGTATGCTGCAAAAGAAAATACCAAAGGCAAGTATTACTCCATTCTGATTGTTAAAGATCATTGCGTCTTGTTTACAGTTTTTTTTTGGTTTTAAAAGATCATTATCAATCTGACTTCTGTTTCCTCTTCAGCTGGAAGAAGAAATAAAGCTGAACATAGAAAGATGGGAAACTGAGCACGGCTGTCCCTTTCTGATTTATGGCCAAAAATTCTCAAATTACGTTGCTAATCAATGGGAGCAACATAGATTCAAGAAAGTTCAAGAGAAACAAGAACGAGTATGTTATTAATTCAATTTTGAATTGCAAACCTTCCCACATTACTATCTTGGTAATTTCTACCCTAGTTCATCATTCCTGTTGTATTTGCGTATAATTATAATGTTGGCTAAATTTTATTCAAATTAAGAATTTTGTGAATTTCTTGCATTTTAAAATGTAGTTGAGATTATGTACAGTGCCAGTATTTTAATGTTTGTGTGGTGCAAGTGACTGAAAGTTCTGTGGCTTTATTTCCAGTGTGTAAAGAAGGAGGATGGGTTTGGCTATAAAACTCCTTTAAAACGAACATTGGGTGCATCTGGTACACCACAGAGCAAAATCAGAAAAGTAAGTTGATGAATTTTCATTTTCCCTTCTTTTTGAAGAGCAATACTGTCTCTTCATCTGTAATTTTTATTTTTTAAATAGTACTTTGCACAGTGTGTGAAATCAAGACTAAACATGTTTGCTGCCTCTTTGGCATCAAAAGCTACCCTAGCCAACTGTAGTTGTCCCAACACTTGGCCTTTGTTAATTATTCCAAGTAAATGTACCATATTCATGGTGAGGAACTTTTTTAGAAAGCATCCTCCAGTACCTGATGTAAGCTAAGAGGCTTTACGGTGATTTAGACCAGTTGGATGAGTGGGTAAATGCATATAACTTCAGAGAGAAACTGAATACTACAGAATTAATCAAACAATAATAGTTTGAACAAGATTGAGTCTAGAATGAGGAGTCAGTCTGCGGATATGAGGTAGGCCATTTAGGACTGAGATGAGAAGAAATTTCTTCACTCAGGGCAGTTGCTGTCTTTCTGTTTCAGGAACTCAGTAAGAATTTAGCAACACCAATTTTAAATCCAACCGATTTATTTGATAGTAAATTTGCGAGCTTTCGACACTGTCTTTGTCTTTGTCAGGCAAATGCAGTGTTCTGATCTGCAGTAGCACACGCATCAGCACAGACAGTCACAGATTGCTGATTAGAATGCGAATCCTTACATCTAACCTGCTATTCAAGTGTTAAAGTGGCTAACAATGTGTGTGAAGGGAATCCTGAGCATTGGTTAGAGAATTGTGTATTTTCTCCAGACAGCACAGTAAGTGAGGTTTTTTTGCTAACCCAGGCAAGTTACCATCAGACTCACCATGGACTATTCTCCAGAATCAGTTGCATTCTTGGACACACGCATCTCCAAGGACGGTCACCTCAGCACCTCACTGTACCGCAAACCGACAGACAACCTCACAATGCTCCACTTCTCCAGCTTCCACCCTAGACATGTTAAAGAAGCCATTCCCTATGGACAAGCCCTCCGTATACACAGAATTTGCTCAGATGAGGAGGATCGTGACAGACACCTCCAGACGCTGAAGGATGCCCTCGTGAGAACAGGATATGGCGCTCGACTCATCGATCGACAGTTCCGACGTGCCACAGCGATAAACCGCACTGACCTCCTCAGAAGACGAACACGGACACGGTGGACAGAGTACCCTTTGTTGTCCAGTACTTCCCCGGAGCGGAGAAGCTACGACATCTTCTCCAGAGTCTTCAACATATCATTGATGACGATGAACATCTCGCTAGGGCCATCCCCACCCCCCCACTTCTTGCTTTCAGACAACCGCACAACATCAAACAGATCATTGTTCGCAGCAAACTACCCAACCTTCAGGAGAACAGTGACCACAATACCACACAACCCTGCCACAGCAACCTCTGCAAGACATGCCAGATCATAGATGTGGGCGATATCATCAAACGTGAGGATACCATTCACCAGGTACACAGTACATACTCTTGCAACTCGGCCAACGTTGTCTACCTAATATGTTGCAAGAAAGGATGTCCTGAAGCATAGTACATTGGGGAGACCATGCAGACACTACGTCAGATGATGAATGAGCATCGCTCAACAATCACCAGGCAAAACAGTTCCCTTCCTATGGGCGAACACTTCAGCAGTCATGGGCACTCGGCCTCTGACCTGCGGGTAAATGTTCTTCAAGGGGGCCTTCGTGACACACAGCGCAGAGTTGCTGAGCAGAGACTGATGGCCAAGTTCCGCACACGAGGACAGCCTTAATAATGGATCTTGGCTTCATGACACACTATCTGTAACTTGCCTGGGTTAGCAAAAAACCTCACTCACTGTGCTATCTGGAGAAAATACACAATTCTCTAACCAATGCTCAGGATTCCCTTCACACACATTGTTAGCCACTTTAACACTTGAATAGCAGGTTAGATGTAAGGATTCGCATTCTAATCAGCAATCTGTGACTGTGTGCTATTGCAGACCAGAACACTGCATTTGCCTGACGAAGACAGTGTCGAAAGCTCGCAAATTTACTATCAAATAAATCGGTTGGATTTAAAATTGGTATTGCTAAATTTTTACTGAGTTCTTACTACCCCAGTCCAACGCCAGCATCTCTTAAATCATTTCTGTTTCAGAACAGGTGTTCTTAAGTAGATCGTGCATTATAGAGAAGTTGTCCATGGAGAGAGCTCCAAGGATAGATTTTGTCTCAGGATACTGCTTGCAAAAGGGACTTGGGTGTCCTAGTACACTAGTCACTGAAAGCAAGCATGAAGATACAGCAAGCAGTTAGGAAGATTTGCTGGCCTTCATTGCAAGAGGTCTGAATGTAAGCATAGAGGCCACATCTAAAATACTGTATTGTTCCAGTCTCCAAGGACTGTGACGAAGGTTCATCAGATTGATTTTTGGGATAGCAGGATTTAGGAGAGATTGGGTTGATTGAACCTGCACTCACTGGAATAAGTGGATATAATTGAAACAACAGTTTCCTCTGACTGGCGAATCTAGAATGAGGAGTCAGTCTCTGGATACAGTATGCCATTTAGAGCTGAGATGAGGAGAAATTTCGTCAGTCAGGTAGTTGCTGCCTTTCTGTTTCAGAACAGGTATTTTTAAGTAGATCTTGCATTATAGAAAAGTTTGCCATTGTGAGAGCTCCTAGAATAAATGTTAGTCTCAGGATACTGCTTGCAAAAGTGTTTTTTCTCTCCTTGGCTACTTGAGGCTTCAATACCTTGCTGTTGTAAGCTAAGAGCTTCTATTGCAAATGAACCTTATTATTGAGCATGCCAATAGTTTGAACTTTTGAAGACAGATTTAAAAAAAAAAAAATCTGGATCTAGACGAGCCAGTGCTGGGCTATTACACTGCAGTTGAACCAAAATATCCATCTAACCTCTGGTGCGTACGAAAGGTTTAATTATACTAGTTTGAAGAAGAACATAGGAGTTATCTGTGATGTCTTGTCAATACTTTATCTCTGGAATGAACATGCAAAATGTTAAGGGACCATTTTCACATTGCTGTGCTGCATGCAAATTGACTGCAGCATTTTTTTTTTTTACAACAGTGACTAAGTACTTAATTGGCTATAAGGAGTTTTAGGATGTTCTGATTGTGAAAAGCACTACACAAAATGCATTTTTCTTTATTCAGTTAGATATATAAATAACATTATCTCTCCCAGGGGATAATGAATCAAATCAAAATTCTGCAAATGCTGGAAAAATTCATGTCTGGCAGCATCTGTGGAGAAAGAAATGGTTAATATTTGAGTCACTTGGAGTTGATTTTGAGGTAACAAATCTACTATTGAGAACTTTTGTCACTTCTCAACTGTCTGAACAAAACATTTTTAACATTCTTTTGTAGTTAAATGGAAGCTCAAATTTTACATTGAATAGTGGTGGAAGGACTTGTAAACGAACAAGAAAGCCATCTCCTGCAGCTCAGAAGGTCAGTTTTGTGTTACAACATGTACTAGTTATGCATATTTGTACAAGTATCTCTAAATCTAACAATCCAAGCAGGCCTATAAATTGCCAGTTATCCACAAAAGCCGTACAGTGCTTTATCTCAAAATCAAAGTGAATCTTTTGAGATTTAGAACATTTGAAATGAGTTCTGAGTATTTGTGAGAGCAAAAAATTCTGGCAAATTTGCCAATGTCCATGGTCTGTGACTCAAAAGTCATAGACTGTTAGGAGACATTTCTTCACTTAAATTCCTGCTTAACATACTCACCAGTTACAACTTATTGGGTAGGAATATGAGAAATGAACAAAGAACAACACAGCATGGGAAACAGGCCCTTCAGCCCTACAAGCTCATGCCACCCATTTTAACACGGAGTGCCTCATTTCAATCCTTCTACCTATGACTTTTGTCTACATCTCGGACTCCACAATAGAGGGGTCCAAACTTAAAGAATTAGATGTGCACCAGATTAAGGGAAATCCAATTTGGGGACAATTTATTAACACCAATCAGCCTAAAAGCATGTTTTTTGGGGTGTGGAAGGAAACCAAAGCACCTGGAGAAAACCCACACAAGCATAGGGAGATGGTGACTGTCAAAGTTTGCACAGACTCAAGCCGGAGATCTGACCTGGGTCCCTGTAACTGCATAACAAAGTGATAGTCACTGAGCTGTCGTGTTGCCCGTCAATTGGTCCAGTTTAAGCATACACTAGGCAATTCTCGAATCAACATCCAAGAGCAGCTCTCTGGCCAACAAGGCAGTTCATATTGTCTGTGGATATTAAAAAGATACATCAATAAACATACAACAGTTTATACAGACATTAACAGAAGATCCCTAGTAGCTCCAATGTAAGAGACATGTGAGCCATAAAATGTTGGACAGCCCACAAGAACCTATTAATTTCCAGGAACGTCCTGAGGCTCTTAATCCTCAACTAGAACATTCTTCTGTATTCCTCCATCTCTAGTCTGCTCATGTGCCTATCGAGGTAAGCCTTAAACAACCCGAGCACGTCTGCCTCCACCACCGTACTTGACAATGCATTCCAGGCTCCCACAACCCTCTGTGGAAAAACCTCCCTCTAACATCTGAATTATACCTCGCCCTTCTCTCCTTAAGCCCATGATCCCTTGTGATTTTTGCATCCGACCTGGGAAAAAGCTTCCCACTGTTCACTATCTATACCCTTCATAATCTTATGCACCTTTAATCTTATGAAGCTGATATAATCAATGTTTCTATTAATTTTCACAAATTGAGGCAGCAATTTGGTAAAATCTTTAAATCAGTTGTGCTTATCCATTCCTGTTTCCAAGTCTTTTTTCTGCCCCTCTTTGATTTCTACAACCCTTCCCCCCCCCCCCCCCCCCCCCCCCCCCCCCAAAATTTGGTTTGATATTGTCCCCCTACCAAATATCTGCAATCCATATAAGCAACATTGTGCTTGGGGACTTTGAAGATGAACCAACAATACTTGTACTGTAGATTTGCATCATGAACTGGAGGATTTGATTCCAAATCATTCAATACAAGGGAGAAAAAGTTGTCATATACTTTCTGAGCTACTATGCAGTTTTGCCTTCAGTTTCTCCCTTGTGCAAATTGTCTGATCGTAGAATCATGAAGTTTAATGTGGATAAGCATGAGGTTATCTGTTTTGGAGAAAAAATAGAAATGCTAATTTATTACCAAAATGAAAAGTGGATTCAAAATGCATTCTGGCAGAGGGATCTGGGTGCCTATGTTCATGAATTGCAGGAAGTCAGTACGCAGGTTGAGCATGAAATGTTGAGCATTTATTGCAGAAGTTCTGAAGTATAGAAGTAGAAGTGTTGTTACAATTGTGTAGGGTGTTAATGAGACGACATCTGGAGTATTGTGTCCAGTTTTGGTTTCCTTTATTTGAGGAAGGATGTAGTAGCATTGAAGGTAGCTCTGAGGAAGTTCACCAGATTGATTTCCAGGAATGAAATTGTTTATGTATGAGGAGAGAAGCAGTTTGGGCTTGTACTTACTGGAGTTCAGAAGGGTGGGGGAATATAGTATTTCTTTTTATGGGACAATCTTGAACAAGTGGTTATAGGTTGAGAGGCAGTAGATTTTAAACTGAGATAAGGAGGTACTACTACTTGCAGAGGATAATGAATTTGTGGAATATGCTGCCCCTTGACATGGAGCCTGAATCATTGAATGGTTTCAAGAAGGAGATTTGTTCCATATTTCCATGTAGAAATATGTCTTAGGCAGGAGATATGGATTTGAGACCAAAGAGAAATCCGCTAGATCCAACTGAATGGTGAAGGGTTGAATTTGGCTACTTCTCCTAAACCCCATGTGCCTAATCCCTGTGGTGCAGAAGGAGACCATTTGACCCATCCAAGTCTGCACCAAATCTCAGAATATTTTGGCCAGGCCCACTTCCCCTGCCCTATTCCTGTAACCCCACACACTTACCACAGTTAATCCTTCACGTCTTGCAACGCTAATCCATCTAACTGTCACCATCTTGGGACACTAACGAGCAATTTTGCCATGGCCAGGCCACATAACCTTCTGGTTTTTTTGGACTGAGGCACCCAAGGAGAATATCTGTGGAGGTCACCCAAGGCTGGAATTGAACTGAGCTCCCGGGTACTGAGGCAACAGTGCTCGCCACTATGCTGCTGTCAACCTCTAATTGTTAGACCTCTAGCCTTTACAATGGAATGTCTCTACTTTTTTAAAAGTTGACGACAAAAGCAGCCCATGGTCTCTGTCACCACAAGCAAACTTATCCACCCTCTTGCTCAGTGACTCTGCAGATTACAATATTTTTTTACATGCAATTAGGATTTATGAGTCCATCATACTCCAGTTCAAAACACCCATCTTCCTCCTAGTGAAAACATTTCTCAAATCCTTCTGTCATTACATTAAATCCAAGTCCTTGGCTAATGACTGCTTTTCAAAAGGAATTGGTCTTTATCTTGGTCCTCCCAATTTCATACAGCAAATCTCGGCCTTCTCCAATCCAAATAAGATAACCCTAGCCTCTCCAGTCCATACTCCATTTTGGGCAACAAATTCACCTCTTTTGTTCCTGCTCCCACAGCCATCAGTTATAATAACTAGAACTCTGCAGTATTCTCATAGAAAAGTCTTGTGCCTCAGCTAATATCCCATCTTTAACCTCTTTATTTGACAATCCTACAACCTTCTGGCATTTGTAGACATGTGTACAAATTAGTAGCAGGCCATTCAGCCCAGATCTGCTTCCCCATTTGATACAATAACAGCAAATTGTTTGTAATCTCAACTCTACATGCCAGTCAAAGTTCTATCTAACTTGGCGATTTAAAGCTATTCTATACCCTATCTCTACTCCTGAGGAAGCATATTTGACAGACTAACCCTCAGGAAAAGATTTATCATTTACATCTTAAACTGGAGGCCGTCTGTCTTAAAGGGAAATCTTATTTCTGAATTGTTCGTCTCCCCATAAGGGGCATGATCTTGAGGGGACTTGACAATATGGATGCTATGTTTCAATAGGGTCTCCTCTATCTTCTAAGTTCCAATGGGTACTGACCAGCTCTGTTTGACACTTACTCCAGCTAACTTAGGAATCAACCAGTGAACCTTCTCTAAACTAACTCCAACCTTTAAATAAGGAAACCTGTACACGCCACACCAGATGTGGTCTCACTAATGCCCTGTCCAACAATAGCAAATCTTTCTTTTATGTTCCATTTCCCTTCCTAATCACTTGTTATATGGATACTAACTTTGATTCATATACCAGAACATCCAGCTTTCTGTATTGCAGAATTCTGTAATCTCACTTCACTTGAATAATGTTGTTTTTATTTTTCCTGTCAAAGTTCACAGCTTCCTGCATTATACCTCATCTGCAATTTTTTATTTGCTCACTTTGCCAATCTGTATCCTCTTTGACAACTTGTAACTTACTTTCCTACTTTAACATAGCATTTAGTCCCTTCATTCAAGTGATACATTGTTCAAGATCTTGCACTGATCCCTGTGGCACTGCTAGTTTTGCACATCTGAAAATGAATCATGCATCCCTTTCAGCTTTCTGCTGCTAACCAATCCTTTATCCATGCTAATGTTGCCCTCTATACCATAAGCTTTGTGTAGTAATGTTTGGCATCTTATTGTTGTTTTATGGAAGCTAATCTTAAGTTATATTCCGCACCCTTCTTTCTCCCTTATGTACTCTGAATAGTGTTTTATCGTATAGCACAAAACCTTTCACTATCCCAATACATATGGTGATAAATCAATTAAAAACACAACATTTGCATGTTGGTCAAATATGATTTCTGTTTAACAAAGCCAAATTGAATCTGCTATGGTAGCTCATTGCTGGTTTTGTTCAGCTGAGTTGCATCCATTATTTATCAGTCTTTTAGAATCTTTCTTGTATCTAGTGTCTCAACAAAATAATTAAATAAAGGGAAGTTACTATTATTTATACTTCCTACCTTGCACATATGCCTTTATGGAGATTTTTTTCAATTTTGTGACTCATCACCTGATGCTAAGAATTAAAATATTATTACTTGGGAGTGCTGGAATGCTCCAGTGTAGTGACATTGCTGACTGCTCTATGGGTCCTAAGAATACCTCAGTCTTATTATTCATTAACTTTTGGCTTCTTCCACCCATGTACAGAGTATGTAGCAATCCTTTTTAAGATGGATACTGAAAGATGTTTTGACCTTTTTTCTTGTTCATTAGACTACAAATGTGCCCAATTTACCAGGGCTCCCACAAGAAACAAATGCATCATCTATCAGTCAGCAGCCTAATCCATTAAGATGCCTTACTGTAAGCTATTCAGAATTTGCGGTAAGATCTAAGTTTTTAATCTTTTTCTGCTATTGAATCATTCAGTTAACTGCTACAAGTTATTTTCAACTAGATTTGATGGCTTTTAGCACCATAGCATAAACTGCAAAAGTGTTAATCTTCCAAATCTCTAATTTGTTTTACTTCCACTTTTGTTCCAGTTTCCAATATGAATATCTTGCCTTGAGTCATTTCATGAGAGCATTGTGCAGTAAAATAGAGCATCAGGCTATTAGGACAGATGTCCAGAAGCTTGGATGCAGAAGCAGGTTTTCAGGAGCATCTTGAAACAAGAGGTAGTCAAATTTGGAAGGAATTTCAAAGTTAAGGAATTTGACATAGTGGTAATGTCACTGGACTTGTAACCAGAAGCCCAAGTTAATGCTATGAAGATAATGGTTCATATCTCACATGAAGCTGGTAAAGTTTTAAATTTTGAATTTTTAACTTTAGCTTTAGTGGCTAGGCTAGCATTCATTACCCATCCCTAATTGCCCATAGTAATGGTGAGTTGCGCCTTGAATTGCTATGTAATCGGGGAGGTGTTTGAGGATTTTGACCCAGCAACAATGAAAGGAACAGGGTTTCAAGTCAGGATGGTGAGTGACTTGGAGAGAAACTTGCAGATGTTGGTATCCCCATGTATTTGTCCCTATCCTTCTAAATGGTATTGGTTATGTGTTTGCAAAATGCATCTTGTAGATTGTACATGCTGCTGCTGTATGATGGCAGATCAAGCAGACTGCTTTGTCCTGAATAAATGGAGTTGCACTCTAGGCAAGTAGAGTATTCCATCGTACTCTGACATGGCTTTGTAGATGGTGGACAGGTCTTTTCGGAGGTGTTATTCTGCAGGATTCCTAGCCTCTGATCTGCTCTTGTAGCTACACTATTTCACTTGGCCGGTTCAGTTTCTTGTCAGTGGTAACTCCCAGAATGTTAGTGGAGGAATGCTATCAAATGTCAAGAAGAAATGGTCATTGTGTTGGAGATGATCATTGCCAGCCATTTGTGTGGCACGAATGTTATTTGTCAACTCAAACCTGGATAATGTCCAGATCTTGTTGCATTTGGATATGGACTACTTCAGTGTCTGAGGAATTGAGTAATTGACAAACACCTCCACTTCAGACCATATGATGCAAGGAATGTAATTGAAGCAGTTGAAGATGTTTTGAGTCTATGATACTTACCTGAGGAATCCTGCTGTAATGGCCTGGAGCCAAGATGACTGATCTTCAGCCATTCTTTTGTGTGCTAGGAATGAGGCTAGCTAGTAGAAAGTTTCCCCATTTCCACTGTCTCCAGTTTTGCTGGGCCTTTGAAGACACACGTAGTCAAATACAGCCTTGATGTCGAGGGCAATTACACTCTGTCCTCTCTGGTGTTCAGCTTTGTCCATGTTTGCACCTACGCTAAATGAGATGAAGAGCTGGCGACTCTGGCAGATCCCAACCTGCACATCAGTGAGCAGGTTATTGCTTGGCAGGTGCTGCTTGATGGCACTATGACCTACTCCATCACTTGATCAAGAGAATAGGGTGGTAATTGACAATTGTCATCTTGAGTACAGGGCAATTTTCCACATTGCTGGATTGCTAGGTAGACATCAGTATTGCAGCTGTACTGGAACAGGTTTGCAGGAGTGAGGCAAATCCAATCCATTGCAGCAAGTAATGCCATGGAAAAGCAGAATTTTTTAAGGGGGTGAGCTGGAGGAGGACAATTAAGATAGTCTGGTAACAAAGATTGAATGACGTTTTTGGCAGTAGAGGAAGTGAAGTCAAATGAGAGAAGTGGAAATGAGTAGTGTTGATGACTCTACAGATGAAAACAAAAGCTCATTTCAGTGACACCAAGATTGCACTGTAAGAAGTCTCAACACCAGGTTAAAGTCCAACAGATTTATTTGGTGATAAACACCACTCACTTTCAGAATGCTGTTCTTTCGTCAGGTGAGTGGAGAGTTCTGATCACAAATGGGGCATATAAAGGCATACACAGTTTACAGAATATTGGTTTAGAATGCAAGTCTTTACAGCATTTCAAATCAAGATTGCAAACTGACATGCTTTATAGCTGTTGATAGGGAGAAGGATGTATTGGTCTTTCCAATATTTTGGAGAAAATATCTACTTAACTAGCACTGGGCGCCTGATCTAACAAATGAGGAGGTGATGAGGTAGAGTGAAAACTAATATTATGTTTTTGGACACCACCAAGTCACAGCACGTGTGAGAAATACTGGCTGGCAATAAATCCTTGCACTCTCAGGCAAATGTAGGACAAGAAACCAATTTTGCTTATAATGTGATATGAACAGAACCATCTGAATTCTTCTATTTTGTTTGAGTGGATAAAGATGCAGAGACATTGGAGAATGTCTCCAATGCAGCTTGGAAAGTGAACTTGCAGCTTGGACCAGTACCTGGAACTTCGATGTTGTGGCCATTTCAGAGACTTGGGTAGAGCAGGGACAGGAATGGATGTTGCAGGTTCCGGGGTACAAATGCTTTAGTCGGAGTAGAGAAGGAGGTAGAAGGGGGGGAGGAATGGCGTTATTGGTCAAAGACTGTATCACGGTGATAGAAAAGAAGTTTGATGAGGACTTGTCTGTTGAGGTAGTATGGGCTGAGATTAGAAACAGGAGAGGAGAGGTCACCCTGTTGGGAGTCTTTACAGACCTCCTAATAGTTCTAGAGAGGTTGAGGAAAGGATTGCGAAGTCAATTCTGATTAGGAGTGAAAGTAGTAGGGTAATTGTGATGGGGGACTTTAACTTTACTAATATTGATTGGAATAGCTATAGCTCGAGCTCGTTAGAGGGGTCAGTTTTCGTACAGAGTGTGCAGGAAGGTTTTTTGACTCAGTATGTAGAGAGGCCAACTAGAGGTGAGGCTACAATGGATTTGGTGCTGGGCAATGAGCCAGACCAGGTGTTAGGCTTGGAAGTTAGTGAACATTTTGGTGATAGTGACCACAATTCGGTTACGTTCACCTTAGTGATGGATAGGGATAGGCATGAAGCTGGGGGCATTAGTTATAGCTGGGGGAAGGGTAATTATGAGGCCATCAGGAGAGAATTAGGGTGCATAGATTGGACTAGGAAACTACAGGGACTGGAAACATCTGGAATGTGGAGCTTATTCAAGGAGCAGCTGCTGCGAGTCCTTGATAAGTATGTCCCTGTCAGGCAGGGAGGAAATGGACGAGTAAGAGAGCCCTGGTGTACGAAAAAAGTTGATTTGCTGGTTAAGAAGAAAAAGGAGGCTTATGTCAGGATGAGGCTTGAAGGCTCAGTGCAATGGATAGCTATAGATTAGCCAGGAAGGAGGTAAAAAGTGAATTGAGGAGAGCTAAGAGGGGACACGAAGATGTTGGCTGATAGGATTCTCCTTAATCCTAAAGCTTTCTTTCAATATGTTAAGAATAGAAGATTGGTTAGGGCAAGATTAGGGCCAGTCATAGACAGCAGTGGGAAGTTGTGCGTGGAGCCTGAAGAGATTGGTGAGGCACTGAATAAATATTTCTCTTTGGTATTCACGCAGAGTGCTGGAAATGTAGCTGTGGAGAGTACTGAGGTACAGGGTTGCAAATTGGGGAGTATTGTAGTAGATAAGGAGGATGTGTTAGAAATTCTCGAGGGTTTGAAGTTGGATAAGTCCCCTGGGCCGGACGGGATTTACCCTAGGAATCTCTGGGAGGCAAGAGAGGAGATTGCAGAGCCTCTGGCTCTGATCTTCAGGTCCTCGTTGGTTACGGGTGTGGTTCCGGAGGACTGGAGGATAGCGAATGTGGTCCCATTGTTCAAGAAGGGGAAGAGAGACCTTCCAGGGAATTATAGGCCAGTGAGTCTTACTTCTGTTGTGGGCAAGGTATTGAAGAGAATTATTAGGGATAGGATTTATAGTTATTTAGAGAGAAATGAATTGATTGGGGATAGTCAGCATGGTTTCGTGAAGGGTAGGTCATGCCTTACTAACCTCATTGAGGTTTTTGAGAAAGTGACCAGAGAGGTGGATGGGGGTAAGGCGGTTGATGTAGTATATATGGACTTTAGTAAGGCGTTTGATAAGGTGGCCCATGGAAGACTTCTGCAGAAAATGCAGATGTATGGGACAGAGGGTGATTTAGCTAATTGGATGAGGAATTGGCTAGCAGATAGAAGACAGAGGGTGGTGGTTGATGGGAGATATTCATCGTAGAGTTCGGTGACAAGTGGTGTGCCTCAGGGGTCTGTTTTGGGGCCCCTGCTGTTTGTAATTTTTATAAATGATCTGGATGAGGGTATTGAGGGATGGATCAGTAAATGTGCAGATGACACTAAAGTCGGTGGAGTGGTAGATAGTGAAGAGGGGTGTTATAGTTTACAGAGTGACTTGGACAAGTTGCAGAGCTGGGCCGAGAGGTGAGCAAATGGAGTTTAATGTGGACAAGTGTGAGGTAATGCACTTTGGCAGGAACAATAAATGTGTAGAGTATAGGGCTAATGGTAGGGCTCTTAATAGTGTTGAGGACAGAAGGATCTTGGTGTATGTGTCAATAGATCCCTGAAAGTAGGCAGTCAAGTGGATAAAGTTGTTAAGAAGGCTTATGGAGTCTTAGCTTTTATTGGTAGGGGGATTGAATTTAGGAGACGCAGCATCATGTTGCAGCTGTACAAAACTCTAGTGCGGCCGCACTTGGAGTATTGTGTGCAGTTCTGGTCGCCACATTATAAGAAAGATGTGGAGGCATTGGAGAGGCTACAGAGGAGGTTTACCAGGATGTTGCCTGGTATGGAGGGCAGGTCCTATGAAGAGAGGTTGAAGGATTTGAGGTTGTTTTCGTTAGAAAGGAGGCGGCTAAGAGGGGATCTTATTGAAGCATATAAGATGATTAGAGGTTTAGATAGGGTGGACAGTGATAGCCTTTTTTCTAGGATGGAGAAAGCTAGCACGAGGGGACACAGCTTGAAATTAAGGGGTGATAGTTATAGGACGGATATCAGAGGCAGGTTCTTTACCCAAAGGGTGGTTCGGGAGTGGAATGCCCTGCCTGCAGCAGTTGTAGATGCGCCAAGTTTGGTGGCGTTTAAGAGGTTAGTTGATAAGTATATAGAAGAGAAGGGAATGGTTTAGTTTGGAGGGGCATTGCTTTTTATTTTGGTCGGCACAACATCGAAGGCCGAAGGGCCTGTTCTGTGCTGTATTGTTCTATGTTCTATGTTCTAATGCTATAGTCCATTATCAAAAGCAGCAGATTGGTTGTGAAGTGACAGGAGGGATAGTTTACAATCACATGGAATGTCATTTGTGACTAAGCATTTCAATATGGATCTTTGGGAACAAAGGTATGTAATACATTCAGTACTTTGGGAAGAGTGGGAGCTTTGAGATGAAGTGGTGCCTTTTTTGAGGGTGGTGGATTTCTAGATTTGAGGGGAGGGACAGTACATGAATAATTAACATGGGAACCTGGGTGATCATCTGTTTGAGAATTGGGTTGAGGGAGCAGGAAGTGATCCTTGAAGACCAGATGAGCTTGTGGGCATGAGACAATAAACTAGAAAAATATGCAAAGATACAGCAGAGAGGGCTTAACTTGGTAAGCTCATGAAAGGGCTGCATGTGGCAGAAACAGCGGAGCAGATGTCCACAAATCTTCTGATTTGAGAATTGATGGAGACCAGTGAGGATCAAGATTGATCCTCAAATGGATAAGTCCAGTTTTATCTGTGCATTTCATGATTCAAAATAGTGAATTTTAACAGAATGCAGCTGTATTGGGTATTATTATCAGATCTGATAGTGAATTGCTAAACCACCAATTCAATTCATGTCTGTTCTGGAATCAGAACATATGATCAAAGAGGAGGAGTAGATGCCTCAAGCCTGCTTTTCCATTCACTATCATGGCTGACCTAATAAGCAGGAGGTTGATCACCTCTTGCTTATCAAAATCTATACACCGTTCAAAAATAGTCAGACTCTGCTTCTGCCACCTTTTCATGAAAAGTGAAAATATCTTTGTCTCCATTTTAAACGGGTGACCTCTGTTCTAGATTCTCCCATAACAGGAAACATCCTCTCCACTTTCACCCTGTCAAGACCCCTGAGCATCTTGAAGTTTTCGATCAAGTCTCTTCCTTGCCCTTCTAAATTCCAGAGGCTCCAAACTTTCCTCAACATCCCACCCATTCTAGGCATTAGTTTGGTGAACTGCTGAGCTGCTCACAAATAAGGTAACCAATAATGTACATTGTTCCAAATGTAGTCTTATTAGAGCCCTGTACAACTGAAGCATAACCTCACTACTTTTGTATTCAATTCCTCTTGTATCAGGTTTCCTAATTGTCATACCTACATACTAGCTTTTTGTAATCTTGCACTAGGGCACGCTGATCCCTCTGCATTTGAGCTCTAGGAATCACCGTATAGGTAATAAATTCATAATGGATAATTCACATTTTCTCCCATTTGCCAGATCTCTTGTAACCTCTTCTCTCTTGCTTTCCTGCCTAGTTTAGCTGTTTGCCAGTTTATCAGCCATTCCTTCATCCAAGTCATTTATATAATGACATCTGCAGGAGGTGCATCCAACTGCAGCTCCTAACAAACCAAGTAAGGGAACTGGAGCAGGAGCTGGATGATCTCTGGATCATTCGGGAGAATAAGGAGTTTATAGATAGTAGCTTCAGGGAAGTTGTTATGCCAAAGGCACAGAGCATAGGAAATTGGGTTACCATCAGGTGAGGAAAGAGCAGGCAGAGCAGGGTGCCCCTGTGGCTATTCCTCTCCACAGCAGGTATACCAATTTGGATACTGTTATGAAGGATGCCTTACCTGGGACAAGCTGCGGCAGCTGGATCTCTGGCATTGAGTTTGGTTCTGCAGCACAGAAGGGAGGACGGAAGAGCGGTAGTGATAGGGGACTCAGTAGTCAGAGTACAGACAGGAGGTTCAGTGGTTGTGATAGAGATTCTTGGATGGTTTGTGCCTCCCAGATGCCAGGGTCAGGAATATCTCTGATCATGTGCACAGCATTTTGAAGTGGAAGGGTGATCAGCCAGATGTTATAGTACACATCGGTACCAATGACGTAGGAAGGAAGAGTGAAGAGAGCCTGAAGAGTGAGTATAGAGAGCTAGGTAGGAAGTCAAAAAGCAGGACCCTGAGGATAGTAATCCCAGGATTGCTATCAGTGCCACATGCCAGTGAGGGTAAGAATAACTGAAAAAAGACCAAATTTGAAGAAATGAGAGGATCTAAAGTGTGGATTGGGACAGGCAAGGATGATTGGTAAGTGGGAGACCTTCAAAGGAGAAATTGAGAGTGCAGAGTTTATGTTCCTGTCAGAATTAAAGGCAAAATGAATAAGAATAAGGAACCTTGGTTCTTGAGGGATATTGGAATTCTGATTTTAAAAAAAAAAGGAGAGATTAAAGGCAGCAGGGAACAAATAAGATGCTTGAGGAGTATAAAAAGTGCAAGAAACTAATTAAAGAAATCAGGAGGGCTAAAAGAAGACATGAGCTTGCTTTGGCAGTCAAGGCGAAGGATTATCCTAAGAACAAAAGGATAGTAAGGGATAAAATTGGTCCTCCTTGAAGATCAGTAGTCAGCTATGTATGAACCCAAAAGAAGTGGGAGAAAAGTTAAGTTTTTTGCATCCGTATTTACTAAGGAAACTAGCATGGAATCTATGGAAATAACGCAAACAAGTAGAAAGATCATAGAACCTATAAAGATTAAAGGGGAGAAGGTGCTTGCTGTCTTGAGGCAAGTCAGAGCAGATTAATCCTCAGGACTGGACAGGGTATTCCTTCGACCTTGAAGGAGACTTTGAAATTGCAGGGGCCCTGGCAGATGTGTTTAAAATGTCAATGTCCATGGGTGAGGTGCCGGATGATTGGAGGATAGCTCGTTGTTCTCTTGCTTTTAAAAAAGGCTCAAAGTAATCCAGAAAATTATAGGCTAAGTTTGACATCAATAGTAGGTAAATTATTGGAAGGAGTACTAAGAGAATCTACAATTATTTGGATGGACAGGGGCATATTAGGGAGAGTCAACATGGTTTTGTGTGTGGTAGATCATGTTTAACCAATCAGTTTTTTCGAGGAGGTTACCAGGAAAGTGGATGACGGGAAGACATTGGATGTTGTCTATATGCACTTCAGTAAGGCCTTTGACAAGGTCCCACATGGGCATTTAGTTAGGTTCAGTTGCTAGGTATGCATGGAGAAGTAGCAAATTGGATCAGACATTGGCTGAATGAAAGAAGCCACACAGTAACAATGGAGGATTGCTTCTGAGTGGAGACCTGTGACTAGTGGTGTGCCACAGGGATCAGTGCTGGGTCTGTTGTTTGCCATCTATATCAATGATTTGGATGACAATATGGTAAATTGGATCAGTAAATTTGCTATTGATACAAAGATTGAAGTGTAGTGGGCAGTGAAGAAGGTTTTCAAAGTTGCAGAGGCTAGAAAAATGGGCTGAAAAATGAGAGTTTAATGCAGATAAGTGAAGTATTGCACTTTTGGAAAGACAAATCAAGGTAGAACATACAAGATAAATTGTAGAACACTGAAGAGTGCAGCAGAACAGGGATCTGGGAATACAGGTACATAATTCCCTAAAAAATCAGTTTTGAGTATGAGTTGGAATATTATGGTGAGGATGTATATGACATTAATGAGGCCAAATTTAGAGTATTGTGTGCAGTTTTGCTCATCTAATTAGAGGAAGGATATTAATAAAGTTGAAAGAGTGCAGAGAAAGTTTACAAGGATGTTGCCGGGACTTGAACTGAGTTGCAGAGAAAGATTGAATAGATTAGGACTTTATTTCCTGGAGTGTAGAAGAAATGAGGGGAGATTTGATAGAGATGCATAAAATTATGATGGGTATAGATAGACTGAATGCAAGCAGGCTTTTTTCACTGAGGCTAGGGGAGAAAAAGCTAGAGGACATGGGTTAAGGATGGAGGGGGAAATGTTTAAAGGAAATATTTCATGGGGCTTCTTCATACAGAGTAGTGGGAGTGTGGAATGAGCTGCCAGGTGAATTGGTGAAAGTGGGCTCACTTTAACGTTTTAAGAAAGACTTGGACAGATACATGGATGAGAGGCGTGTAGAGGAATGTGATCCAGGTGCAGGTCAGTGGGACTAGACCGAAAAATGGTTCAGCACAGCCAAGAAGGACCAAAAAGGCCTATTTCTGTGCTGCCATGTTCTATGGTTCTATAAATTGTAAACAGCTGAGGTCCTAGCACTGATCCCTGTGGCACATTACTTGTGATGTAGAGATGCCGGCGTTGGACTGGGGTAAACTCAGTAAAGTTTCACAACACCAATTTTAAATCCAACCAATTTATTTGATAGTAAATTTGCGAGCTTTTGACACTATGGCCTTCGTCAGGCAAATGCAGTGTTCTGGTCTGCAATAGCACTCATACCAACACAGACAGTCACAGATTGCTGATTAGAATGCAAATCCTTACATCTAACCTGCTATTCAAGTGTTAAAGTGGCTAACAATGTGTGTGAAGGGAATCCTGAGCATTGGTTAGAGAATTGTGTATTTTCTCCAGACAGCACAGTAAGTGAGGTTTTTTGCTAACCCAGGCAAGTTACGGGGGTTACAGATAGTGTGTCATGAAGCCAAGATCCCTATTAAGACCGTCCTCGTGTGTGGAACTTGGCTATCAGTCTCTGCTCAGCAACTTTGCGCTGTTGTGTGTCCCGGAGGCCCCCTTGAAGAACATTTACCTGCAGGTCAGAAGCCGAATGCCCATGACTGCTGAAGTGTTCACCCACTGGAAGGGAACTGTTTTGCCTGGTGATTGTTGAGTGATGCTCATTCATCCGCTGTCGTAGTGTCTGCATGGTCTCCCCAATGTACCATGCTTCGGGACATCCTTTCTTGCAACGTATTAGGTAGACAACGTTGGCCGAGTTGCAAGAGTATGTACTGTGTACCTGGTGAATGGTATCCTCACGTTTGATGTTGTCCATGTCTAGATCTGTCATATCTTGTAGAGGTTGCTGTGGCAGGGTTGTGTGATATTGTGGTCACTGTTCTCCTGAAGGTTGGGTAGTTTGCGAACAATGATCTGTTTGAGGTTGTGCGGTTGTCTGAAAGCAAGAAGTCAGGGAGTGGGAATGGCCCTAGGGAGATGTTCATCGTCATCAGTGATATGTTGAAGACTCCGGAGAAGATGTCGTAGCTTCTCCGCTCCAGGGAAGTACTGGACAACAAAGGGTACTCTGTCCACCGTGTCCCGTGTTCGTCTTCTGAGGAGGTCAGTGCGGTTTATCGCTGTGGCATGTCAGAACTGTCGATCGATGAGTTGAGCGCCATATTAGTAGATACGTTTATGGACGAAAAGGGAATGGTTTAGGTTGTAGGGTCATTGCTTTTTCCTAATTGGTCGGTGCAACATCGAAGGCCGAAGGGCCTGTTCTGCACTGTAATGTTCTGTGTTCTATATCCTGTTCTCAGGAGGGCATCCTTCAGCGTCTGGAGGTGTCTGTCACAATCCTCCTCCTCTGAGCAAATTCTGTGTATACGGAGGGCTTGTCCATAGGGAATGGCTTCTTTAACGTGTCTAGGGTGGAAGCTGGAGAAGTGGAGCATTGTGAGGTTGTCTGTCGGTTTGCGGTACAGAGGTGCTGAGGTGACCGTCCTTGATGGAGATGCGTGTGTCCAAGAATGCAACTGATTCTGGAGAATAGTCCATGGTGAGTCTGATGGTGGGATGGAACAATCATTGAAACAACTGTATGATGATATCAACAAGTTCCATCCCACCATCAGACTCACCATGGACTAATCTCCAGAATCAGTTGCATTCTTGGACACACGCATATCCATCACGCGTATCACCTCAGCACCTCACTGTACCGAAAACCGACAGACAACCTCACAATGCTCCACTTCTCCAGCTTCCACTGTAGACACGTTAAAGGAGCCATTCCCTATGGACAAGCCCTCCGTATACACAGAATTTGCTCAGATGAGGAGGATCGTGACAGACACCTCCAGACGCTGAAGGATGCCCTCCTGAGAACAGGATATGGCGCTCGACTCATCGATAAACCACACTGACCACCTCAGAAGACGAACACGGGACACGGTGGACAGAGTACCCTTTGTCCAGTACTTCCCCAGAGCGGAGAAGCTACGACATCTTCTCCGGAGTCTTCAACATATCATTGATGACGATGAACATCACGCTAGGGCCATCCCCACTACTTGCTTTCAGACAACCGCACAACCTCAAACAGATCATTGTTTGCAGCAAACTACCCAACCTTCAGGAGAACAGTGACCACAATACCACACAACCCTGCCACAGCAACCTCTACGAGACATGCCAGATCGTAGACATGGACGACATCATCAAACGTGAGGATACCATTCACCAGGTACATGGTACATACTCTTGCAACTCAGCCAACGTTGTCTACCTAATACGTTGCAAGAAAGGATGTCCCGAAGCATGGTACATTGAGGAGACCATGCAGACACTACGACAGCGGATGAATGAGCATCGCTCAACAATCACCAGGCAAAACAGTTCCCTTCTTGTGGGCGAACACTTCAGCAGTCATGGGCATTCGGCCTTCGACCTGCGGGTAAATGTTCTTCAAGGGGGCCTCCGGGACACACAACAGCGCAGAGTTGCTGAGCAGAGACTGATAGCCAAGTTCCGCACACATGAGGACGGTCTTAATAGGGGTCTTGGCTTCATGACACACTATCTGTAACCTGTCTGGGTTAGCAAAAAACCCCACTAACTGTGCTGTCTGGAGAAAATACACAATTCTCTAACCAATGCTCAGGATTCCCTTCACACACATTGTTAACCACTTTAACACTTGAATAGCAGGTTAGATGTAAGGATTTGCATTCTAATCAGCAAACTATGACTGTCTGTGTTGGTATGAGTGCTATTGCAGACCAGAACACTGCATTTGCCTGACGAAGGCTATAGTGTCGAAAGCTTGCGAATTTACTAAGAAATAAATTGGTTGGATTTAAAATTGGTGCACGTTACTTGTGCCAACTGTATTGTGGAGTCTATTTTACAGACAGAGGCTCTTTACCCTATTGTGTCTCCACTGCCGTCTGACACAGCATCTCCACCATGGCGTATCCTCATAACTCCATGTATTTGCCCTGCTAATTCACCTATACTGCACATCTTGTGTCATTGAGGGACAATTTAGCAGAGCCAACCCATATGCACGTATTTCGACTGGGATGAAATCAGAGTACCCAGAGAGAGCCCATGCAGACGTGGAGATTGTGTGCAAACTCCACATGGACTTAAAGGCTGTAATTGAACCTGGGTCACTGAGGTAGCACCATGCCATGGATGGAAATGGGGGCCACATCTGCACAAGAGTGAGTAATGTTTTTACTAAGCATTAAAGTGGAAGTGGGGGTATATGTTTTTTGAGGAATTGGGTGACTGGAAAAATGATAAATGGAGACCAAAGGCTAGACAGATGGGAGGTGGTGTTTGGATGTAGCCTTATTGTAATTGATGGACAAATGTAGCAAAAGTGAACTGGAGCACTTGTTACTGTATGCAAGATGAGCAGTCAAGATGGTAGGAAACAGTAGATTGGTGACCACAATTCCTGCACTAAACCTAGATATCCCAGCATGGCAAGCTGTGAAATTGGGTTGAACATTTTGTAGTGATCATGGTTGTCACATTATTAATTAAACCCATTGTCCTTGGAAAAAATACTGTTCAGATTTTGGTAAATCTGATCTGTACCCTTAAGACCAATATTTATCATGATTTTGGTATTTGAAATTGGCCATAATCTCCTGATTCAGAGTTATCTTACCTGTTAGTTTCCAATTATCTAAGTTGCTTGTTTCTTTTGGCTGCTTCTGCCTATGAATTCATCTTCTGATTCGTGTAAATGGGCACCTAAATTTCCTCCTTTCACCTTCAAGCATTTTTTTTTTGCGTAACTTCAAAATTCAGATATATATTCAATTGTCAGTATTTATGGAGCCAAAAATGTTATTGGCAACAAAGGAGTACATGTGTAATGCAGCAGTTTGTTTTGGAATCAGATGCTATAGTAACTTTGCAAATATTTAGCCACTTTAGGGCAATTAATACTAATGGATAATTTGGCCAGCACCTGTGCAATAACCTATCCTGTAGAACTGATGCCATTCTAGATATTATTTGGCCCACTTCCCCCTTGCAACTAATTTGTATTCTGGTCTTTAAAATGCAGTGAACCATGTGTGATCTTAATGTTGGTAAAGTCCTTTAAGCACTTCCAATCTTGAATTTCGTCAATACATTCGTAATTCTGCCCTCTGATTTGTTTTGGTTTTCTAAATGTAATTGTAAATGCTACTTTGATTTCATTCTGTGTAACTGTTTTAACCATCTTTGTCCAAGTTAAATATCATATGCACTTCCATACATTGTTTGTACAAATGTTCAGGGGACAGTAGAAGTCTGACTGTTAAAGTCAAACGAGACAATTCTCTGAATCAGAGTGGTTGTTTCCAACGTATGTACATGTTCTCTTGCCTGCAAAGAATGGGTTTCTGTATATGTAGCTGCAAGAGCCCAATTGAATCTTCAATTCGTGTTTGTAATTAGTGCAATCGACTATTTAACAAATGTTGTCCAACAAGTAGTAACCAACGTTAGAAATGATTCTGTCTTGCAACAGGCAAGGTAGTAACCATACTCACCAGCCTGTGCTTACAAGCTGCTGAAAGATATGCATGTCAATTGTTTCAAGCACTTTGGGATGTTTGGCCAATGTGCCTAACATCATTCTGGCACTGAAATTCATATACCCCATTACTCATCTGCATGATGTGTAGGATATCTTTTGGCTTGATATTAGAGGCAAATGTCACATTTATTGCATCATTTGGTAACAGTATAAACTAACTTTTTGAAGGAAGGATGAGGTTGACAGAGCACTTTATTTTAAAAGAACCAAAAGTGATGGCCATCAGCTTATTAATGAGAGAGAATAATGCAAAGCAACAATTAATTTGATGTTCCCCATTGGCACACTTTGCCAATCAGATCCAAATTCTGTTTGAGGTTGCCATTAAGACTCTGAAAACATATGGAACTGAAGGAATATATAGATGACCAGAAAAGAGAGCCTGTGGTAGGTGTTAGTAGAGAACTCTGGCAAATTTGTCCACTGTAAAAAGTCTTGACAACACCAAATTTAGAGATCACGGACTCGCTCAGGTCAACCTATAACACAGACTACGCTGAGAGATTTTGCTGTTGCACCTCTCTCACACTCCTCAACCAGTTCGTACACCAGCTTTTACAAGCAAATGCTGCACTTAAAGCTGGTGTTGTCAGACTTCTTACTGTGTTTACTCCAGTCCAATGCAGCATCTCCACATCATGACTACTGTCAAATTTGTCCACTGGCAACTGTCCCATAGTAAATTTGTGCATGATGCAAGTAAATTATTCCATGCATTCTTGGATTCAAATGCAGCAAACATATCTATTTTCTATTAAAGTTGTGTTTTTGTGAAATCCAACAAACATTTCCACAGCTGTGCTTCAGCTAGTCTGTGCTTGCTCATCACTTTGAGTAAGCCATTCAATTATAATCATGACCAATTGTCCACTTCAATGTCTCTTTCCTATCTATCCTCATCTTTGGTATTTGGAAGTTAATCAGTCTTTGCTTGTGACTGCACTTCCACACCCTTTGGAGTCGAATTGCAAAGATTCACAACGCTGAAGTTTTTAAAAAAATCTCCATTTGTCTAATCCCAAGTGGCTTCCTCCTTGTTGGAAATTGTTCACTTGTTCTAGACACTATAACCCAGGACCAGCATCTTGTCTGCATCTGCTCTGTCTATCTGTTGAAGTATCTTCCATGCATTCACCATCTCATTCCTATGGATACAAGCCAAGTTTCCCCATCTCTTAGGGTAGTCCTGCCATCCCATGAATTAGTCAGCCTTCATTGCAACCCCTCTATGGTAATATTCTTCCTCTGGTAAGGAGACCAAACTGAGCACAGTACCATCCACTATAACAAAGTTATATCCAATTGAAGCAAGGATTTTACTATTCCTGTAATCAAATCCCCTTTATGATAAAGACCTAGCCTTCCTAATTGTTTGCTGCACCTGCATGTTGGTTTTCAATAGCTTGTTAAGACAGCCAGGTCCTTTTGTACATCTTCACTTGATCTTTTTACCACTACTCTCCTACCATTGTAGATAACTTCCCACTTTTCCACATTATATTCCACCCAACAGACTTGAGCAGAATTCTAGCTCCTGGAGGAAAAGCAGGGTCAGAAGTTGACTGATGGGAGAATAATAATTACTTTGTAATGGAATTTCCTAGGGGTCAGATATGTGACCCTTGTTCTTCCTGATGTATCTTAATGAACAGAAGCATGCAGGGCATGATTTCAAAATTTGCAGATGGATACAAAGATTGGAAATGTTAACTGAGGACATGGGCAGAAAAGTGGTGGATTTGATGTAGAGAAGTGAGGTGATTCATTTTGGCAGGAAGAATTTGGAGAAGCAGGTATAAATTTAAAAGATACTGCAAGAACAAACGGACCTGTCCATAAGTCAAAGTGACAGAATATATGATAGCAGTTAATGCATATGGTATTCTAGGTTTCACTAATGGAAGCATTGAGCCTAAGGGTAAGGAAGTCATATGTCTTAAGTTCAATTAAATGTATGTCATATGGAGTACTGCATCCAGTTCTAAGCACCATGTAGATAGGCCAACTAGAGGTGAGGCTACATTGGATTTGGTGCTGGGCAATGAGCCAGACCAGGTGTTAGACTTGGAAGTTGGTGAACATTTTGGTGATAGTGACCGCAATTCGGTTACGTTCACCTTAGTGATGGATAGGGATAGGCATGAAGCTGGGGGCACTAGTTATAGCTGGGGGAATGGTAATTATAAGGCCATAAGGAGGGAATTAAGGTGCATAGGTTGGACTAGGAAACTATAGGGAATGGGCACATCTGAAATGTGGAGCTTATTCAAGGAGCAGCTGCTGCGAGTCCTTGATAAGTGTGTCCCTGTCAGGCAAGGAGGAAATGGTCGAGTAAGGGAACCATGGTGTACTAAAAAAGTTAATTCGCTGGTTAAAAGGAAAAAGGAGGCTTATGTCAGGATGAGGCTTGAAGGCTCAGTTAGTGCAATGGATAGCTATAGATTAGCCAGGAGGGAGCTAAAGAGTGAGTTGAGGAGAGCTAAAAGGGGACACGAGAAGACTTTGGCTGATAGGATCAAGGAGAATCCTAAAGCTTTCTTTAGATATGTTAAGAATAGAAGATTGGACAATTAGGGCCAGTCATGGACAGCAGTGGGAAGTTGTGCGTGGAGCCTGAAGAGATTGGAGAGGCACTGAACAAATATTTCTCTTCGGTATTCACGCAGGGAGATGTAAATGTAGTTGTGGAGAACACTGGGATACAGGGTTGCAAACTGGAAAGTACTGAAGTAGATAAGGAGGATGTGCTAGATATTCTTGAGGGTTTGAAGTTGGATAAGTCCCCTGGGCCAGATGGGATTTACCCTAGGATTCTCTGGGAGGTGAGAGAGGAGATTGCAGAGCCTCTGGCTCTGATCTTCAGGTCGTCGTTTGTTATGGGTATAGTGCCGGATGACTGGAGGATAGCGAATGTGGTCCCATTGTTCAAGAAGGCGAAGAGAGACTTTCCGGGGAATTATAGGCCAGTGAGTCTTACGTTGTTGTGGGCAAAGTATTGGAGAGAATTATTAGGGATAGGATTTATAGTTTAGAGAGAAATGAATTGATTGGGGATAGTCAGCATGGTTTTGTGAAGGGTAGGTCGTGCCTTACTAACCTTATTGAGTTTTTTGAAAAAGTGATCAAAGAGGTGGATGGGGATAAGGCAGTTGATGTGGTATATATGGACTTTAGTAAGGCATTCGATAAGGTGGCACATGGAAGGCTTCTGCAGAAAATGCAGATGTATGGGATTGAGGGTGATTTGGCTAATTGGATTAGGAATTGGCTGGCAGATACAAGAGAGGGTGGTGGTTGATGGGAGATATTCATCGTGGAGTTCGGTTACAAGTGGTGTACCTCATGGATCTGTTTTGGGGCCCCTGCTGTTTGTAATTTTTATAAATGATCTGGATGAGGGTATTGAAGGATGGATTAGTAAATTTGCGGATGACACTAAAGTCGGAGGAGTGGTAGATAGTGAAGAGGGGTGTTATAGTTTGCAGAAAGACTTGGACAAGTTGCAGAGCTGGGCCGAGAGGTGGCAAATGGAGTTTAATGTGGAAAAGTGTGAGGTAATTCACTTTGGCAGGAATAACAAATGTGTAGAGTATAGGGCTAATGGTAGGACTCTTAATAGTGTTGATGAACAGAGGGATCTTGGTGTATATGTGCATAGATCCCTGAAAGTTGGCAATCAAGTCGATAAGGTTGTTAAGAAGACATATGGAGTCTTAGCTTTTATTGGTAGGGGGATTGAATTTTGGAGCCGCGATGTCATGTTGCAACTGTACAAAACTCTAGTGCGGCCGCACTTGGAGTATTGTGTACTTCTGGTCCCCGCATTATAAGAAAGATGTGGAGGCATTGGAGAGGGTACAGAGGAGGTTTACCAGGATGTTGCCTGGTATGGAAGACAGGTCTTATGAAGAGAGGCTGAGAGATTAGAGGTTGTTTTTGTTAGAAAGAAGGCGGCTAAGAGGAGACCTTATTGAAACATATAAGATGATTAGAGGTTTAGATAGGGTGGACAGTGATATCCTTTTTCCTAGGATGGAGAAAGCTAGCACGAGGGGACATAGCTTTAAATTAAGGGGTGGTGGTTTTAGGACGGATGTCAGGTAGGTTCTTTACCCAAAGGGTGGTAAGGGTATGGAATACCTTGCCTGCGTCAGTTGTAGATGCACCAAGTTTGGCGTTTAAGAGGTTAGTAGACAAGTTTATGGATGAAAGGGGAATGGTTTAGGTTAGAGGATCACTGCTTGTTCCTAATTGGTCGGCGCAACATCGAAGGCTGAAGGGCCTGTTCTGCGCTTCTATGTTCTATGCCACCCACCCCAGAACTGGTCCAATGTTGCCAATCTGATATCCTTCTGTACACTAGTTCTGCACTTATGTCCAACTGTTCTTCTGTTCCTATGCTCGCTAGTAATTGACACTTTACTGCTTTTGGTGTTTTGCTTTTTAATTTTCTTAACTCTTAAAATCTGCTTTCATAGGTCATCCTCATTCCTATCTGGTGGTACTGATTATGGACAACCTCCAGCTGTTCACCTTTGAAGTATATTCAGCTGGAGGTTGTGGTCCATAATCAGTACCACCAGATAGGAACGAGGATGACTTATGAAAGCAGACTTGTCTGGTAACATTGGCAACACCATCCAGATTCATGTTTATTACAAAAATGCCTGTCTGATTTCAATTGGCACTCTTCCAATTTCTTCCTCCAGACTCATGCTGTTAGACTTTGCCACACTTCCCTGAGGAGCCATTGAACTCCAGTATGAAATGGAAAACCAATTAAGACAGATTGATGTTGAATTCCTATACAACCTGCCTGTCTGATCCTAATCTGTGACTACTTCCCTTTTTTCTTAAAAATTATAAATTATTGTTCCTTTCTCATTATTCCTGTGACTTGCCCCGACAAATGCACAACAAAAAGATGGACAAACTGCTACTTTTCACTAATATTCTACTACCAAATTACTATTTGTTTTTGTCCTGCTTTATGTACCATCTAGGAATTGGAACCTTCTTACCCCAAACAAACAAAAATTAGTCGTTTTGGTTTTAAACTATCCTTGCAAGCTTCCAGTGTTGAACTGCCCCATTCAGTAACTCATTTTGGAAGAGAGGTTTTCAGCCTAACTGATCCCTGCCCAATATTTTGGGGCAATAGCATCTCTTTGCAATTGGCTTGTGCCAATTCTGGCCCCTGACCAATCCATTTTCACATGTCTGGTTTTGTTTCCTTTAATTTGCTCAGTAAGCAATTGACCCTACTTCTCCTACCTGCTACCATTGATATCGTATGATTTATTATTGTCACAAAGTGGTGTTTCTTGTATGCTATTCAGATAAAATACACCATTCATTAAGAAGGAAATGAGAGAGTTCAGAATGTACTATTAATCATAAGTAGGGTGTAGAGGATGATCAACTTAATGCAAGGTAAGTCCATTCAAAAGTCTGACAGCAGCAGGGAAGAATCTATTCTTGAGTGAGTTGGTACGTGACCTCAGATTTGTGCATCTTTTCCTGAAGGAAGAAGGTGGAAGAGAGAATGTCCAGCATGTTCTCCTTTACGCTTCCTGAACTCGATGACAATCTCCTTCATTTTGTTGACATTGAGGGAGATTCTTGTTGCCGTGCCAGTTCATCAGATTCTCTCTCATCCCTGTACTATCTTGTCATTGTTTGAGATCAATCCACTACAGTAGTGTCATCAGCAAAATTGAACATTGAGTTGGAGGGGCATTTTGCTACAGTCTTGGGTATATAAGGAGCATAGGGGACTGAGAACACAACTTTATGGGGCACTGGTTTTGAGGACGATTGTGGAGGTGATATTGTCTATCCTTACTGATTGTGGTTTGTGAGTTAGGAAGTTCAGGATCCAGTTGCAAATGGAAGTGCTGAGGCCCAGGCCACAGAGTTTGGAGATGAGTTTTGTGAGGATAATGTGTTAAAGGCTGAGCTGTAGACAATACATAGGTGTTCTTGTTGTTTAGGTGTTCCAGGGTTAAGTGCAAGGCCAAGGAAATGGTATCTGCTGTGGACATGTTGCAATGGTAGGCAAATTTTAGTGGGCTCAGATAGTCCAGGAGGCTGGAATTGATTTGTGTCATGACTATTCTTTCAAAGCACTTCATAATGATCAGAGGATTAAATAGGATAGACAGTGAGAGCCTTTTTCCTCGGATGGTGATGGCTAACGCAAGGGGCTGTAGCTTTAAATTAAGGGGCGGTAGTTATAGGACAGATGTCAGAGGGTAGTAAGGGTGTGGAATGCCCTACCTGCAGCAGTGTGGACTTGCCAACTTTGAGGGCATTCAAATGGTCAGTGGATAGGATATGGATAATATTGGAATAGTTTGGGTTAGAGAGTCATTAGATTGGTTCCACTGCTCGGTGCAACATTGAGGACCGAAGGGCCTGTACTGCATTGTAATGTTCTATCATCTATAATGATGGATGTCAGAGCCACTGGCTGATAGTCATTAAGGCACACTACTTGGTTTTTCTTGGTTACTAGGAAGATTGTCTTGAAGATAGAGACTTTAGATTGCTGTAAAGAGAGGTTGAAGATGTCTTTGGATACCCCCACCAGCTGATCCGCGCAGGATCTGAGTGCACGTTCGGACACCCCATCTGGGCCAATGTCACTTTCCATAGGTTGACCTTCAAGAAGGCTGGGTACGTTGACCTTCAAGCTATTTTTAGGCGAAGTCCAGCACCTTCCATGAACAAGCCTTCTTTAATTTCCTTAAGATGTGCAGAATAAGTTGATTGGCCATGCTAAATTGCTCTTTGGTGTCCCAAAATGTGTAGGTCAGGGATTAGTGGGGTTAATGCATGTAGTTGTGCGGACAGGGCAAGTGATGGGCTTGGGTAAGATGCTGTGAGTTATTAGAGATTCTGGCTGAATGGCCTCCTTCTACACTAAGGATTCTATGATTTAATGGTCATTAGGGTAGGATAACAAATCTTGAAATGTCACTGGTTCATGGCTATTCTTGTGTAACTTAATTTGATCAGGGAGATAGCAAATGCATCCTTTGACTCATTAGCATATCTTTTGCTGCATTGTATGTCCAAAGACATGCTGTTTATAACTATTATTTTCTGACTGAGTTAATTTCTATACAGGCATAGTTTCATCTTCCTAATGCGACTCTTTGGTATAGCCATCAATACTAATAAAGAATGACTCCTTGGCCATTAATACTAATACAGAATCTTCTTTTATGTATTGATATTTTTGGAAATTAGTCAAATGTTTCATTTGAAACATGATCATATTGTCTTTGGTCAACTTTATTATACCTTAAGATTAGCCTTTATCACTTGTCACACTTTTTTCATTGGGCAGTTAGCATTTGTGCTTCATTATCAATTGCAGGTAATTGTTTAGATACGAATTGTTTTTAATCCACTAATTCCTGTAATTTGGAAGTTGTAATGCTTGGGATTGTTCTGTACAGAATTGTATCTACCTAAAACTTTTCTTTTTATCTCAGCGTGACTTTACCAGAAAATCTAATATCAGTGGACAGCTTAATTCTACAACTGTTGAAAATCCATAAGACATTGTTTATCCACTTAATGGCATCCCAGTTCAGAAGACTGATTCTATATGGTGGTTAATCGAACAGAACAATTGCACTATGAAGGTAGAAGATCTTGCATAAGGAAGAGGCAAAAATTGGCAAACCACATTAGAATGCAATTCTATATCTTTTTAATATATTGGACCTGATCCATTTGTTGTCATCGTCTTCTTGCATCTATCCCTCAAGTCTCTACAACATACGTCGTCTTGCATCTATCTTTCAAGTGTCCATAATATATTCAAATTTCAGTTGTTGTATTAGTTTTAATTTAACTGATTATGTCTTGATAAGTGCTTGCTATTAGACACAAAAAAAATCTTGTTATTGGATTTTGGGAGCTTTCATTGGCAGATTTTAAAAAATAAAGGATTGGATTTTGGGAGGGAAAGAATACATATAACAGAACTGCTACCTGCAAAACATCAGGTGGCTTGATTTACCAGCACAAATGCTTTACAACTTGTAAATATACAATTACTTAATCATTTTATAGCAGACGTGACTTTCTTCTAGTAAAGGTGTCTTGAGAATTGAATAACTGTTTTGGATTGTAAAACCATATGTATAATAAAAATCTTTTTGCAAGTATCTCATAGATTAATCTCTTGGAAAACTGACCCCATGAAGTCTTAGACCATGAAGACTTTGCCACATGCTTATCTAAAGTACATTGTGCATGCAGGTGGCCTGATCAAGTTTGAGTGATGTCTGGGTCTTGTGCCAATGATCCAAAGCAAGTTACTACAGCAACAAGTGACAGTGTAAAGGATTTAGTTCTGATACGTTGATAATTTTGCAGATAATTGTGTCTCACAGAGTTTAATCTACAAGTACAATTAAATGAGACAACCAGGTATGGAATCAAATAACTGTGCCTTTTGCAACCACTGAAAATGATAATATCAAGTTGCCCTCAAGGTCCAGTTTCTTTCTTGTGCTGATGTTGAGTTGTGTGGCAATTATCACCATAGAAATAATGCTGATTCTATATGTCTTGCAGCCTTGATTCTATGGGTCCCTGTCTCATTTTTAAGAAAGGAAATTGCTTCGTCTTCCCACCTGTCATAGTCACACTAATGTAGCCATGCAAGAAGAGAGGTTTGTTTTTGTCCCTCCAGCCCAGGAATTGGCTGGAGGAACAACATTTGGCTGTTACGTGAATAAAAAGTACAAGTGACATCCTCAAGTTCCATGCTTAAATATGGGCTCCACAAACATGGAAACTGCTCATCTCCAGCTTTATCGGGTGTTATATTTCTTATGACACCTTGCAGCACAAGTTGAGAAGAGATTGTTCTATTGATGCAGTTTAGAAAGCACAAGGTGAAATTTTTGTATAGTTAGGAAATGTGTATAACGCAGCCTGGGAGATGGGTCGGATACAGTTAACATAGAACGTTACAGCACAGAACAGGCCCTTTGGCCTTCGATGTTGTGCCGACCAAAATAAAAAGCAATGCCCCACCAAACTAAACCATTCCCTTCTCTTCCATATACTTATCAACTAACCTCTTAAACGCCACCAAACTTGGCGCATCTACAACAGCTGCAGGCAGGGCATTCACTCCCTAATCACTCTTTGAGTAAAGAACCTACCTCTGATATCCGTCCTATAACTCATACCCTTAATTTAAAGCTGTGTCCCCTCGTGCTAGCTTTCTCCATCCTAGGAAAAAGGCTATCACTGTCCACCCTATCTAAACCTCTAATCATCTTATATGCTTCAATAAGATCCCCTCTTAGCCGCCTCCTTTCTAACAAAAAAAACCTCAAATCCTTCAACCTCTCTTCATAGGACCTGCCCTCCATACCAGGCAACATCCTGGTAAACCTCCTCTGTACACTCTCCAATGCCTCCACATCTTTCTTATAATGTGGGGACCAGAACTGCACACAATACTCCAAGTTCGGCCGCACTAGAGTTTTGTACAGTTGCAACATGATGCTGCGGCTCCTAAATTCAATCCCCCTACCAATAAAAGCTAAGACTCCATATGCCTTTCTAACAACTTTATCCACTTGACTGCCTACTTTCAGGGATCTATTGACACATACACCAAGATCCTTCTGTTCCTCAAAACTATTAAGAGCCCTACCATTAGCCCTATACTCTACACATTTATTGTTCCTGCCAAAGTGCATTACCTCACACTTTTCCACATAAAACTCCATTTGCCACCTCTCGGCCCAGCTCTGCAACTTGTCCAAGTCACTCTGTAAACTAAAACACCCCTCTTCACTATCAACCACTCCACCGACTTTAGTGTCATCTGCAAATTTACTGATCCATCCCTCAATACCCTCATCCAGATCATTTATAAAAATTACAAACAGCAGGGGCCCCAAAACAGACCCCTGAAAGCCTTTCAATCACAATGATTGGAAAACCATGATTTAAAGCAGACAGATGTAGCAGTAATGCCATTTTGGAAAGTGGCTTCATTGGAAAACATGCAAAGGAGTGGAAAGGGCAGAATAGAATTCTAACAGGGTACAGAGTATGAAGAGTTGTAGTCAAAGTAGTTGTAGAAGTTGATGGGCTTGAAATGGATACTGATGAACAGTCTATCACCAGAAATTGAGACAGATCAAGGAAGGGAAGAAAAGTGTCAGCAGTGGACCATCTGAAGATGATAAAAGTCTAAATTGGAAGTGAACTTGATAAATTTTTCCTGGTCCAGATGAGAGGATGAAGCAGCACCAAAATAGTCGCCGACTGTAAAAGATTTGTGGGTGGAGGGGGCAGAGTAGAACTAGAATAGGAAATGTTCTTTATACTCCATAAAGTATAACTGGGATCTATGCAGGTGCCCAAAGTTACTTTTTTTTTTGAAAGTGAGTTGAGTTAAAGGAGAAATTCTCAAATAAGAATAAGTTCAGCAGATGGAGAGTGATGGTGGATGGGGATCGTTCAGATCTCTGTTCGAGGAAGAAATGAAGGGTTTTCTGGCCATTCTGATGGGGAAGTAAGGTGTAGAGGAATTGAACATCCATGGTGAGGAGGATGTGGTTTGTGCCAGGGACTGGAAAGTTGTTGAAATGGCATAGCTCATCAGAGGAATCACAGTTGTAGGTAGAAAGGGACTGGATGAAAGAATGGAGTCAAGATCAGAAGAAATTGGTTCAGTTGGGCTGACATGATGGGCCTACTGAAACAGTCTTGTTTGTGAATTTTGGGAAGGAGGTAGAAACACACTGCCTGCAGTTGAGACAGGTTGCAAGCTGTAGAAGGAAGATCTCCAGAGAATATGACAGTCGTGAAAACAGTGGTTTGATATTCAGTGGTGGGGTCATGGTCCAGGAGGAGTTAGAACAAAGCATTGAGTTGATATTCAGTCTGTGCAGTATGTTTTGAGGATGCACGTGATACAGGCTGATAGGATGGAGAAGGTAAATATTCTGAGAGAAGATGTATTAGCAATTTTGAAAAACCTGAGGGGCGATAAGCCCCTGGGCCAGATGGGATAGATTCTAGGATGCTTTAGGAGACCAGGGATACGATTGTGGAGCCTTTAACTTTGATCTTTAGGTCCTCATTGTCCACGGGGATTGTGCCAGAGGATTGGAGGATGACAAATGTTGTTCCTCTCCTTAAGAAATAGGAATGACCCTGATAATTATAGTCTGTCTTCAGTGGTCAGTAAGTTCATGGAAAAGGTCCTGAGAGATGGGATTTATGACCACCTGGATTAAACTGATTTTTCCAAGATAATCACAGCTTTGTAAGGGGCAAGTCCTATCTCAAATTTGATTTGAATTCTTTGAGGAAATAACTGTGTAGATGAAGGTAGAGCAGTTGATGTATATGTGGATTTTTAGTAAGGTGTTTGATAAGGTTCCCCATGATAGGCTCATGAAGAAAGTAAGGAGGTATGGGATGGAAGGAAATTTGGCCAATTGGATAAGTAATTGGCTACCTCAGGCAGAGGGTAGTGGTGGAGGGAAAATTTTCAGACTGGAGGCTAGTTACCAGCAGTGTACCATAAGGATCGGTGCTAGGTCCTCTGCTATTTGTGATTTTTATCAATGACTTGGAAGAAAGGGCCAAAGGGTGGGTTAGTAAATTTGCTGATGACACTAAGATTGGAGTAATGGATGAGGTAGAGGGCTCTTGTAGACTGCAAAGAGACATTGAGAGGATGCAGAACTGGGCAAAAAAATGGTGGATGGAATTTAACCCTGATAAGTGCAAAGTGATCAAGTTTGTCCTACCAAATTTAAATGCTGATTATAGGGTCAAAAGCAGAGTTCTGAGGAATGATGGAGGAACAGAAATCTTGGGGTTTATATCCACAGATTCTGAAGGTTGCTACTCAAATGGGTAGAGCTGTGAAGAAGGTTTATAGTGTGTTGGTGTTTATTAATGGGGGGTTTGAGTTTAAGAGCCATAGGATTATGCTGCAACTATACCAGACCTTGGTAAGACCACATTTGAAATATTGTATGTAGTTCTGGTCACCTCACTTAGAAGGATGTGGAAGCATTGGAGAGAGTGCAGAGTCAGAGATCATATTATTTAACATGCATGGGTGTATTATCTGCAGCCTAGATAGGACCAGACCCCAAGGTGCCCTGGGTGGGTTCAGATGTTCTGTTAACAAGTCATCAACTAAACCATTGGACAGTGAGGCCCTACCTCCTGAGACACTACTGGCAGAAAGCCGAGGGGGGCAAAAAAGTATGGGCCAACTAGTATAAAATAAAGCATTCTGGGAGAAAAGACTTTGAGACAGGAGATGATTGAGCTAGAGGAAGGAAGCAAGCATAAAACAAAAACAGCCAGCAAGAATCATCTTCATGAAAAGGAACCAAAGAGACTTTCAGACTATATCTAGAGCCTGCTAGGCCATTCTTATGAATAGTACGACTGAACCTTGGGTGTTTTTTGTTTTTTTTTTGTAGATGTAGAGGGTAATTTATGAGCTAACTATATTTAAAGTTTATTGCATTGTGTCTGTATCTTGATCTTAAATTATGGTTTATCCAGATGCCTTTAATAAAATTACAGCAGGACCAAGGGGCCACCACATGCATCTCCACCAAAAAGAAGAGAGGAACCATGTCAACCTCATATGTATGAGTCAATTTGTGTGTATGATGAGGCATATCAAAAAAAAGCATGCTCTCAGTGAAAAAATGCCACTGTTACGCAATTAGAGGAAGTGATGGATAGGGATAGGCATGAAGCTGGGGGCAGTAGTTATAGTTAGGGGAAGGGTAATTATGAGGCCATTAGGAGGGAATTAGGGTGCATAGATTGGACTAGGAAACTACAGGGACTGGGAACATCTGGAATGTGGAGCTTATTCAAGGAGCAGCTGCTGCGAGTCCTTGATAAGTATGTCCCTGTCAGGCAAGGAGGAAATGGTCGAGTAAGAGAACCTTGGTGTACAAAAAAAAGTTGATTTGCTGGTTAAAAGGAAAAAGGAGGCTTATGTCAGGATGAGGCTTGAAGGCTCGGTTAGTGCAAGGGATAGCTATAGATTAGCCAGGAGGGAGCTAAAGAGTGAGTTGAGGAGAGCTAAGAGGGGACACGAGAAGACTTTGGCTGATAGGATTAAGGAGAATCCTAAAGCTTTCTTTAGATCTGTTAAGAATAGAAGATTGGTTAGGACAAGATTAGGGCCAGTCATAGACAGCAGTGGGAAGTTGTGCGTGGAGCCTGAAGAGATTGGAGAGGTACTGAATAAATTATTTCTCTTCGGTTTTCATGCAGGGTGTTGTAAATGTAGTTATGGAGAACACTGAGGTACAGGGTAGCAAACTGGAAAGTATTGAAGTAGATAGGGAGGATGTGCTAGATATTCTTGAGAGTTTGAAGTTGGATAAGTCCCCTGGGCCGGACGGGATTTACCCTAGGATTCTCTGGGAGGCAAGAGAGGAGATTGCAGAGCCTCTGGCTCTGATCTTCAGGTCGTCGTTGGTTACGGTTGTGGTTCCGGAGGACTGGAGGATAGCGAATGTGGTCCCGTTGTTCAAGAAGGGGAAGAGAGACCTTCCAGGGAATTATAGGCCAGTGAGTCTTACTTCTGTGGTGGGAAAAGTATTGGAGAGAATAATTAGGGATAGGATTTATACTTATTTAGAGAGTAATGAATTGATTGGAAATAGTCAGCATGGTTTTGTGAAGGGTAGGTCGTGCCTTACTAACCTCATTGAGTTTTTTGAAAAAGTGACGAAAGAGGTGGATGGGAGTAAGGCGGTTGATGTGGTATATATGGACTTTAGTAAGGCGTTTGATAAGGTGGCCCATGGAAGACTTCTGCAGAAAATGCAGATGTATGGGATAGAGGGTGATTTAGCTAGTTGGGTTAGGAATTGGCTAGCAGATAGAAGACAGAGGGTGGTGGTTGATGGGAGATATTCATCTTGGAGTTCGGTGACAAGGGGTGTACCTCAGGGGTCTGTTTTGGGGCCCCTGCTGTTTGTAATTTTTATAAATGATCTGGATGAGGGTATTGAAGGATGGATTAGTAAATTTGCAGATGACACTAAAGTCGGTGGCGTGGTAGATAGTGAAGAGGGGTGTTATAGTTTGCAGAGGGACTTGGACAAGTTGCAGAGCTGGGCCGAGAGGTGGCAAATGGAGTTTACTGTGGAAAAGTGTGAGGTAATGCACTATGGCAGAAATAATAAATGTGTAGAGTATAGGGCAAATGGTAGGATTCTTAGTAGTCTAGATGAACAGAGGATCTTGGTGTGTATGTGCATAGATCCCTGAAAGTAGGCAGTCAAGTCGAGAATGTTGTTAAGAAGGCATATGGAGTCTTAGCTTTTATTGGTAGGGGGATTGAATTTCGGAGCCGCAACGTCATGTTGCAACTGTACAAAACTCTAGTGCGGACGCACTTGGAGTATTGTGTGCAGTTCTGGTCCCCACATTATAAGAAAGATGTGGAGGCATTGGAGAGGGTACAGAGGAGGTTTACCCGGATGTTGCCTGGTATGGAGGGCAGGTCTTATGAGGAGAGGCTGAGGGATTTGAGGTTGTTTTCGTTAGAAAGGAGGAGGCTAAGAGGGGCCCTAATCGAAACATATAAGATGATTAGAGGTTTAGATAGGGTGGACAGTGATAGCCTTTTTCCTAGGATGGAAAAAGCTAGCACGAGGGGACACAGCTTTAAATTAAGGGGTGATAGTTATAGGACGGATATCAGAGGCAGGTTCTTTACCCAAAGGGTGGTTCGGGAGTGGAATGCCCTGCTGCAGCGGTTGTAGATGCGCCAAGTTTGGTGGCGTTTAAGAGGTTAGTTGATAAGTATATGGAAGAGAAGGGAATGGTTTAGTTTGGAGGGGCATTGCTTTTTATATTAGTCGGCGCAACATCGAAGGCCGAAGGGCCTGTTCTGTGCTGTTATGTTCTATGTTCTAAAACATAACCTGTGCTACAAACCATGCCAAATGCCTGCGGTAGACAGATTACAGTTCCAATTGACCATTAAAATAGTAATGAGTACTTTCACCACATGTTCCAGAACTACTGACTCAAGATAGCATGGTAGAAATCAGAAGAGGATACATCTGACTATGTGATGGCAAAGCCCACTGCCGACAGAGGCCCCCCCACCTTTCCCCATTCCAAGAGGCAAAACCATCCGCACCTCCTAAATGGACCCTAGTACAGAACTTATCCCTATGAATCCATTCACCACCTGCAGACAGGACAGATATAACCCCAGTGTTGCTTGTGTAACGCCCTACACCGTGACCCAGTTCACTGTCATCACAAAAGCGATCAGGGTTTAAACCATCAAGGCTCAAGTGCACTTTTTGAGAACATTGTCCAGTACTGTGTTCAAAATAGGCTAGATGAGGCAGTCCGCAATCCACTTTGCCCCAGCCAATTCCCAAAATGTAGCAGAGGAACCTTTCTCCATGTGAAGGCAGTCCTTCTGACTGCCATAGAATACAATAGAGGCAACCAAACAAAATGAACAGCCTCAACGTTTGTTGACAAAAGCCAGAGGAACATACATTCAACGGCATTCACAGATGGGCTCTGGAACCAGCTTATTAGGGTTTTCAATCAAATAAACAGAGTCCAATTTAGACCCCACATCATTGATCCATGTGGATTTGCACCCTGATACCCTATGCCACAGACACCTGTAGCAAAGTGTGTGAGAATTATAATGACCCTGAAGGCAATATACACAATGTGTTCATTTATTTTTATTTACTTATTTTTGTCACAAGTAGGTTTAATGTGAAATTAGCCTGGGCTAGCCAGAAAATGACACACTTGGGAGTGGGATGTCAAACTGACAAATGCCCCAAAAATCACGAAAAATGAATCCCATCTGCCCTAATTCAAACCTCTGACACTGTACAGAGAGAAGTCCAACCTTGACTTTAAGTATAAAATTGGGGGAGGAGGCAATCTGAACAAAGAAGGTGGGGGGAAAAAAACAGATATTTGATAAGAATAACAGATACTACTTTGATCTCTTCTTCAGAATAAAATACATGTGGCTCATTAATCATCCCAGCATCCCACAGCAGCCCGGAATCACAGACTCCACATGGACTGAAGAACAGATCAACCTGTGATGCCCAGCATACATATGGTTTGCCCCATTGGACACAGGCAAGTGTGAGGATGGTATCCAATGGGTATACTCCAATAAGAGTATAGCCTATGGGTGTAACAAGCAGACGGTGGCATGCAAAAAGGACAATAGGCACTTCAATTATTGCTGCCGAAGGACAACCCTGCCCAGTGATTGGTGAGCCTGTACAAACCACAGGAGCTAGCTTGCCTGACGTAGGGCCCCAGAAAAAGGGTTAGAACTAGGACAGAGATGCCCCAGTAAAATAATTCAGGGCAAATACATCCATTACACAATTGAAAATGGATTACTGCCAACAGCCAGCACACCCTCCCTACTAGTCCTGAAGGTACACCAGGGCCCCAAAATAGTTTGATATTAAAACACATGGGGAAAATACAATTTTACAACACCTACTATGAATTGGTGCCTGTAGTAGTGGATTTAGCTGGAACACAGTTACTGGACTGTTGTCCTTCCCCACTCAGGAAATAATACTTCCACTTGACCCACAGATTGTTAACAAAGAAAACTGGGACAGATGGAGAAGAATCACCAACATCAAAGGGGCAGAAGAGGGGGGACCCTGACAATGTTAAAATGGTGGCTCAGGCTTGTTGGGCCAAAGGGCCTATTTCCCGTTCTTTGAATGATTTAGCAACTGCATTTGGGGCAGGGGTATCCACTATTAAAGTGCTGGATCTGGCTGATTTGGACAATAACTCAGAGTCCTATCCAACAAGTTAAGCAGACTTTAAACAGTCTAATTAAGAATGCTTGGCAAGAAGCTGCGGGGTATTTGGCTGGGGACAGAGCCCCTTATGATTAGTGTGCTAGAGAGACACACCCAGACTATTAATCAAATCATACAAGGGAGGGTGGAAGGCGATGCCAGGCAACAGAACTGAATCCTGTGTAGTGTCAATGGACAACAGATGGTCAAGCAGTTAAGAGAGAACCACGACCAGGTTAACAGGGGGAAAGATCTGTCCTGAATCAGTGAAGAACAGATTGAATATCTTTATTGGGCACCAATGTACTCCAATATCAATAACTACTAATTGTGGCAACTGACCATGGTCTGGTCAAATGATCGTTGTTGAGGCATCCCGGGAACCGCGCTAGGGATGGTATTAGGGTTCCCAGTAGTTTTAAAAACCAAAGCTGGGTTAAGGCTCTTTGAGGCAGAAAATATAGGAATTATCCAAGGAGGCTTGTGGGTGGAATATCACAGAATCCTCCCCTGAAAAACAGGGGAAGCTCATAGGTACCAGGCTGGTACCGGGATGACATTTTTGCCCAATAGACTTCAACAAATTAGGGCACAATTGATCACCGCACACAAGACCTTTGTCAAAGAGATGCAGCAAATGGGAAATAAAGAAGGAAATTAGCGAAATTAAAGTCATTACATGACGGGAGGATCTGTGGGATTGGGGTTTAAATATCCAAATCCACCCATGGACCTGCCTCCTGTCCCACCTGACCATAATAGCCATTCTACTCGTAGCAGTGTATCTAACCATCCTCATCCACCCTATTCCACCTGAATGCCTATTACAGTGGGACAATCTGCAAAACCACATAGTCAATTTTATTCAACAATATCATTAAATATACATCCTACACAAAAATATTATAAAATACTATTTGTTTTGCATATTTTCTAATATATGAAAATGCAGCTCATTTTAGTTCCTTGCAAAATAATCAATTGTGAATATGTGAAATCCTTGGCATTACTTAATGCTTTCTGAAGTATCCATATTTTTAATTATGTGACTGTTTTAATTAATTTCCTCTTTGTCCTTTTTATGTCATTCACATGAACACCATTTTCTATTTAAAGAGGGTGAGCAAATTACCTAGCTCCATACATCCTCTAAATTCAGGCTCAAATCAGTGGAAGGAGTGAAGAAATCCAGACTTCATTAAGAATTCCTCTTGAAGAGTATGGCCTTTTCCCACAAAGAGAATCAAAGTTTCCAATAACCATAAAATCTACTCACTTTAAAGAAATATTTTCTCATTTTAATTGAGAGAAAAAGCCAAACGCAAGGAATTGTCTGATCTGAGAATGTTTTACATTCTTTGGAAATTTTCTCAGTCACTGGAGAAGGGCTGGGGTTATATTGTCTGATTTTCTATTAGTATTCTTACAGGTAATTTGGGGTTGGAAGTTGGCAATTCTAAACAGTGTGATCCTGACTTGAATCAGAAAATGCCTCAAAATGAATTGCCACCTGTTCAGTAATACTTTCAGGAACAAACTTCAGTTATCTTTTGTTATTTAACCCTGGTATCTGAGCTAAACAAACATGAGAGACCATGGATAGAATTGATTACACTCCCCCATTGCCAGTTCAATGGAGGGGATCCCCAAGAAAACTTTCTCAACTTTCCCTGCAATCAAGCAGATGGCAGGGAGACTGATGGGTTGCCTTCCCACTGTTCAATCACCTGAATCATAAGAACATAAGAACTAGGAACAGGAGTAGGCAATTTGGCCCCGCGAGCCTGCTTCACCATTTAATACGATCATGGCTTGTCTCATTTTGGCCTCAATTCCACCTTCCTGTGCTTTTAAACCCTTAATAATTAAAAATCTATTCACCTCTTTCTTAAATTTACTCAATATCCCAGCATCCACCATGCTGTGGAGTAGTGAATTCCACCAATACATGACTCTTTGAGAGAAGGAATTTCTCCTTACCTCTGCTTAAAATTGAGGTCTTTAATTGGGTAAGACCCTCATCCCATTGCCACAGGCACTTACTCGACAATGGGTGGCGAACTTGCCATGCAGGAAGTATAGATAACAAATCCTGTTGTTTCAGGATTTTTACAAATTGTTTGTCCAAAGGTGTGTAGGTTAGGTGGATTAGCCATTCACTCTCAAGGGGTATCTCTTGTTCAAAGGCACTCAGTACTTAATCAAGGGACCAAATGTCAGAAACGGGTTGGGGGGGCAACTCCTCCTCCTTTTTCTGCCATTGCTTCTCCCCTGCTGAACCCCTTGCCTTCCCCATAGAACCCATCTAGTTATCAATCACTGGATGCCTCAATGATCCAAGTCCTTGGTGGATGTAGTACCTGCGTCAGCCATCACATTCCTAGTGGTACTGCTGAGCAACAAAAAATTGCTGGCTTCTTATTGACTGGCATCTCCTGGTGGATGGGACCTTTCATTCATTCCCAGCTGTTGAAATATATATCAGTTTTAAAAGCGACAGTGTATTGAACAGAAGGGCAACGTTCTTCCATCTTGTGCTTTTTCATCAAGTTCTATCCTGCAGATTTGCACTAATGGGTGGCAAACTTGCCATGCTACCTCTACCACTAGTACCACAAGGAAAGTGGTGGCTGATGCAGGTACTAAACCCACCCGAGGACTTGGATCATCTAAGCACGCAGATGCAGGCAGCACAGTATCACAGTGCTTATAACTGCTGCTTCATGACACACGACAGTGTACAGTTGCTGAGCAGAGACTGATAGCCAAGTTCTGCACACATGAGGACGGTCTTAACAGGGATCTTGGCTTCATGTCACACTATCTGTAACCCCCGTAACTTGCCTGGATTAGCAAAAAAACTCACTTACTGTGCTGTCTGGAGAAAATACACAATTCTCTAACCAATGCTCAGGATTCCCTTCACACACATTGTTAACCACTTTAACACTTGAATAGCAGGTTAGATGTAAGGATTCGCATTCTAATCAGCAATCTGTGACTGTCTGTGTTGATATGTGTGCTACTGCAGACCAGAACACTGCATTTGCCTGAGGAAGACAAAAAGTCGAAAGCTCGCTGATTTACTATCAAATAAATTGGTTGGATTTAAAATTGGTGTTGTAAAACTTTACTGGCTTCATATCTCCAGTGATCTGGTTTCGATTCCCAACTTGGGTCTCTATCTGTGTGGAGTTTGCACATTCTCCTTGTGTCTGTGTTTTCTCCGGGTGCTCTGGTTTCCTCCCACAGTCCAAAGATATGCAGGTGAGGTTGATTGGCCATGCTAAAAATAAATGCCCCTTAGTGTCATGAGATGCGTAGGTTAGAGGGATTAACGGGTAAATATGTAGGGCTATGGGGGTAGGGCTATGAGGGTAGGGCCTGGGTGGGATTGTGATTGGGGCAGACTCGATGGGCGAATGGCCTCCTTCTGCACCGTAGGGTTTCAATGATTTCTAATAGCCTGCTATCTACTTTCATGTTAAACAGCAGAAGTACAATACAATAGAACTGAACAATCCTATAACCAATGGATCAGATCTAAGCTCTGCAGTCCTACCACATCCAGTCATGAATGGTGAGGGACAATTAAACAATTCACTTAAGATGAGGCTTAAAGAACAAAGAACAATACAGCACAGGAAACAGGCCCTTCGGCCCAGCAAGCCCGCGCCGCCATTTTAACATTCAGTGAATGCCTCATTCCAATCCTTCTTCTACCTGGGACTTTTGCTATGCCTCTAGGATTTCACAATAAAGGTGTGCAAATTTAGAGAATGATATGTGTGCCAGATTGAGGGAGGTCTAATTTAGGGACAATTTGTTAACACCAATCAGCCTAAAAGCATGTTTTTGAGGTGTGGGAGGAAATCTAAGCAGCTGGAGAAAACCCACACAAGTACAGAAAGAGTGTGCAAACTCCACAGACACCAACCCAAGTCGGAGATCTACCCCAGGTTCATGTATTTGCACAGCAAACAAAGAACAAACAGTGACGATCAAACAGTGATAGTCTCTGAGCTGTCGTGTTGCCTGTCAGTTGGTCCAGTTTAAGCGTGCACTAACAACGTGAAACAACATCCAAGAGCAGCCTGTGCACCACCCACCGTGTGTACACCTCTTGTTGGCCAACAAGGCAGACCGAATCACCTTTGGATGTGAAAAAAAAGACATCAATAAAAATACACAGCTTATACAGACATTCACGGAAGATCCCCAGAAGCTCAAACGTAAGACAGGTGAGTCTTACAATATGTTGGACAGCCCATAGGAATCTATTGATTCCCACAAATGTCTTGAGGCTCTTGATCCTTATTTAGAACAGTATTTTGTACCCCTCCATCTGTAGTCTGCTCATGTACCTATCTAGGTAAGCCTTAAACAACTCTAGCGTGCCTGCCTCCACCACCCTACTTGGCAGTGCATTCCAGACCCCCACAACCCTCTGCATGAAAAACCTCCCTCTAACATTTGAATTATACCTCTCTCCTCTCACCCTAAGCCCGTGGCCCCTCGTGATTTTTTGTATCCAACTGGGGAAAAGCTTCCCACTGTTCACTCTATACCCTTTATAATCTTATATACCTCTATTAAATCGCCCCTCATTCTCCATCTTCCCAGAGAACAGCCCCAATTTACCCAATCTATCCTCATAGCTAAGACAAATAGCTAAGGCAATAGAGTATCCCCACTGGTTCACTAAGCAGTGGGTGAGAATCCAGTGACTTGACAGAATCCTGGCTGATGTGCAGTCTGCAAGCCACTGTAGGATCTGAATCAGGAAACATAATAGTGCACACTGACATGATGGTAATTATAAAACATTGTAAATAAAATTGGAATGTGAATTTGTTAAGGTCATTACTGTGTCAAAATCAGCTTTAAATTGCTCTTTAAGGGCTATTATCGTAACACAAGATCATCTCCAAATTGTTAATGCAGCAAAGAGGAAAAAATAACTTAGTGAGACAATTTCCACCCAATTGTGTAGCACAGTTATTAATATAGCTGTCTCCCAATGCTAGGGACCTAGAGTTCAATTCTGACTTCGGTTGACTGTATGGAGTTCGATTGTTCTCCACATAAACCAGGTGGTCTGGTTTCCCCCCCCACAGACCAAGATGTGCAGGTTAGATAGATTGGCCTTGGTAAATTGCCCCTTTAGTATCAGAGAGCATAAGGTTATAGGATAGGGCCTGGTGGGATTGTTGTTGGCGAGGCTTGATGGATTGAATGACTTTCTTCAGCACTATAAGAATTCTATGATTCAATGAAATAGAGATGGAAATCCTATTCGCTCAAGTGCTCTAAATTATACAGTGATTGACAGAAGGGGTGGGGCATAGTCAACAGCCAAGTTTTTTTTTCCACAGAAGACTGTACTACAAATTTCTCTATGGCTCTGTGTACAATGCATTGAGTCTTCAAATCCTCTACTTTAATATTGAGCTGTCACAAGGTAAAAGTATTGAATTTCCACAGATTTGCCTAATGTGGTGTCATATCTTCAGCAGAAGATTGATGAAACTCTGGCAGAAATCTTGTTAAAGGTTGAAAATGGGCATTTTCACTTTGGGAGTTAAAAAGTTAAGAAAACTCCTAGGGAACCTGTAAAACATGCAGTACATAAATTCTCTCAGGAATAGCACATATGAGAATGAGCACCAAATGAGAGCAAGTATACAAGTTGGCTATGTTAACAGCAAATATGTACTATAACAAACAGGCAGGATGCAAATTGTCAACGTGTGTACAGAAAAGATCCTTTCACATTTTTATTGCAAACTGATCATCTGACAGCTTGTTCCTGTCTCATTGCTTATTCCAAAAATTAACTTAAGTGCTAATAAAAAGTTTAAATACATTTAACATGTGTATACTATTTGTCATTAATGTTGACTCTGCAAACTGCTCTGAATTTGTGGTCAAAATATTGGCCACTGACTAGAATTCATTGCAAGCTTGGAAAGCATAGGTCATCAATAAGGATTATACTTGTCATATGTTTGTGTGGAGCATCTCTGGTTGCTAATTGTGGCTGGATCTATTCCTAAAGGTTCAATCACAATATTCATTGATCGTCCACCTATTATCTCATTGTAGAAAAATTGGGCCATAATATTTAACTGCCTTTTCACCCAGAATCATATCTAACAACCTCTAATGAAGAAAACAAAAATGTAAAATATACAAATAAGAACTTTAAGCTCCTTCAATTGGGAAGAGACATGCATAGAATGGCATTGAAAGCAAGGAAGAACAGGCTATTTGGCCCAGCTAGTCTGTTCCAGCATCCTCCAATAATTCCTCATTTAACTATTGGGAGCCTCAAGATTTTCTTCTTCCTCAATTCTGTATCTAGCCTCCACTTAAATACATCAATACCATCTGCATCAGATAACAAATTCCATATTTACATCATTCTCTGTAAAGAAGTTCTATCTATGTGGTCTTTTTGGTGGCGGTCTTGTATTGATGTCCTTTTCTCTATGTCTCTATCAAAAAGTTAAAAAATACATGCCACCACTCGGCCTCTCTGTTCAGGAGAAACTAGATGTAGCCTAATCATCCCTTCCTGCTAGAGTGGCGATAATCTCAGTACTAGTACGATCCAATACCTTTATATCCTTTCAATAATATAGTGACCAGAATTCTTCACAGCATTCCAAGTATGGTCTAACCTAGGTTCCCTACAAATTCAGCACAACTTTACATTTTTTTTCACATTTCTTAAAAAATAAATCCTTGCGTTTGGTTTGTGTTTTCATGGTCATATTAACCGGCATTGCTACTTTCAATGACATGTATTTTTATATGTCGATCCCTTTGTTGTTTGACCCCATTTAGATTCAGATCTCTTAAAGATACGTGACCCTGTATTTTTTCTTGCAAAAATATAATTCCTCAATTGTCTTATTGAATTTCAGACCGGTTTCTTGGTAATGGACAAGGAAAAAGTCAGAACATCTGGTCTACATATGCATATTATGATTATCTTATAATTGGATTGAGGCTTGGCCAACAAAATGAACTATTTGATTTTTTTAAAAAAGCATAGATTGTAATTAGAGGGAACTCAAAATGTTATCTTTCTATATTGTGTATATAATATGAGGTAAGATGTAATTTAGTAAAGAAATAAATTACTGCCTTATAGAAAAAAGTTGTACTTGATTAATGGAATGCTGTGTAATTTGATTATACATAAATTTCCAATGTTCATTGATTCTGTGTCTGTGGGAGTTTGCGCATTCTGCCTGTGCTTGCGTGGGTTTTCTCCTGGTGCTCCGGTTTCCTCCCACATCCCAAAGATGTGCTCTTAGGCTAATTGGCAAAACAAATTCTCCCTAAATTGTCTCAAATTTGGTTTTTAATCCATAGAGCTATAAACATGGACAGGGATTGCGGGTAGAGGTGGGAACATCGGGGTGGCAGCGCGGGCTCGTTGGGCCGAAGGGCCTGTTTCCCATGCTGTTTTGTTCTTTGTTCTTTGCTGTCAGAGGTTCAGAGGGATAAAAAATCCAAAATAAAATCATTTAAAAAGTTATATTTGTGCATTTTAGTTTTGCTCCTATTAACAGTTCTGGTTAGCACGTTAAAAGCTCTTCTCCAGAATGTTTTGTGATTTTCAGCATGGCCTTGGGGAGTTTTAAGTAAAATGGTTTTTGCCCTCTTCAACAGTTCATCAAAAAATATGGTATTATAACAATTTGTATCTGGGGTCATTAAGGTGAAGCATGACATTGTTTTGAATGGAAGATTTAACCACGCAGTAAACAAAATATTTTTCAGAGTTCTATTTGAAATCATTGGGCTTAGCTGGAATTACCAGCTTTGCACATGATGAGAGCAGTAAACTGCTGACAATGAACAGCAATCCAATTCTCATATACACCTCCTTGAGGCCAGGCCTCAGTTGCTTATTCACCTTCTGATGGAGAAATGTGAATAGTAGCAGTCTACCTCACTAACTGGAAGATTTTTACAGGTAAAAGTGATCATTAAACCAGATTTTTACAGTTAATTATTCTGAATTCTGCCAACTGGGGTAAACTGTCAAGTGAAAGATCAATATTGTAAATGTGGAAAAATCTATGATATAATAAATGCCACAGTGTTTAAGTGTCACTTAGTAAAATATCAATTTCTAATTTTTAAGCACTTCTGATTGTATAGAGTATAGAGGGGTATAGATAGAGTAAACAGGGTTAAGCTTTTCCCTAGGATGGACTCGAATAGCACGAGGGGTCATGGGCTTAGGGTGAGGGGGTAAGGTATAATTTGGATGCTAGAGGGAGTTTTTTCACACAGAGGGTGGTGGGGATATGGAATGCGCTGCCAAGTAAAGTGGTGGAGGCAGGTACTCTGGAGTTATTTAAGAAATACTTAGATGGGCACGTGAACAGAATGGGAATGGAGGGGTATAGAAAACTGATTTAAAATAGGGATCATGAGTCTTGGGAGTCCCTGGGAAGTGTGTAAATAGATGATGATATTGATGTACTTGTTTTTATCCTACAGGTGCTTTGGTCCACCTTGTTGTCTAACAAGGGGCATACACACGATGCGTCGTGAGAGGACTGCTCTTGGATTTCTTTTTCGAGATTATCCTATTGCTTTACGTCGTTACTGTATGCTTGACCTGGACCATTTGATGGGCAACACAACAGCTCAGTGACTATCGCTGTGCTGTGCAGATACATGGATTTGGGCCTGTGTCTGTGGGAGTTTGCGTATTCTCCCTGTGCTTGCGTGGGTTTTCTCCGGGTGCTCCGGTTTTCTCCCACATCCCAAAGATGTGCTCTTAGGCTAATTGACAAAACAAATTCCTCCTAAATTGTCTCAAATTTGGTTTTTAATCCATAGATCTATAAACATGGACAGGGATCACGGGTGGAGGTGGGAACATCGGGGTGGCGGCGCGGGCTCATTGGGCCGAAGGGCCTGTTTCCCGTGCTGTTTTGTTCTTTGATTGTTTTTCTGTTTCAGTTTAAACAGCTGTTGAAATTAGGAGCTTTGAATTTAAAACAAGGTATTTGTGGGCTCTTGGACGCATTCTAGCTTTTATAAGTACTGGTTTGTTTACATAACTGATAATGAGAGTCAAATTCTTTATTTGGGGGACCTATGTGCTCTTGGGTGTATTTGAGCTTTCATAACTTGAATTCATATGTTAAGTGGATAATGGATGAGTGGAATGAGGCGGGGGAATTAATTGTTTCACAAATTTACTTTTAAATGTATTTTGAGACCGTCTGGATATAGCTCAACATTTGCCACGAAAATAAACAGAAGAGTTTTGCCCATATATTTGGGAATGAACAGGAATGGAGGTGTGGACCAGCAAAGGTCCTGCATTCAAGCCATAAAAAGGAACCCTAGGAAAATCTCACTTCTTGGCAGACTGGTGATGGAGGCAGGATTATAACAAGAGACAGATCCTGCCTCCTGATTCCCTCCTCCATCAAGGGAAAAGGCCCTGGTTTCAATTATATATTTTACAGCATAGCAAATACACTATTTTGAAATATTAATTCTGAAATATTATGATTTGATACAATTTAAGCTGAATTATGTTTCTGGCTTTAATATAAAGAAAATTCTTCAAATTAAAAATGCAATAAACTGTCTAAATTTCCCCATAAGTCAGGTACAGAATGCATTAACGTAACACAACAAGCCCTTCGGCCCATAAGTTGCGTCAATCATATCCCTACCTACCAGGCCTATCTATAACCCTCAATCCCATTAAATCCCATGTACTCACTCAGAAGTCTCTTAAAAGACTCCAACGAGTTTGCCTCCACCATGACCAACAGCAGCCGATTTCACTCACTAACCACCCTCTGTGTGAAAAATGTACCCCTGACATCTCCACAGTACCTACTCCCCAGCACCTTAAACCTGTGTCCTCTCGTAGCGACCATTTCAGATTTGGGAAATAACCTCTAAGAATCCACTCTATCTATACCTCTCAACATGTTATAAACCTTTGTCAGGTCGCCTCTCATCCTTCATCTCTCCAGGGAGAAAATACCTAGCTCCCTCAACCTATCTTTATAAGGCATGCCCCCCTATCCAGGCAACATCCTTGTAAATCTCCTCTACACCCTTTTAATAATTTCCACATCTTTCTTGTATTGAGGCAACCAGAACTGCACACAGCACTCCAAGTGAGGTCTGACAAGGGTCTTATAAAGTTGCAGCATTATTTCCTGTTGTTCTCCAGTCATCTGGCATCTTGTCCACGAAACAGAGGAATTGAAAATTTGGGTCAGAGCCTATACAATCTCCTCCCTTGCCTCCCACAATGTGGAAATGCCCAGCATTGAACTGGGACAGGCACAATATGAAATTGCACAACACCTGTTTAAAGTCCAACGGGGGTAAGTTTTTCACTCAGAGGGTGGTTAGTGAGTGGAATCGGCTGCCGTTGGTGGTGGTGGAGGTGAACTCGTTGGTATCAGAGTACTACTCCTTCATCAGGTGAGTGAAGAGCCAGGTCCACAAACAGGGCACACAAGTCACAAACTCAATCTACAAGATAATGGTTGGAATATGAGTCTTAACAGATAATCAGGTCTTTACAGGTACAGATAATGCAAGTGGAGAGAGGGTGAAGCACAAGCCAAAGATTCATGTACTGTCTCCAGCCAGGACAGCCACGAGACCCCGCAAGTCCAGGCAAGTCATGGGGCCACAGGCAGTGCGACATGAACCCAAGATCCCAGTCCAGGCCATTCTCATGTGTATGGAACCTGGCCATCAGCCTCCACTCAGCGACCCCTGCATGCCATGAACATATTGGTACTACTATTGGTAATGAGGTCCTAGAGCAGCAGTTTAAGGAATTAGGTAGAAAGTTAAAAAGGACTTTTAGGGTTGTAATCTCAGGATTACTTCCTGTGCTACATGCTGCCTTGGAGCACGCTTACCCGGAAATCAGAGACTGAATGCCTGTGACTGCTGAAGTGTTCCCCAACAGGAAGAGAACACTCCTGCCTGGTGATTGTTGAGCAGTGTCCATTCATGCACTGTCATAGTGTCTGCATGGTACCATGCCTCGGGACATCCTTTCTTGCAGTGTATCAAGTAGACAATGTTTGCCGAGTCGCAAGGGTGTGGTGGATGGTGTTCTCATGTGAGGTGATGGCATCCGTGTTGATGATCCAGCACGTCTTGCAGATGTTGTTGTGGCAGGATTGTGTGGTGTTGTGGTCACTGTTCTCTTTAAGGCTGGATAGTTTGCTGTGGACAATGGTTTGAGGTTGTGCGGTTGTTTGAAGGCAAGTAGTGGGGGTGTGGGGATGGCTTTGGCAAGACTTCATCTTCGTCAATGAAGGCTCCGGAGATGTTGTACCTTCACCACACCGGGGAAGTACTCCAAGACAGCTTTCACGACACACGACAACGCAGAATCGCTGAGCAGAAACTGACAGCCAAGCTTCGCACACAAGGACGGCCTCAATCAGGATCCTGGGCCCATACCACACCTTCCACAATCTCCCCGTGCCCACAAAATCCCACCAACTGTCCCAGCCCGAGACAATTCACATATTCCCAACTTGTGCTTAACCTTCTATTCACCTGCACCATTTTCCCTGAAAGGCCTGATTACCTAGAATGCAAGTCTTTACAATCATTAACTTGTAATTTGAGTCTGCATCCACATATGCCCCGCCCGTGAACCCAACTCTCCACTCACCTAACAGAGGAGCTGTGCTCCGAAAGCTTGCCTTCCACAGCAGCCAGGCTCTCTCCCAAATTCCATATCATCATCCTCTTTAGAACATAGAACATTTCAGCTTAGTACAGGCCCTTTGGCCCTTAATACCTGTGAAACCAATCTAAAGCCCATCTAACCTACACTAATTCAATATCATCCATATGTTTATCTAATGACCATTTAAATGTCCTTAATGTCAGCTAATCCATTACTGTTGCAGGCAGGGCATTCCACGCTCTTACTACTATGAGTAAATTGTCTCCAGCCAGGAGAGTTAGTGAGATTTTACAAGCCTAGGCATGTTGTGGGGATTACAGGCGTTTTCTTGAGTGACGACGGACCAATGTCCTCTGGCTCCATCCACAGATTGCCCCATTGGTCCCTAATGGGCCCTACTTTACCCCCGGTTATCCTCTTCTCATTGACACTTACAGAATAGTTTGGAATTTTCTCTACTTTTACCAGCTAAAGCGTTCTCATTTCTCCTCTTTGCGTTCCTAATTGTTTTCTTAAGCTCCATCCTGCACTTCCTATATTCACTAATGCGTCCATTGATTTACTCCCCTTGTACTTTTTAAAAGATTTTTTTTCTTCTTATTGTATCTCTGGTATCTCTGGTCATCTATAGTCCTCAGGGCTTGTTATTCCTACCTAGTGTCCTAGAGGGAACGTGCATCCTCCCCATTTCCTTTTTTAAATGCTCCCCACTGCTCTTCTGTAAGTTTTCTCGTTAGCAGCTGTTCCCAGTTGACCTTGGCTGGATCTGGTCTTATTTTACAAAAATTTGCTCTCCCCCAATCTAAAACATTTTTCCAGCTTGTCCATGATACTACACTCCACTCCCCTGCAGCCCCCTCCCCTGCAAACCCCCATCCCCTGTAGTCTCCTCCTTCTCCTTCACCTGCAACCCTCTCCTCCCCAAAGCCCCCTTCCATCTAACCCCCACTGCTCCCCCCTCACCCTCCCCTCTGTCCCTTCACCTTTCCCTCCACTCCACCCCCTCCTGAACGCACCCCTCCTCCCCCACAGCCCCCTCCCCCTGCAACAACCCATCCCCCGCCGCCCTCCCCTCATCTTCACTGCAGCACCCTTACTGCCCCACCACAGCACCCTGTCCCCCCCATCGCAGCAATCCCTCCCTTATCTGTACCTGTAAAGACCTGATTACCTGTTCAGACTCACATTCCAACCATTATCTTGTAAATTGTGCCTGTGTGTCCCCTGTTTGTGGACCCAGCTCTTCACTCACCTGATGAAGGAGCAGTACTCCAATACCAAATAAACCTGTTGGACTTTAAACGGGTGTTTCATTTGTGTTGTTTGTGATATATTTATGTTGGGGATTTGGGGTGCATACTGCACCTTTGAGAATGCAGATCATGTGACCCCAGCGTGGAAGGGTAGCTCCTCCCAGTGTGAAACCTGGTTAAGCAGTCTAGGATTTGGCTGTGGTACACTGCATATCTGTAATAAAGAGTTTCCCAATGTTTAAGTTTACAAGGCCTACTTTCTGGTCCTTTTTGCACAATACTTCATTAAATACATATATAACACTGTTTAAATAGAAATAATTTTATGAATTGACAAACTTTACATACTTTTGAACCTGATCATTTATTGAAAATGGGTTTTGAATGAAAATATTTGCTGATACACAAGCTTCTCCATTCAGAGCACAGCTTATCTGTTTTTTCCCCTCAATCTGCTAAACATATCAAGACTGAACCGTGAGAGCAGTAGTGATGGCCATTAGGTTTAGGATTTCCTTTAATCAATGTTATATGGGAGACAGCAAGAGCAAACCTGCAAACTTGAGCCAGGTATGTTCATTTTGAAAATATATATTGAAATATATATTTCACTATTGAAACTGACAGGAACTCCCTCATTCAACTGGATAATTTCTGAAGAGAACTTCGTCCCCAACCTCTAATATTTTTGAAACTAATGAACAAATGTTTTCAAAGAAAATTGAAAAAAAAATTTTTGTAATGCTCCTATGATTTCATATAATTAGTTCTTCAATTCCTGGAAATTCGACAACAATCCTGGAGAATTGAGAACCATGTGCTCCGCATCTTTCATCCCAATAAGTATGGTTACAAATTTCCATAAATAAATAACAGCATTTCTCAATTATATTTATTCCCAGCTCTGTATAAACTGGATGTAGAGGCATAAACGTAGTACATTTCTACCATTTTCAACAAAAATATAACCATTATGTACAATTATTGTATTAAAAATACAAAAGGGATACAGACTCCACCAATTGTCTTTCTAAAAGACATACAGGTACAAGTAGTATCAAAAGTATGAGGAAATCACCAGTTAATCATACATTTTGCACTTAACATCACAGATTTGTTGAAATGAGATTAGCAGTTCTATGTTCTACAATTACAGTTAGGTTTATATTATTTGTGCAACTCTTCAATATAACTATGATTTATTTTTGTCTGCCTATATGCACACAATGTCCACTGACTTTATATTGAAACTGACAAATTATGCATAATACAGTTACATTACTAATGCATAACTGACAGATATGAAGTATTTTCAAACATGGAGGGCCTAACTATGATTATTTTATGACAGTTAAATAAAGCACTGATGCTTTAAATACAGTGAAAACACTGCAGTCTTCAATTGAAACTAAGTTTACCTACTGATCAATATGATCAGCTGAGCTCAGTGGAAAACAAAAATACGACAAACAAAAAGTGAGTAGCCATATCTCATATTTGAGTACTACTCAGATTGGCAGCCTTCACCACTGGGTGCCTGTAGAACGACAACATAAGTGCTGTTGCCCGTTCAGTAACTTGAAGGTTTAGATAGCAGCAAGAGGGTGGTTTGCTTTGAAATTTCAGCCTTCATTATAGACATGCAGTGATACTCCAAGTAGCTCTAAATAGCTTAATTTCCCTGTACATATTGCAGATTACAAAGGCTGAATACGTATTGAAATATTTAAAAAGGAAATTAAGGTTTTTTTTTAAAAGAGTAGCCTCGTCTTGGTGGCCCTTTCATCAATTATAAGGGCATTTTAATTTTTGACAAAGGGAAGAATTAACCAGCATAATTCTGTGATACAGAGTACCATCCACTGCAATGCCATTCAGTTCAATTATTTCAAATACAATCTCATAAACCCTACAACCAAAATTATAACTTATAAGTGTAAATAATACTGTAGTTGTGGAGATGTAGCATTTGTTGTTCTCTAAAGCAGTAATTAATCAAAAACTGTCAACATAAATTAAAAATCTATCTGGAGCTCTATGCCCGAAAGTGAATATAGCATGTTGAAAAATTAGTTGAAATACTGTACAAAAAACATTAACATGATTTGCTTCGTGTTAAAAACTTCACTTTTTTGTTTAAATGACTGTGTGCTAGAATGGCAAAAAGTCCAGCAAAAGAATTTTAAAAGTTCTAGACTGATGAAAAGAAAGCACCAAGAGCAACTCCATAGTGAACATAACAAAACCCAAACTCTTGTGTACAATTCATAGTGGGTAGTAACAGGAATTGCCTATAGAGTGAGCTCTGTGCATTTAAAAGCAACACAGTTCCAAAGTGCCAGGACAGTTTCTTCACAGTATTCCACATGCGGGGGTAAAAGACCCATGCTGCTTTAAGGCAGGGAAGGAGGCAAGTGGTATCCGGAATTTCATTCAAGAGAGTTCCATGGTTCCTACATCTGGATGATCTGTTGTGCTGTCCAAAATGTAGCTTGCCGTATCATGAAGCAACAAAAACAACATAAAAAGCAGGAAGTGAACTCTGGTCAGACTGCAGAAACTTGCTCATCTTCTATTAAGGAAAAAAAAACTAAAATTAAAAATTCTGATAAATATAAAGTATACACATCAACAATAATAAAAACCTAAAAAAAACAGCTGTTGCATCAACATATTGCATCAAGAGTAGACAAATTACCACATCTGTTCTTAATGCCTTCTGGGTAGGCAGCATAAGTAAAAATAAAGTAGACATTCATTTTGGCCTTAGCGTGTAGTTTTTGGCAAGGATTGTGATAATATTTCAAAAACAGAATAATCTAGAAATTAATCTAACAACTGCTATGGCAATATAATACCAGAATTTAAAAGGGAAAAAAAAATGTTTCAGATGATAAACCAACTATTCCATTTGCATTAAACAATAATTCTGACAGTAATAAAATATTTTGGTCAGTGTGGAGGTAGAATTGTGTTCCTAAAGGGTAACATGAGGAGTTAGATTACCCACCTTGGAAAGTCTTCGTCCTTTTTCACATAAAAGAATAAGTAACCAAAGAAGAAAATTAGAAGAGCAATAGTCCTCCGCTCCATTTCACCAATAAAATCAGAGCAACCATGACAAATTGTTGAGATGTACAGTACCAAGGGCTGCAGTAAAAGCCATAAAAATGCAAGAGAACAACAAAGTGCTCACGTGAAGTGTTTAAATGTGATTTCTTCAGGTTTAATAATTGCTTAAAAGTAGAAATTAGCAAATTAAGTGAGACCCTTTAAAAAACAATTTAAGAAATAAATGTAGGTGCTGAAGCTTACCAAACTCTTCAGACACATTAAATAACAACCTCACAGAATTGTTACATCATTCCCACACCAGCTCTCAAATGAACACTATAACTTAAGTCATAGTCAAAATGAATACTATGACTCTAAGATAAATATCAAAATTAATGGAAATTTTGAAGCTCCATTCATTGCAATGAGGTTGGATTTAAGTTGTCCATATGCTCCTGCTGTCAAGTCAGACAATTTTCCCATACTTCTGCACATTCCTTGAATAGAAACAATTATTAAATGCCAATTGAACCTGCCTCCACCACACTTCCAGGCAGTGCATTTCAGCCTAAAACCACTTGTCGTGAGAATTTTTTTCCCCCAACACATTTGCTTCTTTTGCAAATCACTTTAATTCTGAATCTTTTAGAAGAGTTTTACTCTATCTATTCTGTCTAGCCCCCTCATGATTTTGAACACCTCTAACAAATCTGCTCTTTGACTTCTCTCTAAAGGAGAGCAATCAAAACATTTCCAATCTAATAACTTAAGTTTTCCTATCCCTAGAATTATTCTTGTAAACCTCTTATTCGTTCTTTCCAACGTCTTCACATCATTCCAATAGTATGGTGCCTAGAATTGTACACAATACTCCAGCTGAGATCCAGCTAGTGTTCTATACAAGTTCAGCATAACCCCTTTGCTCTTGTACTTTTATGCGCTATTAATAAAGCTCAGGAGTCCAGAAGAATTAGATTAACCAACTTGCAAGCTTTATTATAAAAGCAAATTACTGTAGATGCTGGAATCTTAAACAATCTGAAATCTTGCAAGCTTAATTAACTACTCCCTGTGCTTCTCCTGCTACCCTCAATGATCTATGCACATATACACCCACGGTCATCTTTTCCTGCACTATCTTAAGAGCTGTACCCCTTATTTTATATTGTCTGTCCATGTCCTTCCTATCAAAATACATCACCTCACATTTCTCAACATTGAACTTCATCTGCCACTTATCTGCTCATTCAATCAATTTGTCTATGTCCTTTTGAACTTCTATACTGTCCTCTTGATAAGTTTATAATGCTTCCAAGTTTTGTGTCACCCACAAACTTTGAAATTGTCCCCTGCATACCAAGATCTTGATCATTAATATAGAGTAGGAAAAACAAGGGTCCCAATACCACCCACTGGGCAATACCATTATAAACTTCTCTCCAACTTGAAAAATAATTGTTTACGATTACTCTATTTTCTACTACTCAGCCAATTTTGTTTCTGCATGGCTACTTCTCAAGCTATGACTGTCCTCAACTCTGTTGCATGGCACTGTATCAAATGCCTTTTGAAAGTCCACATATACTACATAAACATTACCCTCATCTCCCTTTCTGTTACTTCTTCAAAAAACTCCTGCAAGTTAATTAAACACAATTTCTTCTTTAAAAATTCATGCTAGCTCTTCCGAACAAACCCACATTTTTCCACCTGACTACTAATTCTATTCTGAGTAATTGTTTCTTGAAGCTTCCCACCACTGAAGTTAAATGAGCTGGCTGATCCTGTAAGAAGTCTGACAACACTAGGTTTAAGTTCAATCAATTTATTTGATAGTAAACTCACACTTCATTTACCTGACGAAGAGGAGAACATCGAAAGCTTGTGAGTTTACTATGAAATAAATCGGTTGGACTTAAACCTGACGTTGTCAGACTTCTTACTGTGTTTACCCCAGTCCAACACCGGCATCTTTCCATCCTGACTGATCTTTACAGCCTTTTGGAACAAGAACGTAATGTCTACAACTCTCCAGTCCTCTGACAACCCCCATGTGCAGTGAAGATTGGAAATTTCAGGGACACTGACTATGAACTTTCAAAGTCATTTCTTTTAATATCCTGTGATTCATCTCATCTGTTAGTGTCTTGTCAACTAAGTACCGACAATCTACTCAACATTTCCTCCTTATCAATCCTGATAAGTGACAGAATTTCCTCCTCTGTTATCATGGCCTGGAATCCATCTACCTCCTTGGTAAAGACAGATGCAAAGTATTCATTTAATACCTCAGCCATACTCTTTGGGATTCCTCTTTATGTTGGTTGCCAAGTCTTTTGTCATCCTCCTTTGCTTCTCTAATATGCCTTTTCACCTGTCTTCTGAACTTTCTGGTTCTCAACTGCACTTTCTGTCTGATATCTGTCATAAACATATTTTTTTCTTCTTTATCTTCATTTATATCTCCTGTAAAGATTCCCAGCCATACTTTCTTTCTGACTTGACAACAGGAGCCTATGGACAACTTAAATCCAATCTCATTGTCATGAAATGGAGCTCCAAAACTTTCATTCATTTTGATGCTTGCCTTAGAGTTAGAGGTTTTACAGCATAGCCCAACTTGTCCATGCTGTCCTTTGTTTTTTTAAATCCCTAAACTAATCCCAATTGCCCACATTTTGCTTATATCCCTTGATATCCATCATTCTCATTTGACTGTCTAAATATTTTTTACAAGACAAAATTGTATCTGCCTCTACTATTACCTCTGGCAGCTTATTCCACACCTCATCACCCTCTGTGTGAAAAAACTGCCCCTCTGGGCACTTTTGTATCTCTTCTCTCTCACTTTAAACCTATGCCCTCTAGTTTTAGACTCCCTTGATCATATTCTCTCCTTCTTTGTTGTAAGTCAGAGTTCATTTGTAACCCTACAATGTATCATTGCTGTTGAAAAATACATAATTCCTCAATGGGTCAGTACTTGCTAAACAAGTACAAGTTAGACAGAATAGATTCAGAAAGCATGTTCCCAATGGTAGCGGAGTCCAGAACTAATGGCCATAGTTTGAGGATAAGGAGAAATTTCTTCAGCCACAGGGTGGTGAGTATATGGAATTCATTACCACCAAATGTAGTTGAGACCAAAACGTTGTCTGATTTGAAGAAGCAATTAGACATAACTCTTGGGCCAAAGGGATCCAGGAATATGGGAGGAAGGCAGGGGGGTCAGGATTTTGAATTCGATGATCAACCATGATCAAGATGAGTGGCGGAGGAGGCTCAAAGGATTAATTGACCTATTCCTGCTTCTAGTTTAATCCTGACTTTGATAAGAATTACACCAACAACTGACTTGTTATAAGTCAGACTCACAAAATTTACTTATGCAGCCACAGGGTTGTGAGAATACATTCCATGAAGTAGCAGTTTGGTATTGCTATTCATTTTGACCATTTCATATACTTCTCATTAATGACGGATCTTTTATTTCACATTCTCTATCATAACCAATTCAGTTTCTAGCATTCCTGATACCTTTACTAATTTGACAGCTTCCTTACAGCACTTGAGAAGGCAATTCAGCACCATTTTGTTAATTGAATGCCTCTTCAGTACACCACCTTACATTTTATTTTATATACATCTGGGCAGTTAATATAGTTCTGCATTCTTTACACATTGGTTTCAGGATAATTCACACACTTTAACATTAGAAGAACAAGTGTGCCTGAGTTATGTTCTTTTATTTTGATACTGAGTTGGAGTTATTTTAATGGAATTCACCCAGGAATGCTTCAATTATTGTGTTAAAGTGTATCTTTTTGAATATTTCACATTTTAATAAATTCATCTAGAAGTTACAGGTGATCCAAATAGTTCAATTGTAGACATTTTCTAAAAAATGAACTACTGGCTGTAATTTGAATGGACACAAATGAAAAACATCAGCTGGAATTCTTTCAGCAAGAGCAAAGTACCACCACTGGGATGAAATGCTTGATCCTATTCCAGTGGCTAGTGGGATTGTGATGGCTATTTAACCAGTGGTGCCCAATTAAGATACACCTGCGCCAAACTCCTATTTATTGATTATAGCTCCAACTTCAACACAATTATTCCTGTAAAACTCATCTTCAAACTCCATGGCCGGGGCTTCAGCTTTTCCCACTCCAACTGGATTCTGAACTTCCTAACTCATACACCATAATGAGTAAGGATAGATAACAACACCTCATCCATGATCATCCTCAACACCGATGCCCTACAAGGATATGTTCTCAGCTTGGTACTGTACTCCGTTTACACCAATGACTGTGTGGCCAAATACCCCACCAATTCGATTTTCAAGTTTGTCGACGATACCACCATAGTGGGTCGGATCTTAAACAATGATGAGATAGGGTACAGGAATGAGATAAGAGAATCTGGTAAATTGGTCCAGTGACAATATTCTCTCCCTCAAAGTCAACGAAATGAAGGAGATCGTCATCCACTTCAGGAAGCATAGAGGAGAACATGCTCCTGTCTATATCAACGGAGACAAAGTAGAAAGAGTCAAGAGCTTCAAATTTTCAGGTGTCCAGATCATCTACATCCTGTCCCAGTTACCCATGCCAACACTATAGTTAAGAAAGCCCACCAACTTCTCTACTTTTTCAGAAAAATAAGAAATTTGGCATGTCAGCTATGACTCTCACCAACTTTTACAGATGCACTGTAGAAAGCATTTTTTCTAGTTGTATCACAGCTTGGTATGGCTCCTGCTCTGTCCAAGACTGCAAGAAACTATAAAAGGTTTTGAACACAGCCCAATCCATCATGCAAACCAGCCTCCGATCCATTGACTCTGTCTGCTGCAACCTCTACTGCCTCAGCAAAACAGCCAGCATAATTAAAGACCCTGGACATTCTCTCTTCCGACTTCTTCATCAGGAAACAGATATAAAAAACTGAAATCACGTACCAAACGACTAAAGAACAACTTCTCACCCGCTGCCATCAGACTTTTAATTGGACTTATCTTGCATTAAGTTGATATTTCTCTACACCCAAGCTATAACTGTAACGCTACATTCTGCACTCTGCCTTTTCTATGAAATGTATGCTTTGTCTGTATAGCATGCAAGAAACAATACTTTTCACTGTATGTTAATACATGTGATAATAATAAATCAAATCAAGAGGCTACCTTTGCCAACTCAACTAGAGAGCAGCTTTGGCAGTGCCACTGCTGCTGTTCCTGTCAGTAGTATATTCCCCTTTTGTGTCTTACACTGCTGTTTTCTTGCACTTCTGACTGCACTGAGGATCTTCATTGGGCACATAAAATTCTTGCTGTCAAGATGATCTAGACCTACACATTTCAAACAATGGGGATTCACATAATCCTCGAATGTGGACAGAATCCCTTTATATCCTTCAAATCTATAGGATTTCATGAAAGTATATTGCTTTGACATCCATATGGTTAGTGTGAACTCAAGAGATTTTAGTCAATAAAATACAATCCCAATCTGTCCTCGCTGTATTATGTACATACAATCTTCAGGTATGGGCACAAACGAAAGCCTTTTCAAGGAACAAATACTGTGTGTCATTGATAGATATGTCCCTGCCAGACAGGCAGGGAAGAAATGGCCCAAATGGGAGAACCATGGTTTACAAAAGAGGTTGAATGTCTGGTCAAGAGGCAAAAGGAAGTGTATGTAAGGATGAAAAAGAAAGGTTCAGTTGGGTTGCTTTAGGGTTACAAGGCAGCTAGGAATGAGTTAAAGAAAGGACTTAGAAGAGCCAGGAGGGGGCATGAGAATTCCTTGGTGAGTCGGGTAAAGGAAATCCCCAAGGCTTTTTACTCTTATGTGAGAAATGAAAGAATTTCCAGGTTGAGGTTAGGGCCAGTCAAGGACAGTAGTGGGAACTTATGCATGGAGTCAGAAGAGATAGGTGAAACATTGAATGAATACTTTTCTTCAGTGTTCACCAAGGAGAAGGGCTATGTTTTTGAGGATGAGTGTGAGGTTCAGGCTGAAAGGATGGAAGAAATAGATATTCTGAGGAAAGATATATTAGCAATTTTGAAAAACCTGAGGGTCGATAAGTCCCCTGGGCCAGGTGGGATACATCCTAGGATACTTTGGAAGGCGAGGAATGAGATTGCAGAGCCTTTAGCTTTGATCTTTGGGTCCTCACTGTCCACGAGGATTGTGCCAGAGGACTGGAGAATGGCAAATGTTGTTCCTCTTCAAAAAAGGAAATAGGAATGAACCTGGTAATCATAGGCCAGCTAATCTTTCTTCGATAGTTGGTAAGTTAGAACATAGAACATTACGGCGCAGAACAGGCCCTTCGGCCTTCTATGTTGCGCCGACCAATTAGGAAAAAACAATGACCATCTAACCTAAACCATTCCCTTTTCGTCCATAAACTTATCTACTAACCTCTTAAACGCCACCAAACTTGGCGCATCTACAACTGCAGCAGGCAGGCATTCCATACCCTTACCACCCTCTGGGTAAAGAACCTACCTCTGACATCCGTCCTATAACTACCACCCCTTAATTTACAGCTATGTCCCCTTGTGCTAGCTTTCTCCATCCTAGGAAAAAGGCTATCACTGTCCACCCTATCTAAACCTCTAATCATCTTATATGTTTCAATAATGTCTCCTCTTAGCCGCCTTCTTTCTAACGAAAACAACCTCAAATCCCTCAGCCTCTCTTCATAAGACCTGTCCTCCATATCAGGCAACATCCTGGTAAACCTCCTCTGTACCCTCTCCAATGCCTCCACATCTTTCGTATAGTGAGGGGACCAGAACTGTACACAATACTCCAAGTGCGGCCACACTAGAGTTTTGTACAATTGCAACATGACGTTGCGGCTCCGAAATTCAATCCCCCTACCAATAAAAGCTAAGACTCCGTATGCCTTCTTAACAACCTTATCGACTTGATTGCCAACTTTCAGGGATCTATTAACATATACACCAAGATCCCTCTGTTCATCAACACTATTGTGAGTCCTACCATTAGCCCTATAATCTACACATTTGTTATTCCTGCCAAAGTGAATTATCTCACACTTTTCCGCATTAAACTCCATTTGCCACCATTTGCCCAGCTCTGCAACTTGTCCAAGTCTTTCTGCAAACTAGAACACCCCTCTTCACTATCTACCACTCCTCCGACTTTGGTGTCATCCGCAAATTTATTAATCCATCCCTCAATACCCTCATCCAGATCATTTATAAAAATTACAAACAGCAGGGGCCCCAAAACAGATCCCTGAGGTACTCCACTTGTAACCGAACTCCACGATGAATATCTTCCATCAACCACTACCCTCTGTCTTCTATCAGCTAGCCAATTCCTAATCCAATTAGCTAAATCACCCTCAATCCCATACATCTGCATTTTCTGCAGAAGCCTTCCATGGGCCACCTTATCGAACGCCTTACTAAGTCCATATATACCACATCAACTGCCTTACCCCCATCCACCTCTTTGGTCACTTTTTCAAAAACTCAATAAGGTTAGTAAGGCACGACCTACCCTTCACAAAACCATGCTGACTATCCCCAATCAATTCATTTCTCTCTAAAGAACTATAAATCCTATCCCTAATAATTCTCTCCAATACTTTGCCCACAACAGAAGTAAGACTCACTGGCCTATAATTCCCTGGAAAGTCTCTCTTCCCCTTCTTGAACAATGGGACCACATTTGCTATCCTCCAGTCTTCCGGCACTATACCCATAACCAACGACGACCTGAAGATCAGAGCCAGAGGCTCTGCAATCACCTCTCTCGCCTCCCAGAGAATCCTAGGGTAAATCCCATCCGGCCCAGGGAACTTATCTAACTTCAAACCCTCAAGAATATCTAGCACATCCTCCTTATCTACTTCAATACTTTCCAGTTTGCAACCTGTATCCCAGTGTTCTCCACAACTACATTTACATCTCCCTGCGTGAATACCGAAGAGAAATATTTATTCAGTGCCTCTCCAATCTCTTCAGCTCCACGCACAACTTCCCACTGCTGTCTATGACTGGCCCTAATCTTGCCCTAACCAATCTTCTATTCTTAACATATCTAAAGAAAGCTTTAGGATTCTCCTTGATCCTATCAGCCAAAGTCTTCTCGTGTCCCTTTTAGCTCTCCTCAACTCACTCTTTAGCTCCCTCCTGGCTAATCTATAGCTATCCAGTGCACTAACTGAGCCTTCAAGCCTCATCCTGACATGAGCCTCCTTTTTTCTTTTAACCAGCAAATTAACTTTTTTAGTACACCATGGTTCCCTTACTCGACCATTTCCTCCTTGCCTGACAGGGACATACTTATCAAGGACTCGCAGTAGCTGCTCCTTGAATAAGCTCCACATTTCAGATGTGCCCATTCCCTATAGTTTCCTAGTCCAACCTATGCACCCTAATTCCCTCCTTATGGCCTTATAATTACCATTCCCCCAGCTATAACTACTGCCCCCAGCTTCATGCCTATCCCTATCTATCACTAAGGTGAACGTAACCGAATTGTGGTCACTATCACCAAAATGTTCACCAACTTCCAAGCCTAACACCTGGTCTGGCTCATTGCCCAGCACCAAATTCAATGTAGCCTCGCCTCTAGTTGGCCTATCTACATACTGAGTCAAAAAACCTTCCTGCACACCTTGTACAAAAACTGACCCCTCTAACGTGCTAGAGCTATAGCTATTCCAATCAATATTAGTAAAGTTAATAGAACTTTTAGGAGGTCTATAAAAGACTCCCAACAGGGTGACCTCTCCTCTCCTGTTTCTAATCTCAGCCCAAGTTAACGGAAAGGGTCCTGACAGAAGGATTTATGACCATTTGGAAAGATGCAGCTTAATCCAGGATAGTCAGCACGGTTTCGTGAAGGATAAGTCTTGCCTCATAAATTTGATTGAATTTTTTTGAGGAGGTAACTAAGTGTATAGACGAAGGTAGAGCACTTGATGTTGTATACATGGATGTTAGTAAGGCATTTGATTAGGTTTCCCATGATAGGCTCATGAAGGAAGTTAGGTGGTGTGGGATAGAAGGAAATTTGGCTGATTGGATAACTGGCTGTCTCATAGAAGACAGAGGGTAGTGGTGGAGGGAAAATTTTCAGACTGGAGACCAGTTACCAGCGGTGTACCACAGGGATCAGTGATTGGTCTTTTGCTATTGGTGATTTTTATCAATGATTTGGAAGAGGGGGTTGAAGGGTGGGTTAGTAAGTTTGCTGATGATACCAAGATTGTTGGAGTAGTGGATGAGGCGGAGGGCTCTTGTAGGCTGCAAAGAGACATTGATACGATGCACAGCTGGGCAGAAAAGTGATAGATGGAGTTTAACCCTGATAAACGCAAGATCATTCATTTTGGTAGGACAGACTTGAATGCAGATTACAGGGTCAACAACAGGGGTCTGAGGAACGTGGAGGAGCAGAGATTTTGGGATTCATATTCACAGATCTCTGAAGGTTGCCAGTCAAGTGGATAGAGCCGTGAAGGCGGCTTATAGTGTGTTAGTGTTTATTAACAGGAGGTTTGAGTTTAAGAGCTGTGGGATTATACTTCAACTATACCAGACCTTGGTGAGACCACATTTGTGCAGTTCTGGTCATTTCACTATGGAAGCATTGGAGAAAGTGCAGAGGAGATTTACCAAGTTGCTGCCTGGTTTGGAGGGTAGGACTTATGAGGAAAAGTTGAAGGAGCTGGGGCTTTTTTCTTTAGAGCAGAGGAGGATGGGACGCGACTTAATAGAGGTTTATAAGATGATCAGGGGGGTAGAATGGACATACAGAGACTATTTCCTTGGGTGGATGTAGCTATTACTAGAGGCATAACTATAAAGCTCATGGTGGGAAATGTAGAAGGGAAGTCCGAGATAGATTCTTTATTCAGTGGTTGGGATGTGGAACACACTGCGTGCTGTCATAGTGGAGTCGGATACTTTAGGAACTTTCAAGTGGTTATAGGGAGTGGGATAGCTTGATCCTGGGTTTGTACATAGCTTGGCACAACATCAAGGGCTGAAGGGTTCTATGTTTCTTCAAATTAATAAAACTGATTAATAAAGATCAGTACTCACTGTTAAGAGTAAATTGGATAGCACTTTCTGGCAGTTATATACTGTTAAAGCATGGAATTCAGGAAATTCCTGTCCAAGTCTCCTGTCCAACATCTCTTTTAAACCTTGCCATTCACACCATAAACCTATGCCCCCTAACAATTAACTCTGCCATTCTGGGGGAAAAAGCTTCTGACTATCCATTCTGTCTACAAGATTATGTCCCTCATAATGTTGTGAACTACTATCAGGTCGTCCCTCAACCTTCGTCATTTCAATGAGAACAATCCAAGTTTCTCCAACCTCTCCTCATAGCTAATGCCTCCATACCAAGCAACATCTGGTTAAATCTTTTCTGTTCCCTCTCCAAAGCTTCCACATCCTTCTGATAGTGTCACAACCACAATTGAACACTATAGTGTTCAATGTCTAAGATGCTATAAAGCTGCAATATGACTTGCCAATTTTTAAACTCAATATTTAAATTTGATACTTTCTCCATCTGCGTTTCCGCTTTCAGAGACCTGTGTACCTGTACACCCAGATCCCTCTGCCTAACAATATTCTTAAGAGTTCTGCTGTTTACTGTATATTTCCCACCTGTATTAGACCTTGTAAAATGCATTACCTCATATTTGTCTGGAGTAAAGTTATTGGTTGAAGGGATACTGGTTGAAAGGAATTGATCATTTCAATTTATTTTTTAGAATCCCTACAGTGCAGAAGGAAGTCATTCGGCCCAGTGAGTCTGTATCGAATCTCAGAAAGGCTTCTTGCCCAGGCCCTATTCCTGTAACTCTGCCTATTTATCCCCGCTAATCCCCTTATCCTACACATCTTGGGACACTAACAGACAATTCAGTATGGCTAATTCATCTAAGCTGCACACCTCTGGATTGTGGGAGGGAACAACAGCACCTGGAGGAAACCCACACAATCACAGAGAGGACATGCGAACTCCATGCAGAGACTGTATGCCTTCATTTTAACAGTCAAGTAAACATCACTCTCCCCTCACTGTGACCAGTTAGCTTCATCCTCCAAATATCAACAAGCCACCCACTACTTGAAAGTTGCTTAGACATGAGAAAGAAGAGCGGGAATATATGGCCATCAAGCCTTCTCTTCCATTCAATACAATCCCATGACTGATCTCTGGCTTCAAATCCACTTTTCCACCCAATCCCAATATCTCTCAATTCCTTAAGATATGGACTCAATGATGGTGTAACTTTAAGAATCCAGAAAATATGGAAATAATCTACTCAGCCTCTCTTCATAGGACATGCCTCTCAACCTAGGGACCAATTTAGTGAACTACTGTTGTACTGCTTCCAGTGAATGCATATTCTCAGTTGATTTATTATTGTCACATGTACTGATATGAAAAGTATTGTTTCTTGCCCGCTGCAGACAAAGCATAATGTTAATAGAATACATAGGGTAGAAGGAAAGGAGAGGATGTAGAATATTATGTTCTAGTCATAACTCGGGTGTAGAGAAAGATCAACTCAATATAGATATATCCTTCTTCAAACACAGAGGCCAAGATTCACAGTATTCCAGGTGTGACCTTATCAAAGCTTTGTACAATTGTAGCAATACTTTGTTATGCTTCTATTTCAATGTACTTGCAATAAAGGCAAACATGCTATTTGCCTTCCTTATTGCTTGCTGCACGTGCATATTATCCTTCTATCTTCCTTATATGAGCACGCACATGCCTCTCTAAACATCAACATTTACAAGTTTTACACTTTTATCAACTATTCTGCTCTTCTGTTTGTAATAATTCTGGTTCATCTGTTAGATAAATAATTCCATAATAGAGGTTAGCAGTCTCATGCTTCCTGAGGTTCTGGAACAGAAACCAGAACTCACCAGTGTGATCTCCCAACCTGTTACCTGGGTAATGTGACTCTTACTCTGCAGATTGATTGGTAAAGAATAAGCAACCATATCCCTCCCCTCTAAGTCCTTTTATAGAAATGCCAATATCAATTTACAGAGTCCCAGACAATTAAACAATTAGTACATGAATTTAGTCAATTATAAATCAAAATGTTCAGAGGATTCCAATCCTTGTTGAGCAACTCCTTTGTCTTTGGGTGCTTCCTTACAATTACTGTCAGCTGAAACCACCATGACAGATGCATCTGCAGGCACAGGCAATTCAATGTTTCCATGGAGACGTTGGTTGTGCCTGCCACAGGATGACCAGGTACTTCAGTGCTTTGGTAGTCGACAATATTTCCAGATGGCAGTACAGTTCCTGATGAGAGTACTGGCTGCAGGGACAATTCTTGCTCTTTCATGTCTACGTGTTTGCAGATGACTCCTATGTCCACTTGATAACACAGAGGTCAGTTTTGAATGTAATGATTCCAGATGCAATTCAACTCACTTCCAAAATTCCTCATACATGATTTCATCCAATGAAAATGACTGTTGATTTACAGGAATCATGGTTTTCTGACTGCTTTGGCTGGCCTCTACCCTCCCCAGAAAACTTGGGAACGCAAGGCCAAATCCTGTTCTGACACACGCCTCATTAACAATTCTGCTGGCGGACTCTCATTGTTACATGTGGAATGGTCAAGTGGTCATTAAGCCTAGAAGAAATTGAGAGACTCTGGTCTCCAGTGTTCTTACTAACTGCTTCTTTAGCCAGACCTAAAGATTTGGGCGACTTGTTCAACTAGTCCATTGGATGCTGGGTGGTAAAGGCATAGTCCTAGTCCTAATGTGCTTGGTACCATTGACGTTCCGAAGCCCAGCACTCACGAAGGCTGTTCCATTATCAGAAACTGCAACTTCAGGTATTCCGAGGATGGAAAAACATTGGTGCAATTCCTCAACTATAGCATGTGATGTCAGAGATTTCATCTCAAATATTTCCAACAACTTTGAATGTACATCGAAAAGAAATAAAAACATTGTGCTCATGTATGGACCAACATAACCTATATGGACTCATTCCCATGGGCAATCAGGGAACAGCATATTATTGAGTGCTCCAGAGTCACAGTGTTTTGCTGCAAGTTGCAAGAGTTCCCCTGGGCCTCTCCTGGTTGAGTTAAATTTAAATCATTGCAATATTACCAATGGTCATGGGTGGTAGCATATTTTCACCGATTCAGCTATCTCAATGAATGACTTGGAGTCAGGCACATTTGGGGCTGTGAGGCTGTGTATTAAATTGCAGACCTGGGCTTGTAAACATGCAGTCTGAAGGATTATCTTTCTCTTCCCTTCTTCCTTTATCCCTTTGGCCTGAAAATAATTGCCCAAGCGTTCAATGCATTGTGTCCAATTTTTCTGAGAGACATCAAAAATTCCTATCCGTCCAAATCAGAGTACTTGAACTGAACTTCAACTTGACTTCATATCTTGGGATTGCTTTTTTTCCTTCATCACCAATGTTTACAAGTTAGGTAAATAACTGCAACATTCATTTACATAACTATACTAAAGACTTAATCTCATGGCTGCTAGTCAGCATCTGTAAAAAGTCTCACAATACTAGGTTAAAGTCCAACAGGTTTATTTGGTAGCACTAGCTTTTGAAGTGCTGCTCCTTCATCAGATAAGTGCAAGTTCTGTCACAAACAGTGCATATAAAAACACAAACTCAATTTACAAAATACTGGCTGGAATGTGAGTTTTTACAGGTAATCAAGTCTTAATGGTGCAGACAATGTGAGTGGAGAGAGGGTTAAGTACAGGTTAAAGAGATGTATATTGTCTCCAGCAGGAGATTTTGCAACCCCACACAAGTCGAAGGGGATTACAAATAGTGTGACATGAACCCAAGATCCTAGTTGAGGCCACCCTCATATATGCGGAACTTGGCTATTAGTCTCTGCTCAGTGACTCTATGTTGTCGTGTGTCATGAAGGCCACCTCGGAGAATGCTTACCCGAAGATCAGAGGCCGAAATTGGTAACCAAGTTCCGTGGACGTGAAGACTGCCTCAACCGGGATCTTGGGTTCGTGTCACATTATCTGTAATCCCACGACTTGCCTGGGCTTGCAAAATCTCATTAACTGCTCTGGCTGGAGACAATACACATCTTCTTTGACCTGTGCTTAACCCTCTCTCCACTCACAGTGCCTGTACCTTTAAGATTTGATTACCTGTAAAGACTCACATTCTAACCATTATTTCGTAAATTGAGTTTGTGTTTTTATATGTCCTGTTTGTGAACAGAACTCCCACTTACCTGATGAAGGAGCAGCACTCCAAAAACTAGTGCTACCAAATAAACCTGCTGGACTTTAACCTGGTGTTGTGAGATTTCTTACTGTTTGTACTTCAATCCAACACCAGCATTTCCAAATCATGTTAGCACCTGAACAGGTTCTGGAACAGAAACCTGTGCTGACCAGGGAGATCTCTTACCCTGCTCCGTGATTTGTTCCCCAGTTCATGTGACCCTTACTCTGCAAATTAATTCTTAAAGGTCAATCATCATACTATTCTAATGACCAAAGTGAATGATCTCACAGAAGTAAAAGCAAAATACACAGATGCTGGCATCAGTAGCTCAGATGGGAAGTCACCTAGGCTCGAAACATTGGCTCTATTTTCACCCCCATAGATGCTGTCAGTCCTGCTGAGATTTTCCAACATTTTCTGTTTTTGAATGATTTCACAGTTCCCATATCATATTTGATCTACCATCACTTAACCTTTTTAAATCTCTGAAGCCTGTGTCCTCATCAACTGCATTCCTACCTACTTTACATCGCCAGCAACTTAGGCAAAGAGATTGGCAGTAATGTTTATAAGTAACTATTAAAGGTTTTAAATACTGAGGCTGAACACTGATCCTATATTAATCACAGCCTGCCAACTTGAAAATGCTCCTCTTAATCCCACTCTTTGTTTCCTGTCTGTTAACCACCAACTCAAAGAGGCCTTATCTTGTGTACATGGCATCTTATCAAATCCCTTTTGGAAATCCAAGAACACTAGATTCTCTTTATTTACCCTACTAATTTCACCCTTAAAAGACCTGAATAAATGTGTCAAACAGGATTTCCCTGTTTCCCATGTTGACAGGTTCTTACCATAAAATGTTTGTCTAGCTGCACTGTAAAGGCTCTCTTAACAATCCAGTGCAACACTTATCCAATGACTATGTTAGGCTAACTGACCAGTAGTTTTTTTTCTCCCTCCTTTTTTGAAGATCAGTGTCACATTACAGATGAGCATTCCAGTGTGGGAGCACCACGTGCAGAAAACAAAGACTGAGTGTGACGATTTTGATTTGATTTTTTATTGTCACACGTATTAACATAGTGAAAAGTATTGTTTCCTGTGCGCTATACAGACAAAGCATACCGTTCATGAAGAAGAAAATGAGAGACTGCAAAATGTAGTGTTACGGTCATAGCTAGGGTGTGGAGAAAGATCAATGTAATGCGAGGTAAATCCATTCAAAAGTCTGATAGTAGCAGAGAAGAGCTGTTCTTGAGTCAGTCGGTGTGTGACCTCAGACTTGTGCATCTTTTTTCTGACGGAAGGTGAGAGAGAGAATCTGTAACGCGTGGGGTCCTCAGTTATGCTGGCTGCTTTTCCAAGGCAGCGGGAAGTATAGACAGAGTTAGTGGATGGGAGCTGGTTTGCCTGATGGATTGGGCTACATTCATAACCTTTTGTAGCTCCTTACTGTCTTGAATTGATCAGGAGCCATACCAAGCTGTGATACAACTAGAAAGAATGCTTTCTATGGTGCATGTATAAAAGGTGGTGAGAGTCATAGCTGACATGCCAAAAGGAGGAGTGCTAACTTGGGCATTTGATGCAGGTCAGGAATTTTGTTAAAGTTATAATTCAGATTAAACAGTCTGAAGCTGACTTGGAATTTTAAAATTGCAACCTAGTTAAAAATTCTACTTTAATAGGAACTGCTTCGTATCTGTCATTGAATAGAAAGCTGCTGTGGGCTTGGTGTTGGGTGGTATTGGAACTACAATTATTTACAATATATGACTTGAACGAGGGAAGTGAATATACTATTACCAAGTCTGCAGAAGACACAGAAATAGGTGGGAAGGCAAGTGGTGAGAATGACACAGTCTACTTGGCAGACAGAATATAACATAGGAAAATGTGAAGTTATGGTAGGAAAAATAAAGGAGCTGAATATTATTTAAATGGAGAAAGGTTATAGAAAGCTGTGGCATAGAGGGATTTGGGAGTCCACATGCATAAATCGTAAAAGGTTAGCATACGAATTCAACAGGTAATAAGGAATGGTGTATAAAACAAAGGGAAGTCTTGCAAAAAATGTACTACGTATAAGTTGGACCATGCTGTTGGAATACTGTGAACAGTTTGATCCCCTTATCTAAGGAAAGATATGCTGGCATTGGAGCCAATCCAGAGAAGGTTCACTAGGTTAATCTTGGGTGTGAGGGCTTTTCCAATGAGGAGAGGTTAAGTAGGTTGTACCTGAATTCAGTGAGACTTTATCTTGTGTGTTCTTCTAAAGTTCAATGATAGATGACTTTATCGAGTCATTTCGGGTTCTCATGGGGCTTGGCAAGGTAAATGATGAGAGGCTATTTTCCCTTGTGGGAGGGGCTATGAACACAGAGCATAATCACAGAGTAAAGAAGTTGTCCATTTCAGACAGAGTTGAAGAGGAATTTTCTCTCCAAAGATAATGGAATTCTTTAATGAGAGGACTGTAGAGGCTGGATTGTTAAGAATGTTCAAGGCTGAGACAGATGGATTTTTAATCAGTGGGAATCAAGGGTTATGGGAATAAGGCAGATAAGGAGTTGAGAATATTTGATCAAATCAGTCATGATCTCATTGAATGGTAGAGCAAACTTGATGAGCCAATTGGCCTACTTTTGCTGCTGTCTTATGATGAGAATTGATAGTAATACCTATAGCAGGAAACTGTCTTAGTACTTGCAACTTGAGCGCAAGTCATCAAACTTCAAAATGTGGACAGGTTTTGCAACCATAGCAAATAAAAACAGAGTACAAGGAATGTGATGTTACTTTTTGTACTTTTTTCAGTCTCCGGTTCCCAATGAGTTTTCATTAACTGAACAAGCAGGTGATTGACTGGACAGTTTTAAGATTTATCCCTCTAAACAGTAGCAGTAGTTTAAACGAGTACTGGGGAGATATATCGATAAATGTTACAATACATTTATAGTTTAACTAGTTAAAATACTTAATTTAGCTATTGATAAATTTGAAACTAATTAATTAAATGAAACACAATAAAGATACCAGGATAGGTGATGTGTTAACTGCAGCATATTCTCAACTCCACTTATCTATCTTATTCCCATAACCCTTAATTCCCACTGATTAAAAATCCATCCGTCTCAGCCTTGAACATTCTTAACAATCCAGCCTCTACAGTCCTCTCGTTAAAGAATTCCATTATCTTTGAAGAGAAAATTTCTCTTCATGTCTGTCTGAAATGGACAACTTCCTTACTCTGTGATTATGCTCTGTATTCATAGACCTTCCCATCATTTACCCTGCCAAGCCCCTCGAGAACCCAAAATGACGCAATAAAGTCACCTATCAATCATTGAAGTTTAGAAGAACACACAAGATAAAGCCTCATTGAGTACAGGTACAACCTACTTAACCTCTCCTCATCGGAAAAGCTCTCATACTCAAGATTAATCTAGTGAACTTTCTCTGGATTGGCTCCATTGCCAGGATATCTTTCCTTAGATAAGGGGATCAAACTGTTCACAGTATTCCAACAGCATGGTCCAACTTATGCGTAGTACATTTTTTGCAAGGCTTCCCTTTGTTTTATACACCATTCTGTATTACCTGTTGAATTCGTTGAACTGGTGAGCATCTGTGTGATCTAAGGTAAATGCATCCGCAGGTGCCTGAGGCTTGAGGAATGTTGGCTCATAGCTGATGAGTAGAATCTGAGCTTTGTATATGGCAATGCATCAGGAAAGGAGAGGTATCTGGACACTTAATATTCCAGGAGGCTAGGTATATTCCCTTTAGCTAGGTATTTTGGATTTTACATGACATCAGGGAAAGAAAGAATGTGATGTGAGGCACGTATGGGGATCATGAAGAAATGTAGAAACTCAAAGCAGGGGTAGGCCATTCGGTCCTTCATTCATTTTCATTATGGTTGATTGTCAAATTCAATATCCTGATTCCACCTTCTTCCAAATATCCATTTATCCCGAAGAACTATATCTTGGGGAGCAGTGGAAGAACCTTAGTCTCTCCAACTGTCCAACAGGTTTAAGTTCAAACTAGGACAAGATAGAGATGTAATAAGTCTTAAATTAGTGAACAAAAGAAATGATCTGTGATTGAATGGAAGGCATGAGATATTAAATGACAAAAATATTAATGTTGCAAGGCTAAAGGGAGCAGTAACAAGACAAGTAAAGAAATGAAAGCTGTGCCCTGAGGAGATACGAATGGCAGCTAATCCTGATTCACGTACAGGGATGGCTGCATAGTGACACAGTGGTTAGCACTGTTGCCCCACAGTGCCAAGAACCTGGATTTGATTCCTGGTTTGGGTCACTGTCTGTATGGAGTTTGCATGTTCTCTCCATGTTTGTGTGGGTTTCCTCTGGGTGTTTCGGTTTCCCCTCTCAATCTGAAAGAAGTGCTAGTTATGTGTAATGGCCATGCTAAATTTTTCCTCAGTGTACCTGAACAGGCGCCGGGTGTGCCGACTAGGGGATTTTTCACAGTAACTTCATTGCAGTATTAATGTAAGCCTATTTGTGACTAATAAATAAACTTCAATTTTATGATCTAAGGCAAGGGTCTCCAAACTATGGCCCACAGCGGGCCGCATCCAGATTGGAATTTGAAGGCTGCTGATCTAAGGTCACTGACCTAAAATATTAACTTTGTTTGTCTCTCCACAGATACTGCCTGAGTATTTCCAATATTTTCTGTTTTTTATTTCACAATCTGCGCTGTCACATTCCTCTTAATTCCATTTCCATAGGTTTCTATCGTCTTAATAAACTTCCTGTGTGACACTTCAAAGAATGTTCGCCAAGTCCATAAATATATATGTACTCTGAACAAATTTCTACCATACCTCAAATATTTTGGTCTGATTAGTTAGACAAGATGGAGTAAATTCATGCTGCTAACTCTCTTGGTTAACCTATGACTTTGCAAATTAAAGTTAGTTTTGTTGCTAGTAATTACCTCCAATAGGTTTCCCACTACTGATGCTCAGGTGCCTGGTCTGCAATTTCCTGATTTATTCCTTTTCTCTTTCTGGAATAGTAGTTTAACAATAGAAATCAATCTGGCAATACTTCTGCATCTAATGATAATGCATTTCATCTGGACCACGTGATTTATTGATGTTCAGTCATACCAATCATTTTGGTATTCTCCATCCATTATTACCCTGCACATAACTTCGTCCCTTCCTTATGGCAATGGACATTAACTCCTCCTTTTAGCCATATCCTAAATTTCACTTAACCTTTCAAAACACAATTTGTCTTATCTACGTTAATTCAAAAAAATCAAGCATCGAGATTTGACCTTTATTTAAAATTAGGTTGGCTGAACTTATCTCATAACTCCAAGCTGAACTTACTCTTTTAATTTTCTTACCATTATATTTTCCCATTACCCTCCTTTCCTACAAGTAGTATTAAATTTAAGAATAAAGGCAGTACATTTGTACATTATCCAAATAGCCAATCCTCATAAGTGCACTTGACTATTCAATAAGTATCCCAATATTGATATAGCAACCTAGCAGCTAACAGCCAACGAATGGGTCATTTGACTCATTGCATCTGTGTCAGTCCTTTTTCTTGAGAAATCTAAAATAAATCAAATTGCATCATGGCTTGCCCTGCATTCTTCTGCTCCGCTTTAAAAAGCTATTCAATATTTCTGCAAGAAACGAAGTGAGTCTTTCCACAAATGTTCCATGGTTCTCTACATAAAAAAAAATTTGCTAACCTTATGAGAGCTGTTGATTGCAAATTTGTAATTTTTTTTAAAACCTTTGTGAATATGTAATCGTTTTTAAGAGTGTTTGAAAAAATCTTCCAGTTTGGATCAATGGTAAAGGGAATAACTGTAACTTTCTAGATCTTGGTGTACAAACTGATTCAGTGTACAAGATGATTCAATTTTTCCAGCCCTAAAAGTCATGTTCTGGAATATCCTCAGTGTATAGATCTCAGCCACATCGTGCTAAACTCGCATAAGCAGTTGGCCTCAATTTCCTACCCATAAATGCATACTTTACTTAATTTGTAACTGAATTCAAGAGATTGAGCAACAGAGCAAAATGGACAAGTAGCATGGAGGTAATTCATGGCTTACAAAGGAAATTGGAGAGAGTACCCAATCTAAGGAAGAAGCATACAGATTGGCCAAGAAAAATAATAGGTCTGAGGATTGGGAGTGGTTTAGGATTCAGTAAAGAAAGACCAAGGGATTGATTAAGATGGGCAAAATAAGGTATGAAAGTGAGCTTGCAGGAAACATAAAAACTGAAATTAAGAGTTTTTTGAAGAGAAAGAGGTTGGTGAAGACAAATGTAGGGTTCCCTACAGAAACGGGCGGAATGTATGATAGGGGACAAAGAAATGGCTGAGCGACTGAATACATACTTTGGTTCAGTCTTCACAAAAGAGGACATAAATCAGATGCCAGAAATGTTGGGGAATGCAAAATTTAGACAGGAAAGAACTGGAGAGAACAAAGAACAAAGAACAAAGAATAAAACAGCACGGGAAACAGGCCCTTCGGCTCAATGAGCCCGGGCCGCTTCCCCGATGTTCCCACCTCTACCCATGATCCCTGTCCATGTTTATAGATCTATGGATTAAAAACCAAATTTGAGACAATTTAGGGAGAATTTATTTTGCCAATTAGCCTAAGAGCACATCTTTGGGATGTGGGAGGAAACCGGAGCACCTGGAGAAAACCCACGCAAGCACAGGGAGAATGCGCAAACTCCCACAGACACAGGCCCAAATCCATGTATCTGCACAGCACAGCGATAGTCACTGAGCTGTCGTGTTGCCCATCAAATGGTCCAGGTCAAGCGTACACTAACGACGTGAAGCACTAGGATACTCTTGAAAAAAATCCAAGAGCAGCCCTCTCACGACCCATCGCGTGTATGCCCCTTGTTAGACAACAAGGTGGACCAAAGCACCTGTAGGATAAAAACAAGTACATCAATATCATCATCTATTTACACACTTCCCAGGGACTCCCAAGGCTCATGATCCCTATTTTAAATTAGTTTTCTATACCCCTCCATTCCCATTCTGTTCATGTGCCCATCTAAGTATTTCTTAAATAACTCCAGAGTACCTGTCACCACCACTTTACTTGGCAGTGCATTCCATACCCCCATCACCCTCTGTGTGAAAAAACTCCCTCTAGCATCCAAATTATACCTTACCCCCCCCCTTACCCTAAGCCTGTGACCCCTCGTACTATTAGAGTTCATCCTACGAAAAAGCTTAACCCTGTTTACTCTATCTATACCCCTCATAATCTTGTACACCTCTATTAGATCTTGTCTAAGTCTCATGTTAGTAGAGAAGTGGTACTAGTAAAGTTGATGGGATTGAAGGCAGATAAATCCTCAGGGCCTGATAATCTACATCTCAGAGTACTTAAGGAAATGGCTCTAGAAATAGTGGAGGTATTGGTTGTCATCTTCCAGGATTCTATAGACTCTGGAACAGTCCCTGCAGATTGGAGGGTAGCGAACGTCACTCCAATATTCAAAAGGGAGATAGAGAGAAAACAGCGAATTACAGATCAGTGAGCTTAACATCGGCAATGGGGAAAATTCTTCAATCTATTATCAAGGACTTTATAGCAGAACATTTAGAAAGCAATGGCAGGATCAGACAGAGTCAGCATGGATTTATGAAGTGGGAAATCATGCTTGACAAATCTGTTGGAATTCTTTGAAGATGTAACTAGTAGAAATAATAAAGGGGAACCAGTTGATGTGGTATATTGGGACTTTCAGAAAGCGTTTGACCAAGTCCTGCATAAGAGATTATCATGTAAAATAAAAACACATAGGATGGATAGAAAATTGGTTGGCAGAAAGGAAACAAAGAATTAATGGGTGTTTTTCAAATTGGCAGGCAGTAACTAGTGGGGTATCACAGGACTTGGTCCTGGGACCCCAGCTATTCACAATATACCTTAATTATTTGGATGAGGAAACAAAATATAACATCTCAAAGTCTACGTATGATATACCAAGTTGGATGGGAGAGTGAACTGTGATGAGGATGCAGAGATCCTTCAAAATGAACTGGACAGGTTGGGTGAGTGGGCTAATCAATGGCATATGCAATATAATTTCAATAAATGTAAGATTATTCACTTTGGAAGCAAAAACAAAAAAGCAGATTATCTGAATGGCTGTAAATTGGGAGAGGTGAGTGTATAGCAGGACCTAGGTGTCCTTGTGCACCAGTTACTGAAGATAAGCATGCAAGTGCAGCAGGCAGTAAAGATGGCAAATGGCATGCTGGCCTTCACTGTGAGAGGTTTTGACTACAGGAGTGGGGATGTGTTGTTGCAACTATACAGGACCTTGGTGAGGCCACACCTAGAGTATTGTGTGCAGTTTTGGTCTCCTTTTCTGAGGAAGGATGTTCTTGCTCTTCAGCAAGTGCAGCAAAGATTTACCAGGCTGATTCGAAAATGATGAGACTGATGTATGAGGAGAGATTGACTAAGCTAAGATTGTTTTCGCTGGAGTTCAGACGAATGAGGGGGAATCTCATAGATACTTACAAAATTCTAACAAGTCTAAACAGGATAGATGCAGGGAGGATGCTTCCGATGGTGACAGAGTACAGAATCAGGGGTCACAGTCTGAGAATTCAGGGTGGACAATTTAGGACAGAGGTGAGGAGATATTTCTTTACCCAAAGAGTGGTTAGCCTCTGGAGTTCATTACCACAGGAAGTAGTTGATGCCAAAACACTGAATGCATTCAAATGGCCGCTGGATTTAGCACTTGGGGAAAATGGAATCAAAGGTTATGGGGAAAAAGCAGGATTAGGCAATTGAGTTGGATGATCAAACATGATCTTAATAAATGGCGGAGAAGACTCTAAGGACCAAATGGCCTTCTCCTACTCCTATCTTCTGTGTTTCTACACAGGCTGTGTAGATGTGTTGCAGTTTAAAATATGTCCACGTAGCAGACCTTGCAAGACAACAATTAAGAAAAATTAGTTTTCCAACAAAATAAATTAAGCTGTTTTCAAGATAAAAGTTGTAACATTTGCTAACTCTTCAAATAAATGTGCTGCAGTAAAGCCATCTGTGATTAGTGAAAAAGTATAAGAATGGAAGGAGGAATCTGCCCTAAAGAAAATGCCCAAGAATGAATTTGCCACGAGAATCAAGATCAACCAGTGGCTTGACCTTGAGAAGCATGTATTGAAATGGGTTCCTGAAAATTGTCAGAATAGCTATCATCATTAGAAATGCAATGTTGCACATGTGGACTAAACTAACCTTGAGTGCAGCAAAGATTTCAGGACAATACCATGTTGGCACAGCCACTTCATGGAACAAAAATATCTGGTATTACAGCAGAATACCAAGATTGCTGAAAGACTACTAAAAAGACTTACATGCTAAGTTAACAGTTTTCAATGATTCAACATCAGAAAGTGACAGAAAGGTGAGTATTTATTATGCTACATCAGCAATGTTGATGAAACCCCAATGATGGGGAAAAAAAACCTTTGCAAAGAGTTGGAAATATGTTTGTGTCCCACTTGATATTTCTGTGGCTTTGTTTGCAAATTGTGCAAGGCTATTAGTGCAAGATTGCTATTATATCAGTGAGAAATTGCCCGCTCAATGGATAGAGAGGAAGATAATTTGTTGTTGAGGAATGATTCTAAAACCGAAAGATCCACATCTGATCAAGAGATCCTTACAATGCCATAATTAGTAACTCAAAATGAATTCTTTGCGTCAAATACTAAAGACAATTATGTTAAAAAAATCTCTCCAAAAACAGAGATTGAACTATAATCAGATTATTAAAAAGTGAACTGCAGGATGGGTGTGGGAAGTTGCTATTTTGAAAAGTGAAAAAATTGTACTTCATATTCAGTTAATGTGAGACATTTCATTGAATAAACTAACTGTGCAAAGATATTTAAAACCACATTTTCGCAACACAAACCAGGTATTACCCGCTTCATCCCTTGCATTAGTTATAACATACTGAGTAAGCAAAACATGGGGTGAAATAGTGAGGCTAAGTACTAATGTGATCTAAATGCCCAGCATATAGGGGAGGGAACAGTGATGTGGAGACTGGGAGCAAGGAAGTTAGCTCCCAGGTAGGGAAGGACTCTAGGCAGGATGAGAGGCAGGTTAGACGAGTGGGGAAGAAGGGAAATGTCCAGTCTGAGGGACTGAGATGTGTCTATTTTAATGCCAGGAGTGTAGTAAATAAGGTGGATGAACTTAGGGCGTGGATTGCTGCTTGGGATTGTGATGTGGTGGCCATTACAGAGACTTGGATGTCTCAGGGACAGGACTGGGTACTACAGGTCCCGGGATTCAGATCCTTCAGGAAGGACAGGGAGGGAGGCAAAAGAGGTGGTGGAGTGGCACTGTTGATCAGGGACAGTGTCATGGCTGCAGAGAAGGTGGATACCGAGGAGGGAATGTCTACGGAGTCTCTGTACGTGGAAGTTAGGAATAGCGAAGGGTCGGTGACGTCGCTGGGTGTATTCTATAGGCCTCCCAATAGTGACAGGGAAGTTGAGGTGCAGATAGGGAAACAGATACTGGAGAGATGTAGAAATAACAGAGTTGTTGTGATGGGAGACTTCAATTTCCCAAACATCGACTGGAATATCACAAGGGTAAGGGGTTTGGATGGGGAGGAGTTTGTTAGGTGTGTTCAGGAGGGTTTCCTGACACAGCACGTGGACAAGCCTACGAGAGGAGAGGCTGTACTGGACCTGGTACTAGCTAATGAACCAGGACAGGTGATGGATCTCTCGGTAGGAGAGCATCTTCGGGATGGAGATCATAATTCTATCTCCTTCACCCTTGCATTGGAAAAGGATAGGATCAGGCAGGCTAGGAAGGTGTTTGTCTGGAATAAGGGGAAATATGAAGACATCAGGCAGATGTTGGGGTGAATAAACTGGAAGGAGGTGTTCTTGGGGAAAAGCACAGAAGGAAGGTGGCAGATATTCAAGGAATGCTTGTCTGAAGCTTTGCACGACAACGTTCTGGTGAGACAAGGAGGTTTTGGTAGGACGCGGGAACCGTGGTGCACGAAGGCTGTGGTGAACATAGTCAGGAAGAAAAGAAAGGTGTATAAAAGGTTCAAAGAGCTAGGAGATGTTGGGGATCTAGAGAAGTATAAGGCTTATAGAAGAGAGCTTAAAAAAGGAAATTAGGAGAGCCAGAAGGGGTCATGAGAAGGCCTTGGCTGGTAGGATTAAGGAGAATCCCAAGGCCTTCTACAAATATGTGAAAAGTAAAAGGATGAGAAGAGGATAGGACCTATAAAAGGTGAAGGGGGAAAAGTCTGTATGGAACCGGAAGAAATGGCAGAGGTGCTTAATGAGTACTTTGCCTCAGTATTCACGGTGGAAATGATCTGGGAGAATGCACTACAAGTTTGCGGCAGACTGAAAAGATTGAGTATGTAGATATTAAGGAAGCGGATGTGTTAGAACTTTTAAATGCTATCAAGATAGGCAAGTCTCCGGGACCAGATGGGATGTACCCCAGGTTATTGTGGGAGGTGAGGGATGTCATTGCAGAGCCCCTGGCGATGATCTTTGCGTTGTCGATGGAGACGGGAGAGGTTCCGGAGGATTGCGGATGTGGTCCCTATTTTCAAGAAAGGGAACAGGGATAGTCCTGGAAATTACCGACCGGTGAGTCTGACCTCAGTGGTTGGTAAGCTGATGGAGAGGCTTCTGAGGGACAAGATTTACAAGCATTTGGAGAAGTTTAGGTTGATTAGAAATAGTCAGCATGGTTTTGTAAAAGGCAGGTCGTGCCTTACGAGCTTAATTGAGTTCTTCGAAAATGTGACTGAACACATTGATGAAGGAAGAGCAGTGGACGTAGTGTACATGGACTTCAGCAAGGCATTTGACAAGGTCCCCCATGCAAGACTTCTTGAGAAGGTGAGAGGCCATGGGATCCAAGGGGCTTTGGCCTTGTGGATCCAGAATTGGCTTGCCTGCAGAAGGCAGAGGGTGGTTGTGGATGGCTCTTTTTCTGCATGGAGGTTGGTCACCAGTGGAGTGCCCCAGGGATCTGTTCTAGGACCCTTTCTGTTTGTCATTTTCATAAATGACCTGGATGAGGAAGTGGAGGGATGGGTGAGTAAGTTCGCCGATGACACGAAGGTCGGTGGTGTTGTGGATGGTCTGGAGGGATGTCAGAAGTTGCAGCATGACATCGACAGGATGCAAGACTGGGCGGAGAAGTGGCAGATGGACTTCAACGCGGATAAATGTGTTGTGGTCCATTTTGGCAGATCCAACGGGATGAATGAGTACACTATCAAAGGTAGGAGTCTTAGCTGTGTGGAAGAGCAGAGGGATCTTGGGGTCCGGGTCCATAAGACTCTCAAATAGGCCTCCCAGGTGGAGGATGTGGTTAAGAAAGCTTACGGTGTACTGGCCTTCATTCATCGAGGGATTGAGTTCAGGAGTCAGGAGGTAATGCTGCAGCTTTATAGGACCCTTGTCAGACCACACTTGGAGTACTGTGCGCAGTTCTGGTCGCCTCACTATAGGAAGGACGTGGAAGCTATTGAAAGGGTGCAGAGGAGATTTACAAGGATGTTGCCTGGATTGGGAGGCATGCCTTATGAAGACAGGTTGAGGGAGCTGGGACTGTTCTCCCTGGAGAGACGAAGGTTGAGAGGCGACCTGATAGAGGTTTACAAGATGTTGAGAGGAATAGATAGGGTGGACTCTCAGAGACTATTTCCCAGGGCTGAAATGGTCGCGACGAGAGGGCACAGATTTAAGGTGCAGGGAAGCAAGTACAGAGGGGATGCTAGGGGAAAGTTTTTCACTCAGAGGGTGGTGAGTGAATGGAATCGGCTGCCGTCGGTGGTGGTCGAGGCGAACTCGCTGGGGTCTTTTAAAAGACTTCTGGATGAGTATATGGGATCCAATTGGATTGGGGGTTATAGATAGGTCTATGGCTGGGTAGGTTTTGATGTGTTCGGCACAACTTGTGGGCCGAAGGGCCTGTTTGTGCTGTAGTGTTCTATGTTCTATATGCAAAAACATGATTTTTGGGACTGGAAAAATTGGTCAGCTTATTTACCAAGTCAAATTATACTTTGCAATCTTAATGCAAAATATTTTGCATTAAAAAAGGCTTAAATAACTTAGTGAGTCATCCACTAGTACTGCTTCAATAAAAATGCTTCTTTTGTCAGAAGATCATTCATAGCATAGGAGACCATTCAACTCATCAAGTCAACGTTGATTCTTTGTGGAGCAATGCAGTGCTATTTTAGATTTTGTTCCCTAAATTATATTCCTCTTTACCTTTTTGATCTTTGCTTTCTGTTTTCCACTTCATGTTCTTTTTTAAATTTGTCAATTTTCTTTTTTTTTTCTGTTCCTGGCGACATGTGAGCAATGGAGAGAAAGAGGGAGAGATAGACACATTACATACAAGGAGATTACAGTTAACAAAGAAATAGCCAGACACCACACAACAGATATAGCAAGAAAAGAAACAAATAAGGAGAAAGATAGCAAGAGAAATAAAGAGCATTGGAAAAAAATTGTAGCGAATTTCAGTTCTGTACATCAGAGACAGATTGCGAATATTGCAAACAATTCTACATTAGGAAAATATAATGCACAAAATGAATGAGGGTAAAAAAACAAAATAAAACAATTTTGTGCTGGAAATGATGAAAGACAAAGCTGGAGTGCGCCAAAGAGTGAAAGGCATTTGAGTATGTAACAGATATATTTAAGCATGCTTGAAAGATACTAATGAAACAAGCCAAACAGAAGTTGTGATTGAGAATAGCAGAACTCATGCTGGGATGTCAAAGAAAATAGAAGATGTACATTGCAAAGCAGTAAGTTATCTCCATTGATGTTGAGTCTTACATTTCACAGGTCTACTGAAAGTACCATTCATTCTTTTATAGCTGTCTGCTCTGTGTCAGAATTTACTTATGTCCAACTGGTCTCCTGAACGGAAACATCATCGCTATTTGCTTCAAGCTAAGAAGCCTTTGAAGAATAGAAAGTTATTTACTGTTTTGATGCTTCTCAGTTTCTTATTACCTCCCATTTACTTTTAAATTGACGATTATTACATATAGCTTTGCTGCTTCTGTAACATAAAGATGTATGCTACTATTTGTATATAAACATGGAAGTTACTGCAACTTTATTCATTTAAAACACATAAATGCTGCATTCATATTTCACAAATCAAGTCTAAGTATGAAGAAAGAATCAGCTAATTTGCATAAATTCAAAAGCAACATTAAAACAAATTAAAAAGCCATCAATCAACTCCAAAATTAATTGAAAAAAATGTGGATAAAAAGCCAAAAAGACATGAGAAAAATGGTATAAAAACTAAAACTTGATTTTTTTCACCTTTTAGCAGCTTTTTCAGAAATGGCAAAAGCTTGCTGAGGAAACATTGACATAGCAGGAAACACAAGGTGTTCCCTAGCAAGGGATCTGCAACTTTAAGAACAAGGACCATTTCTTTTTCAAATTTAGTCAAAATGCAATATCTGCAGAGCCATAATGCTGTTACTCAAATTCCAGCAATAACGGAAAAGATAAAAGTTTCAACAAAATTTAAAAGGTATTTTTTAACCAAAAAACTGTTAATTGAATGCATTTTCTCAGTATGATATCAACAAAAGTTAAATAAAAAACAAGTCATTCAACTACCAGCAAAATGGGTTCAATCTATCAAAGTCAGGAACGGCACAAGTCCTCAATGAGCTGCAGGTTGTAGACTGTTGCACTAAGTCACTGCTTACATAACTTATGTTGCAAGCAAACAGGCACACATATTTTTCACTAAATTGTATATAGACTGGATTTTTAAACCTTTTCATACTGCTGTTTCAACAGCCCTTTATTTCTATCAGTTAACTATTTTTTTCTGACATATAGGCCTGAATCTTCCTTTTATGGTTGGAAACCCTATTTCACACTTAAACACATACCCCCACTTTGATATTTCAGGACAGTTTTCTGATGGAGGACCCTTCCAAACTGAACTTGGCACAGGAATTCTCAGAGGGAGCAGTGGAGCGAATCTGTGCAGCAACCACACATTTTTTATGGCACTAGCTGCCATACTCTAAGTAACATGTTCAATATCCTAAAGTGTTCATGAACAGTTACATACAGATGTGTAGGCTGGGTAGGAAAGTGGTTAAGGAAGCAGGGCTAGATAAGGGAAAGGAGGGTTGAGGGAGGGAAGGGACAGGGCCAGTCAAGGTGGGAGTGATGCAGGGCCAGCCAATGTTTGGGTGGAGGGTGGCGGGGGTGGGTGGGTGCAGGGTAGGCAAGTGGGGGAAGGTGGGGGAAGGGTGGTGCAGGGCTAGATAAGGGGTGGGGGGAGTGTAGGGCCAAGCAAGGGGGGTAAATGCAGGGGGAGGCAAGGGGGGGGCAGGGCAGGGCAGGGACAAGAAAAGGTGGCACAGAGTTGGGAGGGTAGTGAGTTTGGTTAGGGTGGCAGGTGGGAGTGGATGGATGGAGTGGGAATGTTGTGGAGCTAGTTGCAAATTGGAGGTTTGTTTGGGGGTAGCTGGATCATGGGGATTTCAGGGGTTTGGCTGCAGGAGTCAGAGAATCATTATGAAGGTTACCTCCAATTGTATTGGAAGTCATCTAATTCATATTGGTAGGAAAAAAATGGAGACTGTATAAAATTCAGAATAGAACTCTAAAGAATGTGCAGGAGCTGACGGACCTAGGTGTATATGTGCATAAGTCACTGAAGGTGACGGGGCAGGTGGAGAGAGAGCAGTTAATAAAGCATACAGTATCCCAGGCATAGCAGCATGAGCAAGGAGGTTATTTAAACTTACAAATTACACTAGTTAAACCTCAGCTGGAGAATAATGTAAGCTATGAGCGCCACACTGTAGGCAGGATGTGAATACTTTGGAGAGTGGTTTACAAAAACGGTTCCAGGGATGAGAAATTTCAGTTATAAACACAGGTTGAAGAGGTTGGGACTTTTCTTGGAGAGGAGAAGGCCAAAAGGAAATTAGACAGAGGTGCTCAAAATCATGAGGGGACCAGACAGAATAGATAGGAGAAACTGTTCTTGCTCATAAAGGGATTTGGAACATGAGAACAAAGCTTTAAAATGATTTTCAAAAGTAGCAAATGCAATGTGAGAAAAAAGTTTTCTCACAGAGTGATTTGGATTTGGAATATACTGGAAGTGTACAAGCAAGACATTCAATAAGGTATGAGATGATGATTCAAATAGAAACAATGTGCAGGGTTACATGGAAAAAGGCAGGAGAATTGAGAGTGAGAAAGTCATAATGCTCATATGGAAAGCTGGTACAGAGACTGTGGGCCGAACGGCCTTCTTCTGCACCGTGACAATTTTGTGAATCTCTAGTGGTCACTTCAAATCTTAATTTCTACATCTCATGCTCATTTCAGGAGCCTATTGGTATTGGAATTTCCCAATCAGCTGCACAATACTGCAATACAGTGTAACAGATGCCCTCCCCAACTGGGGCAACCAGTACATCAATTTCCAAACTGATGTGAGACAGTCAAGCCAAGATAACAAAGATTTCTGTATCATTGCTAAATTCCCCAAATGCCAGATCTCAGATTGCATGCATATGGCCATCGATGCTTCCACAGACTAGCTGATGTTCTTCGTTAACTGGAAAGGATTGCATTCCCTCAGTGACCAACTCATCTGCAACCACTGCCAGAGATCTTGCAGATGTATGGTCATCATCATTATTCAATTTTCTCATTCAATAATCCTAAGAAGCCTGCAAGAATGCATATTTGCTGATAAGGGATACCGAATGAAGAGATGAACACACAAAATCAGTTAAGAACCCAAGAACTGAGACAGCAGAATGCTGAAGTGTGAATCATGCTGCCAACAGAGGGACAATCACACAAACACCAGTCTCCATAACATGAGACTTCATGTGTCTGGACTGGACTGATCAGATGGCACTTTTTGATTTGCCCCAGCTGGGGTCTCCCAAATGGTGGTGATCTGCTGCACCCTACACAACCTGGTGCTGTAGAATGTGTATTTGAAAGGGGGGGGGGGGGGGGGGAGAGGAGAGAGAGAGAGAGAGAGAGAGAGAGAGAGAGAGAGGAGGTTATAGACATTGGCTGTTGAAGAATCCTACGACAAGGAGGAAGATAAGGAAGCCAAAAAGGGGCTATAGCATTCTGTGCGACACGACAGGCTACTTGGAGAATGCCAAGATGAGGACACAAAGGAGGGTTGAGAAGCACTTATGCACACGCATTTTAGTTTATGCTACTTCAGCCATCCAGTCAGATAAAGATTTGTCCTCCAAACATACAAAGCCAACTCACCTCTGCTGTAAACCCAGAGTCCTTTGTTAGTCAACACCTGTTAAAGCTGCAACGTGAAAACAATAAGCCCACAAACCACGGTCACCCCCACCCTGTCCCTGGATACACCTAACACACTTGCACTGCTGGAGAGCCACTAACAGTGGATGAAAACCTTCATAATCCATTATGACATTAATCAGAACACACAAGCAGAAAATAATTAATTGTCTAATCACTCTATTGCATTTTCTTATTTATTTTAGAACCATACAATAGAATCATAGTATCCCTACAGTGCAGAAAAGCCCATCGAGTCTGCATAGACTCCGAAAGAGCATTCCATCCAGACCCTTTCCTTCAATCAGACTCAGGCTTTATACGAATAAAGCTTGAGCTTCAGACAAGCTAAAACTTCCTCCTGTCTCCAACATCTGGATAATGGAGACTAAGGGTCATTGAATATATTTCAGGATGAGTTAAATTGAATTTTGATTGATAAAAGGAGTCAAGCAATATCGGGAACAGGATATTGAAAGAGAAATCACAGGTCGTAATCTAAAACGTCACACCTAGGTCTGACAGAGTCATATTCCTTGGGATTTGAATATCCTCAGCCTTTGAACCTAGAAGGCGAAATGGTTGACCGGTCTGTCGATTGAAAAGATTTTAAATACCAGCACACTGCCAAACTCGAGTCAGTGAAAGTGTGCCAGTGCATTGACTAAAGAGTTTTAACAAGTTATAGAGCCTAGTAAGTATTACAGCATTCACAGTGGGGAGAGACATGGGAGGCATGGTGGCACACTGGTCAGGCACTGCTGTCTCCCAGCATCAGGGATCCAGGCTGATTCCTGGCTTGAGTCACTGTCTGTGCGGAATCTGCATATTCTCCCGATATCTGTATGGGTTTCTTGCGAGTGTTCTGGTTTCCTCCCATTGTCCGAAAGATGTGCTAATTAGGTGTACTGACTGTGCTAAATTCTCTCTCAGTGTATCTGAACAGGCACCAGAGTTTGGCGACTAGTGGATTATCACAGTAACTTCACTGCACTGTTAATGTAAGCCTATTTGTGGCGCTAATAAATGAACTTAAAAAAGTCACCTTTCCCTCCAACCTATCCCTGTAACCCACACATTTACCATGGTCAATCTACCTGACCTACACATCTTTGGACACTAAGGGGAAATTCAATGTGATGAAGCCACCTTTAGATTGCACATCTATGGATTGTGGACGAAACCAACGCACCTTGGGGAAATCCACACAGACACAGGAAGAACGTGGAAACTCCACACAGTCACCCAAGACCAAAATTGAATCCTAGTCCCAAGCATGATGAGGCAACAGTACTAACCACTATGCTACCATACTCCTACCCAGCCTTCAGGAGAACAGTGACAATGCCACACACCCCTGCCACAGCCACCCCTGCAAGACAAGCCAGGTCCTCGACATGGAGGGCATCATCTCATGTGGGAACACCATCCACTAGGTACACTGCACATACTCTTGCAACTCAGCCAATGTTGTCTACATAATACGCTGCAGGAAAGGATGTCCCAAAGCACAGTACTTTGGGGAGACCATGCAGACACTACAACAATGGATGAATGAACACCACTCAACAATCACCAGACAAGACTGTTCCCTTCCTGTTGGCGAACACGTCAGTGGTCACGGGCATTCCGCCTCTGATCTTCGGGTAAACGTTCTCCAAGGCGGCCTTCATGACATACGACAGCGCAGAGTCGCTGAGCAGATACTGATAGCCAAGTTCCATACACATGAGGATGGTTTCAAAAGGATCTTGGGTTCATGTCACACTATCTGTAACCTTGCCTGAACTTGCGACATCTCACTTACTGTCCTGTCTGGAGACAATACACATCTCTTTAAACTATGCTTAATGCTATCTCCACTCACATTGTCTACACCTTTAAGACTTGAATATTAGATTAGCTGTAAAGACGCGCATTCTTATCACTATTCTGTAAACTGTGTGTGCCTTTATATGCCATGTTTCTGATTAGAACTCTCCACTCATCTGACGAAGGAATAGCGTTCCAAAAGCTTTTGGTGTTTATTATCAAATAAACCTGTTGGTCTTTAACCTGGTGTTGTGAGACTTCTTACTGTGTTGGCCATAGGAGACAGAGGGTAGCGATGGAAGGATGTTTTTCTGAATGGAGGTCTGAACTAGTGGTGTTTGGCAGGAATCAGTGCTGGGACCTCTACTGTTTGTAATATATATATAAATGACTTGTAAGAAAACATTGTCTGATTAGAACTTTGTGGTTGGTGATGAAGATTGTCAGGGAATACAGCAGAATATAGATACGCTGGAAAATTGGGCGGAGAAATGGCAGATGGAATTTAATCCGGACAAATGCGAGGTGATGCATTTTGGTAGATCTAATTCAGGTGGCAGCTATAAATAAATGGCAGAACCATCGGGAACATAGACACACAGAGAGATCTCCGTGTATAGGTCCACAGATCTGTAAAAGTGACAGCAAAGTGGAAAAGGTAGTGAAGAAAGCACATGACATGCTTGCCTTCATTAGAAGGGGCATCGAGTATAAAAGTTGGCAAATTATATTACAGTTATATAAAATGTTACATTTGGAATACTGTATCCAATTCTGGTCACTACACTACCAGAAGGATGTGGCGATTTTGGGAGAGTAAAGAAAGGTTTAACTAAGATGTTGCTTGGTATGTATGGAAGGTATTAGCAATGAGGAGAGATTGAACGAACTGAGATTGATCTCCCTGGAAAGACAGAGGTTGAAGGGGTGACCTGATAGAAATTTATAAAATTATGAGGGGTATAGATAGGGTGAATAATTGAAAACGTTTTCACACGACAGAAATGATAATTACAAGGGGGCACAAGTTCAAGGTAAAGGTGGGGGGGGGGGGGGGGTAGTTTTTTTTTGTACAAAGAGTGGTGGTGGCCTGGAATGCACTACTAAGTGAGGTGGTTGAGCAGATACGTTAATGATATTTAAGACTTATCTAGATAGACATGTGAACAGATAAGAATAGAGGAATAGGAGTGGTTGGTCTAGATAGGACAACATGATTGGTGCAGGCCTGGAGGGCTGAAGGGTCTGTTCCTGTGCCGCATTGTGGTTTATTTGACTTTCAGCATCTGTCACATCATGGATCACACTAGAGTCACATCATCAACTTGAGAGTCACCATGGGCCTGACCCTTCTGCACTCTTTGGACTATCAGAAGTTACGGCTGTCACAGCCTCTGATTGATAGTCAGATGCACATACCAGGTTGACTGGAGGACACATTAATACCATCACTCACACTCACCTGATGTTTCTTTGTGTGTAGTGAAGAAGACAATCATTTTCCTGTGACTGAATTCCAACCTTATTTTTCATGATAGAAAAGCCACCCCAATACCCTGCCAGCTCCAGAATCTCTTTCTACGTAAGAGTGAGATGACATGGATCAGAATGCTGCCACGGTTGCATGTGGCACTGAGCCATACTGAAACAACATTGCGAGGGTGAATAGTTCCAAACATTTCTTTCCAAGGAGCTGCTGTACCCTTGACCCACTGGGGAATGGAGAAGGTTATTGCCCCACTTGCAGCATTGCAGTTAAGTTCACTGGAAAACCCCACAGCTGCTGACCTCCTCTGTGAACTCTGTCCAGGCTTGGTTGGTTAGGCTGGGAGGATGCTACCTTTTGTTTCTGGGGAAGGGAACTTGCCTAATCTGTAAGAGAAAAACTTACAGGGAATTGCCAATAAACCTTTTCCATTGTATCTTTCTTGCAAGGATTGTGGATAACCGCTGGTTCTTGGATATTTGTGAGGAGAAACAGTGTGACTGTTTGCACACTGAGGGCTGTTGATGGTCACAAATTGATGGTTGCTGATGAAAGATTATTTGGTGGCAGTCACAAGCTAATGACTGTCAACACTCAACCAATGTACCATCGGAGATACTCTGATTGGTTTCAATAAGCCAAAAACATTTTAACAGAAATAACCTGGGGCTACGGCATCTGATTACTACTTGGTCAACTATAGTAAAAAGAATAGGTGGGCACCAACTCAAAATGAGATTGCATGCAATTTTCGTGGCTTGAACAGATGAAAAATGAGCACTCACTGTCCAAGGTCATATAAGAAATAACACAATGGAGACCTACCTGTACCAAGTGAACAAGTTCTCAAGGGCAATTGGAGACGGGTAATAAACGCTGGACTAGTCTGTGATGCTCATATTTCATAAAATAATATATTTTTAACAAGTCATCATATTAATCTTCACCTTCAGGAAATTAGGAATATTGAAAAACATTGATGCCTAAATTCTTCACTTGTTTAGTGCACACATTTGGCAGAAGAAAAGCACACTCCCAGCTGTTGTTGGCTCCAAGAGTGTAATTTCACACTGGCTGGCCAATTAACAGTGACCCAGCATGAAATATGCCTCTGTAAAAGCTGAATGCTGCCAGGGAGGGTGCAAGCTGATGTTTCTAATGTGCTCCTTTAGGAGGACAGCTACTGTATAGCAGTTTCAGGAAAACACTGGCCTGTGAAAAATAAATAGCAATGTCTAAACTCTGCCACCAGTGACTAGGCAGTACTATCAAGCACAAACATCAGTCCCCGTACGCATTTTAAAATTTTATTTCAGCTGTGACAGCTCATCCCACCATGGATCAAGGTTGTAGTTGAAACGTGATGGCCGCCTGACCAATTAATCTGCCCAACTTTAAAAGTGCTCCGACCAGGGAGAATTATATTCAACTGGTCCCTCAATGGGCTAAATTGCCTGTTTGATTGTCGGTGGGCACACTTCTGACTCACGTGGGCACTCGTGCAATACCAAAATATTGCACGAGAATGTGATAACTTTGGAACATGATTTCATGCACTTCTGGGTTGGAAGCGTGCCTGCCCAAATCAACATTACATTCTGGCCAGACATCAGAGAATCCCTACAGTGCAGAAGCAGACAATTTTTTGATTTGACTTAATTTATTACTGCCAAATATATTAGTATACAGTGAAAAGTACTGTTTTTTGTGCACTATACAGACAAAGCATACCATACATAGAGAAGGAAAGGAGAGGGTGCAGAATGTAAAAGATAGAATTTGAGGGTATGCTAGCCACAGCTCGCAAGAAGCCACTTCACTCCAAAGCCATTTTATAACCAAGAGTCTGCACTGACTCTTACCCAGGTCCTATCCCTGTAATCACATGTATTTACATTGCTAATTCTCCTAAGCTAAATTTCTTGGGTTATTGGCTGGCATGGTGGCATGCCGGTTAGCACTGCTGCCTCACACTGCCAGGGTCCCAGGTTCAACTCTGGCCTCAGTCCACAAACTCCAAACTATGTGGAGTTTGCACTTTCTCTACATGTCTCCATGGGTTTCTTCCAGGAGCTGCAGTTTCCTCTCAATTTCCAAAGGTGTGCAGATTAGGTTGATGCTAAATTGACTGTAGTATCAGAGAGATTAGCAGGGTTAATATGTGGGGTTATGGAAACTGTGGGTGTGATTGTGCTCGATACAGACTCGATGGGCCAAATGGCCTTCTTCTGTACTACAGGGATTCTATTCTGTTCTATTAAGGGGCAATTTAGCACGGCCAATTTAATCTGCACATCTTTGAACTTTGGGAGGAAATCAGAGTATCCAAAAGGAAATCCATGCGGACACTGGGAGAACATGCCAAATCTACACAGGCAATCATCTTTAGACAGAATTGAACCTGGGTCCCTGGCACTGTGAGGCAGCAGTGCTAACCACTTTTCCTTTTCCTCTACCTCCTTATGGCATGAAATTCAAAAGTGCTTTATGAAGTTTCAAAGTATAACTTTCAGCATGCTGATAAATGGATAAATTAAAATGAACTAAGCTCATAATTAGAAACAAGGTAGTTATATTTTAACGTTGAATTCAAGACTTGGATGTTTAATGTTTAATCTTTTACTGTGAATGCAAAATCTAGCCAGATCATTTCAGATTGGCATGCATCCACTCCTGTTACCCATGTCACATTTATCTACCTTGTGCCATTCTCACAGATCCACTGCAGCTTAGTCTTCACCATAATGCTTTGGTTAACATCTTTTTCTACAATCCTCTATTTTGCTGTCTAGATCTCCGAAGCTTTCCAATTCTGATCAAATAACCAAAATACTGACATTTTCTTTTCTGGATGTCACTTTTTTAAGAGTTCTTTTCGCTCTTGCTATTTCAAGTATCTCTTTATTTTATGGTCTACATATAGAATTGTTTTAAACTACTGCAGTTAGTAAAGGTTTCTATCAGATGAAGGTGAATATGATAATTGGACATGTACTAAATTCATGAACAATTTTTATAAAATGGTATGCCAAATAATTTGTCCCTATAAAGCAACAGAAGCTAATGTCAGCATTTTAAATGTCTATGAGTAGATATAAATTTTAGTTAAATAAAATTTACACCTGTAAACCAGATATTTCAGTTTCAATTGAAAAAATTCAGAAATAAAGGCTGGTATTCTCCCATCCTGCCCACCTCTGGAATTTTAATGGGTAAGCTGTGGACAATGTGAAACCCCATTGATAATCAGGCGGGAATTTCTGGCTGTTAGACCAGCACAGCTGGAGAATTCTGCCCAAAATGTCTTCCTTTGGAATAGGCAATGGAGTTCAGCTTCCTCAGCAATTAAATTCATTTGAAATATTAAGACTAAATGTCAGTAAAAGCTGGAAATTTGCAGGTTATATAAAATAACAAAATAACACGGGTACAATAAAAATCACTTAATCTTAGGGATTCATTATATAAGTTTCTTAAACATTACAGTTATCAGGAAAGTATCAAGCAAGTCCTAACAATGTACTTAGAAATATGATTAGAAGAAGTCAGCATATTTAAACGGAATCCTGTTTAACAAATTTAGAGTTTTTTGAGGTATCGTATACTTGAATTTCCAAAAGGCATTTGATACACAAAAGGTTTATACATAAAATAAGAGTTTATGGAGTTGGGAGTGATACATTAGCAAGACTAAGGATTAGTAAGCAAACAGGAAGCAGAATGTAGGGAATAAATGGGGCATTTTCAAAAGTTGGCTGCACTCACTAGTGGAATGCTGCAATTATCAGTGCTGGGTGGCGCCTTGGCTGTTTACAATCTATATTAATGATTTAGATGAAGCGACGGAAAGTAATGTATCTAAGTTTGCTGACAATATAAAGTTAGGTGGGAATACAAGCTGTGAGGACAGAAGGGACATAGACAGATTAAATAAGTGGCCAAAGTAGATAGGGTATACACATGGAAAGTATGGAGGTTATTGACATTGGTCATTAGAAAAGCAAAATTTTTTTTTAAAAGATGCAAAACTTGTAAATGCTAATGTTCGGAGAAACTTGGATGTTCTTGCACAGGGAATGCAAAATGCCAGCATGCAAGTTCAGAAAGCAGTTATGTGCCATGTTGGCCTTTATTGCAAGGGGACTGTAGTAGAGAGTGGCACAATGGTTAGCACTCTTACCTTCAACACCAGGGACCCACGCTCGCTTCCTAGCTTGGGTCACTATCTGGGTGGAGTTTGCACATTTTCCTTGTGTCTGCGTGGAATTCCTCCCACAATCCAAAAATGTGCGAGTTAGGTGGATTGTCCATTAGTGTTAAGGGTGTTAGCACGGTGAATATATAGCATTGTTGGAATTGGACCTGAGTGGAATTGTTGTCGATGCAGGTACAATGAGCCAAATGACCTCCTTCTGCACAGTAGGGATTCGACGATTCTAAGGATATCTTACTACAATTGTACAGGTTTTAGTGAGCCCACACCTGGAGTTCTGTGTGTAATTTTGTTCTCCATATTTAAGGAGGAAAATAGTGGCATTGCAAACAGTACGCAAAATTTCATGTTTCCTGGGATGAGAGGGTTGTCCTGTGAAAAGCTAAATAAATAGTCTAAATTTTCAAGTATTTAGAAGAATTTGAGATAATGTCATTGAAGTATTTAAGATTATGATGGAGTTTTGACAGGGTAAATACTGAGACATTGTTTTTCTTGGTTGAGGAATCTCGAACAAAGATTTCAGGAACAAGTTTCAAGATAAGGGTTCAATTATTTGGGACTGGTTTGAGAAATGTTTTCACACAAAGAGTTGCGAATCTTTGGAATTCTATAATGTAGAGGGTTGTGGGTGCTCCATCATAGAATATATTTAAGATTAAGATAGATAGATTTTTGGTCTCTCATGGGGAGTAGGTAAGAAATGGAGTTGATGCCCGAGATCAGCATCATCATACTGAATGGCTAAACAGGCTCAATTGAATGGTCTTTTTTTGCTCCATTTTCACATGTTTTCTTTGATATAAAATTTCTGAATTCCTCAGCTAAAGTACTTGGTATTTTCCAATCAAGTAACTTATGTTTCTATAAAGTAAAAAGTAACCTGGCACTTGAAATTATTCCCGTCTATATTCATAAATGAATTCTGGCATATTTTCTGCCTATCCCAATTATATAGAGCACAATCAGTATCCCAATGTACTATTAATAACACAGTCACACAACTGATCAAAATAATAAATTGGCACTTACCATCCTCATCATTCTCAGATGGGGAGCCTTGAGGCTGTAGGTGAACTAGTCTTGGATCTGATTCATTTGGTTTGTGCCACTGAGGTCGGCTAAGAGGCCTGATCTGTGAGTGACTGATTGTATGTGTAGTTGCACTTTGAACAGATGAAAGTCCATGGGGATCACCTGATCTTGCCACGAACTGTGACCTTTGTAGTGCTACATTATAATCTGGAGGTTTCATGCCTGGATGTCGATGGCCTTCTTGGAAGTCTGCAATGGGAATTCCAACATACCCTGGAGGTGTTGGTGGTGGTTCTCGATATCTACCTTCTTTTCGTGCTGTAGTAACACAATACACTACCATTAGAGATGATTAATTCAAGTGGCATACAAGTAAGTCAGGAACTGAAAGTCGATCTATGGAAAGGTGTAAAACCAAATGTGATGCTTACAATAAAATTAATCTTGTTAATTTTAAATGAAAGAAATTTAAAAAAAAGTGATCCTATCTAAGAGCAAGGTGTAAAGAAGTTGGGTCTTTTGGCAAGTGACTGTTGATGCTGAGGGCAAAAAAATTCAAAATGATGGTTGAGCAAGAAAGTGTAAAATTTGTCAATCATAATAACTAAAGAGAAAGAAGTCCTTGAAGTTAGATTATTTCTAAAATCTAACTGAATGAATAAAGCTCTGGGACCCTAATACAGCTTTGTTCATGAATCTTACTGAAATATACTTTAAAAACTCAACAGCAAATTTAATTTTGGGCACAAAAAAAAACACAAAGTAGCTTTTAGATATTTGATTTTAAATGATGTTGAATTAATCTATTACCAAAGAATCACAAATTGTCCCTGTGTATAAATCATCCATTACTTGATAAAGGCCAATTTGTTAATATGCCTTACAGCATAGCATACTAATCAGTGATCTGGTACACTGAGCTGAGTGGGGGGATATCGGTTTTCTTCTTCCCATGTGCTTCAGTGCATATCATTTCAAACCAAGATCAGAAGGCATGGGGGTCTGGGAAAAGGCACCTGCCAATACCACTTTTGGGAGCAATGTATGGCATTGAAAGTGCACAGACGAAAGCATAATTTACACAGATTTTACAGTAAATACAAATTCTACCTGATTTACTTTATGGAACTGATTTTCCTAGCAACTTTTATCAACATTTCTACTTTTCACATGTGCATAAAAGACAAGCAGTAACTACTGTTAACTATTAACCAACTTAGTGACGATGTTTATATTTGGAAATCTGCATTATTAATAAAATGTGTAAAACAGATTTCTTCAAGCCAATTGCCATTCAAACATTTGTAACAATTAGTAGTTTGAATATTTCTGTTTCCTTTGTAAAACCAGCTTATCTTCATCAGTGGACACAGGCTAAAGCTTCGAGAGCACAGGAAGTAATTTGCAATGCAGGGATTATGTTTTACACAAATGAGCACAAGGGGTCCTTGGAAGACATAAAGTGGGAACTGTGAGATTATAGAAAAGGGGAGGGGAGGAATTCAAATGTATTAAAGGTATGCACCATTGCTCTATTGAAGTCAAAGTTAAAGCAATTTTTTTTGTTTGTAACCCATCTTCCGAGGCTTTTCGCTGAATAGAAACTACATCCTTTCTCATTGGCAAGAACATGAATATGGAGGTGAAAACACGGAAATATCCCAATCCTTTCTTTTTTTCATATCTTCTGGAAGCAAGGTCAGTAATGGTAATGGAGCTGGAACTGAACTGGTAAAGTGTGTCTTGGGGGGAAGTCGTTTTTAACTATAAGAATATCATATTGTAATTTTCAGAAATTAAAATTTACTGGAAAGAACAATCTTATTTGTTGGTGCTTTCTCTGATTCTGATGAAAAAAGGCTCATGTGGAGCGTAAACACGAGTAGAGATAAGCTATGATAAATGCTTTGAATTGTGCTGTAAATTCTATGTAATACCTACCAATGAGACCTTTTGCTGTGGATGAAGGTACTGCTATATGAGAAGGTCTAACATTCTGCTTAGGATCTTCTGTAGCTAATGCTGTGCTGCTTCCTTCTGAGTCAACTGCTACATCCTTTCCACCTCTCCGTTTTATAGTTCCTGTATCACCTTCAGAATCCTCTGCCCAGTATCCTGTAGTTGATGCCCAGCTATTTCGGGATTGAGCATGATCAATGCCATCTCTAGGTTGACTCTGCCTGTTGAATTTTGTGCCACGTTCAGAGAATATGGTTTGGTCCATCTGGCTCCCTGAAGCCCATATGGTTGTTAGTCCTGTTCCTTCAGCAGTATTGTCATAATGAAGATTTCCCAAACTACTGAGTGTCTCCCAACTTTTCTGGTGCTGAATTGTTTGGATATTATCATGAGATCCACTTGAACAGGAAGTCCAGCTTCCTCGGCCGCTGTCTGCTGCATCAAGGGATGTTCGGTCGCCCTGGTCCTGGGTTAACTCCTCCATACTCGGCGAAGACAGTACTGCTTCTCCAGAATATAGACTTCCTCTGCCATCAGTGCTTGTTGGTGTGTACGAACTAAAGAGGAAAAAGCATTGATTTAAATTTGGCAAAAAAAAAGCCCACCATTTGCAGTCACAAGCAAAATAATATCAGTTGCTACTGACCATTTAGAAAGTTGTCCACAAAGATCTACCAATCCCAATGGCAGAGATGTCAATTGTCCCAATATTAACTTAATTCTGGCACCATTTATAGGGATCTCCAGCATCCAGCAAAAGACTAACTCAACCATCACAACATTCATTAAAGAAAAGGAATTCTAATTATCATATAGCCCTGATTAGGTACCTTAAATGTAAACTATTACAGAAGCATTAGTACCATGGCATATTTATGGCATCATATCAAATTCATTGGCTTTCCAATCCTAAATTAATTAGTGGCAGTGGGGAAGAAGAAAGAGAGAAATTAAGTAAAAAAAAAATGGAGCAGTGCCAATAGGAGACCATAGTCTGATGGACTCAAAGAAAACTCATTTTGGCCACATTTATAATTATCTTGGAAGCTATTTCAGAACCATAATGAACATAAAAAATAGGAGCAGGAGTAGGCCATCTAGCCCTTCGAGCTTGCCCTGCCATTCAACAAGATCATGGCTGATCTGAAGTGGATCAGTTCCACTTTCCCCCCATAACCCTTAATTGCCTTGTCTATCAGAAATCTATCTACCCATGACTTAAACATATTCAACGAGGTAGCCTCCACCACTTCAATGGGTAGAGAATTCCAAAGATTCACCACCCTTTGAATGAAGAAGTTCCTCCTCAACTCTGTTCTAAACTAACCCCCTCCACTTATTTTGAGACTGTGCCCTCTAGTTCTGTTTTCCTTTCTAAGCAGGAAGAATCTCTCTATCTTTACTCTATCTAGCCCCTTCATTATCTTATATGTTTCTATCATATCCTCCCTCAGCCTCCTAAACTCTAACAAGTACAGGCCCAGTCTATTCAATCTCACTTCATAAGCTAATGACAGGCTTGAAACAGGTTGAATTCCAGCTGACATATAAAACTGAAGTTGAAAATACTCAGCTGATCAGGTAACATCTGTGGTGAGAAAGTTAACTTCAGTTCTGATGAAAGGTTATTTCAAACTTTTTGAATTCTGAAAATTAATTGTTTCTCTCTTATGCTGCTGATCTGCTGATTTCCAGCATGTTTTGTTTTTATTTCAGATTTCCAGCATCCGCAGTATTGTTTTTGTGTTCCAGTTGATGTTAGACAGCATAGGAAGCCTTTGCTAATTTAATATTGAGGTGTTTAATTACATACAGGTGGTGAAGGCTAACTGCGGATTAACCTGTGCTCATATATATTACAGAAGATTGAAACTGTTGTTGGATTAGAGCCATAAAATGTGTAATACTTGCCTCTATAAATAAAAGCTTTCAAATGCATAAAAATTAGTGTCCAGTTCTATTCTTCATTAAATTGTAATCTTTTAAAACACTTACAAGCTTATGAAAAGAGATGAAACCTTTTAATAAAGTTCTAAATCTAAACTGATCCGATTTGAGGGAGGTGCCAAGTTAACTCCAGTTAACTTGGTTCAGTTAACAAGGTATTTAAGAAACCTGAGAGTAATATGCAGAAAGTGAATGCTAACCAATGCCCACATAGCTTTGATGCATTTTTTTTGAGTTAGGAGCACATTTTACATGGCCTAAACATAAATAGCCACTCTATCCTTCTGGATAGGATGCAGTGAAACCTACATGAGAAAATAATGTAAAATATGAGGCTTTTGAGCATTTAAGGTGAACCAAATCAATGGTGTAGAACGATCAAATGCAAAATATAATTCCTTAACTTTGGTCCACCTTGTTGTCTAACGAGGGGCATACACGCAATGGGTCGTGAGAGGGCTGCTCTTGGATTTTTTTTTCGAGAGTATCCTCATGCTTCACGTCGTTAGTGTACGCTTGACCTGGACTATTTGATGGGCAACAGGACAGCTCAGTGACTTTCACTGTGCTGTGCAGATACATGGATTTGGGCCTGTGTCTGTGGGAGTTTGCGCATTCTCCCCGTGCTTGCGTGGGTTTTCTCCGGGTGCTCCGGTTTCCTCCACATCCCAAAGATGTGCTCTTAGGCTAATTGGCAAAACAAATTCTCCCTAAATTGTCTCAAATCTGGTTTTTAATCCATTGATCTATAACATAGAACATTACAGCGCAGAACAGGCCCTTCGGCCTTCGATGTTGCGCCGACCAATTAGGAAAAAGCAATGACCCTCCAAACTAAACCATTCCCTTTTCTTCCATAAACTTATCAACTAACCTCTTAAACGCCACCAAACTTGGCGCATCTACAACTGCCGCAGGCAGGGCATTCCACTCCCTAACCACCCTCTGGGTAAAGAACCTACCTCTGATATCCGTCCTATAACTATCACCCCTTAATTTAAAGCTGTGTCCCCTCGTGCTAGCTTTCTCCATCCTAGGAAAAAGGCTATCACTGTCCACCCTATCTACCTCTTATCATCTTATATGTTT